>OZ021722.1:62852951-63262951 GCA_963978545.1 Linyphia triangularis
TTTATTTTAAAGTATTATTGTTTAATTTTAGTGTTCCCAAACTATTTTAGCATTCAATTTTGAACAGTGCTAATGTATTTGAATAATATACTATAAAAAGTATATGCAGAGCTGTAATTGATACAATTTAATTCCAGAATCCTTAAAAATTTATTAAATTTTATAGTCATAGGCGTAACTAATAAAAATACTATAGTGAGGGTAATTTTTCAAGTTTTTTTCACTTTCAAGTAATGAATACTTGAAAGGGGACAAAAATCAGTAAACTTTTATTTTTTTACTCTGTGACATTATTTGAAGTTTAGGATACTGAATTTTTTTACTATAAAATCTCGTTAAGCTAACCCGTACAACATAATACTTTTCATAATCATACTAACCTTACGTAGGAAATGGCATCGAATCTTATAAACATACTAAAAATTTGAAAATAATACAAGAGAAAGAAAAATAATTGTTAAATGAAAACTTGAAATATTTCAATTACGGCAATACGACCGCACTTGAAGGAAATCAGTTCATGGTTGACCTTTCTATTTCAATTCCTCATACCTTAAAATATACTTTTCTTCTAGTATCTTCATACTATCTTCATTGATATTTTTGATTAAGTGCTGTAAAGCTCAGAATAAATTATTTTATTGAGATAATAGGAAACATTCTTTATAAACTTAAAGGTAATATTTCGAAACAATAACTATGTGCATTTAATTTTTCACTCTTACCATGCTCACCAACATTTTTGTTTGAAACAAGAGTCGTCGTATGATGTTAAAATACCTTATATATGGGTTTTTTTCAAACTGCATCAGAATACCAGTTATTTTCCTGGTAAACTATCAGTTTTCAATTTTCATTGAGCTGATCAGCTCATGATATTATTTTACATTTCTAATTATTTTTTCAATTAAAACTGTTCCAAAATGGCAATGAATAGTACTTCCTTTATTTGCAGAACTGGTGACATACTAATCATTGTATAATTGATTAAAATTTAAAAGAAGAAACTATTTGGCATGGTAGGAATAAAATTATCTTAACATTGAACATAAAGCGTTGTATTTTACTAGTCTATAATCACTATACCACTGGGCTTAAAGCCATGTCTAGGAAAACCAAAGTTAGGTACTGATATCAGAATATTTTAAATCTAAAATGGTAAAAATCTGAATTTGTTTAAACAATATTGTCTCGTTATTGCTTCAAAACGAGAAATTTGAGAGGAATACTTTTAAAAATGCTCTCCTACCATCCCACCATTATTTTCTTTATCTATATTTTTTTTTACTCAT
Organism: Linyphia triangularis; assembly: GCA_963978545.1. NCBI lineage: Eukaryota > Metazoa > Arthropoda > Arachnida > Araneae > Linyphiidae > Linyphia > Linyphia triangularis. The sequence goes on from OZ021722.1 coordinate 62,854,244, forward strand.
TTACTCTTTTTAGGACTTATTTTTATTATATTTAATGATATGCAATTTTTTTCAAATGAGAAATTTAATATTCAATCGAATTAGAAAGTCAAACTATGTAAAAAAGTTTCAAAAGTATTTAAGGTTGTTAGTATGAAAAGTAGAAAAATAATTTTTAGTCCCCTTTTTTTAAATCGATTTTATTCCAACCAACATACACAGATGATTATTTAAAAAATACCCTTCTTTTTCCAAGTTTTACTTCCCTCAACAAAAATTCGACGTCAAAAGTGAAATTCGATACAAGCAAATGCTTTTGATTGCAAGGTTGAATAAGAAATACAATTTTTACTTTTGGGGAAGTTTTTAACTTTCTAAGAAATCTTTGCATAAGAAAACGGATAGCTTCAAAGAAGCTCTGCTAGAAAAGTAAATAAATTCCATTTTATTCCGAAAGAATTTATTTTCCGGAACATACCTAGAAATAAAAATATAATTTCGGTTTTGTGTATTATCTCCAATGATTGATGCAAAAATACTCAAAAGCTTCTGTTTGAAACGCACTTCGATGGTGGGTTTTATATTTTCTTTTTTCAAAAATGAAGGAAAATCTAATCGCATGAATAAGATACTCAGAAACGGACCTTTATTATGGAAAAATGAAAAGATTGCCTTACAATTTGATAAAACACAAGCATTTTTTTGTGTGTTTTTATTTAAAAAAAAAGAAGTTGTAATTAATTAATTAAATTTATCTTTAGTTTGGGTTAATGATAACATTTACTTACGAAGTGCGTTTGAACACGATGAAATATATATAAGAAAAGTAAATATTGTGATGTCTAGAAGAAAGGTTTTTGGTGTAAAGTTGTAGATTATGATAATTTAAATATCAGTAATAAGCCTCATTTGTCAAAAAATTAAGGTTATCTCTCTATATTTATTTGGAAAAAAAAATTATGAAAACTTTTAAAGCGTAAGTTTATTTATACAATTAAAAATTATTCTGAATTCAAACTTAGAACTTAAAGCAACTCAAAAATATAGTTAGTATGAATAAAAAGTGCTAGAGTATTGTATCAGACAAGAAAGTAAAAAAATCTGTGTTAAATGTATCAGTAATTTTACTGTCAGTTGGGATTACATAGCTTACTTTCCACATTTAAAAAAATACAATGGGTGCTAAATTGTGATGTAGTACTCAAATTGTGATGTAGTACTCAAATAGCCTTTACAGCAGTGTGGTTGATAAGGGTAACAATTTTTAATAATAGCAAGACACTGAGGTGATATAGGTCACGTGGGGATAGGTAATTGGAAACAAATTTTAATTATTTGAGTTGATGTTAGTACAGGTGAATTTTAAGTTCTAGAAACTTTCATTCGTGAAATCAACCTAAAAAACTTATAAGTATACTTGATTATGAATTGATTACGATTATTAGAAATATAATGAAGATTGAGTAGTACTTTTTGTTTTGCATGTAATTATAAATTAGATTGTTTACCTTTGCTTAGCAAATGCATAAACCAGCTGAATAATTGGTGATACTTTTTTCGCTTGTTCCTAAGAACGGTAAAACCCAACTTTTCAACTGAATGAAAAGAAATTGGACATAGAGAAACAGAAAGACATTTTTTGTTGTGTGTGCATATTCGACCATTCTCCATAAAAAAAAAAGAGGTGGAAAGGTAATATGTTATCGAAAAAGAATTGGTGTTATAAAAACCTCAAAATGTTAATAGGACTTCGTGACTGGGAATCATTAAGGAAAGATTTTTGGCAAACATTTTGATTGCTTGTGATGACAGATAATCATATAAAGTTATATACCAGAACAAATTCACAGGAAATTAATTTACTTTTCCTGAAATTTTTTATGGCAATTGCCGAATATTTCTCCCTCTGGCGTTGTGCTGGAACCCATTTTTCCGTAGGAATGACAATGAAAATTATATTTAAAAAAAGTTTTAAATTCTTTTCAACAAAATGAATAAGTCATGTATTTCTTTTAGTATTTTGTAATTTTATATTGTGTATGTAAAATATTTTTAGTATTTTATTGCATATTTTTTAAAAGCAGTTTTTCAAAAATCTTGCCCTTTTAAATTATGTACAATTACCAGCAGTTACATTGTTTACAAACCATTTATCTGTCTGACTGGGTTTAAAAAAAAAAAAAAATGACTGGTTGTAAAAGTAACTAATTTGCAATAGATATACGCTCACATTTTATATTAAAGGTTTTTACACGTATCGTATTTTAGATAAATAATTCTTGAAAAAATACTTTTATAGGAATGAAAAACTTTGATCTGTTAACAACAAATAGATCACAATTACAAAACTATTCCTTTATATCTATTGAATGATGATGTTTTTAAAGTTAGACTATTTTACTTGGAAAGTACACAAAACTACCCCAGTTGTCCTTAGGGAGCTCCATATTAAAAGTTAAACTCTTACGGTTAAACTTCTGGTTGGTTTATATCGTATTCATTTGTTTCATTGAACCCTTCAATGTTATATATAATACATGACTGGGTTATTTGTAGTTTGAATACAATTTTGTGTAAAAGTAAAGTAAATACCTGAAAAGTTATACCCGTTTTTGAAGTTTGCATACTTATTTATGAAATGTTTATGATAAGAAAAGAAAACAAATTTCCCCCAATAGTTTTATGCATAAAAGTAAACAGAAATGCGTTTTAAAGGTAAATACAAATTAACATTTAATTTATTTCAGCGATAATCATAAACTTCTCGAAACTCGAGTTCGTCGAAATCACGCCGTCAGAGTTTCGAGAATAAACTTAATAATAACGCTTTTATTGAACTTCATAACATTCGAAACATTCCAGCAAATTATTCTAAAATAATTATCAGCCTGCCACGATGCGAAAACTTTATTCATCAATTTCAACTCTGAGAAAGTAATCTCAATTCTAAATTTGAATAAACATCAGCGGTGTGAGTGAGATGAGAAAATGAATCAACCCGCTTCAATTTGAAATTAAATTGCTTTCGGGTCGTTTACTGCGAACGAATGAAAACTCATGGGAATTGGGACGTGAAGCGTGTGAAAGCAACACAATGCCAATTTGTAGCTCTAAGTCTACAGCCCTAAAAATTGTAATTCAGAAGTTGTCTCGAAATGGAAGCTTTTGTTTTTAATAGACTTAATTGTATTCTGAAATGGTAAGAGAAACGTGTACAAATGAGTTTATAAAATTAAAAGTATTACAACACATATTTACATCATCGTTTGCATTAAATGAATCATTTCAAATAAAAATAGTAAAAATATTAGAAAGCTTTCAGAGCTTGTTTCTTATTTAAAGTTACCAGGTAATATAAATATTTAAGTAATTTTCACCACATATGTGCATTATCGCTTACGTTGAATCTTAAATTTACCTCTGTAAATAGAAATCAGTAAAGTAATTAACTGTGAAAGTTTCTAGAGTTCATACCTCAATTATAATAGATAGGTATACAGATTTAACTAATCTTCATCACATATGTGGGTCATCGCTTGTGGTGAGTTTTGAATCAACCACTGTAAATATAATGCAGTGAACATCTCTGTAGAATTCTTTTCTCAATTAGAATAGCCATGTATAAAAAATTAAGTAATCTTCCCCACTTATTTGCACCATCGCTTGAGGTGTGTTAGGAATAAACCTCTGCATTATTAATAAAGCAGTAATCATTTGTGGAAGCTTCTAGAGCTTTTTTTTGTTCAAAATTAGAATAACCATGTATAAATATTTAATTAATCTTCCCCACTTATTTGCACCATAACTTGTGTTCTATTATGAATAAACCCCTACAATATAAAGCAGCAACATTTCTGAAAGCTTCTAGAGCTTTTTTCTCAATAATAATAACCAGGTATTAAGATTTAGGTAACCTTCATCACACATTTGTGCCATAGCTTCTTAAGTTTTGAATTTACCGCTATAAGTATAAAGCAGTATACATGTCTGAAAGTTTCTATATATCTTTTTTCAGTTAGAATGACCAGGTATTAATAAAGTAGTTTTCAATCTAATGCAATTATTGAATGTCGAGGGAAGGTGCGTAGAATTCCGGAGATAGATGTAGAGTATTGATATTTTGTAACTATCATTGAGAGAACAAAATAACTGCAAGAATTCGATTGTGAGAATACGCAACCAACTTTAACGGGAAATAATAATTTCACAAGATGATAGGTGTGAATACTGAACAGCGGAATTAAATGTTCAGCCCACAATAAATCGAAATGAGACTGAGAACACTCAATCCATGATATAGGTTTTATCGAGCTTGTTTCGAAATGTGTTTAATTAGAGTTCTTGCATGTCTCAAAACAGCTTTTTGAATCGAATTATAACATTAGTTCACTCAGAAATGTTTAAAGAGTTGTATCAGAGTCTTATATAGTGAGTCCAATGGGGGTATGATTCGGTTTATTTAAACTTTTGTAAAGTTTCTAAGTTCGAATTTAGGCTAGTTTTATTCTGAAGCACAGATATGATGTTTGTAAAAGAGTATGCTACCCACTGACGGTCATGCACGCATATATATATCTTAGGATCCCCAGTTTTTCTAGCAATACATAACATTTTTAAGTTTATAAATAAAATTTAAAATAAAATATATTTTAGATACTTTTATTAGGACGATAGTCTCTAACCTATCTAAAACAAAATAAATAAACAATAGTTAAAAAAAAGTATGTACTTGAATTAGAAATATAATTTTAAAATTATTGCATGGAAAACAACTGGGGAATTTCACCCATTCCCATGACCGTCAGTGGGTTAAAAAGTAAAAATTAAATAAAGACCATCTATTTCATTCGCAATTCACTTCTATGCAAAAAATTTAGGTACGAAATATTTAGCTTTAAATATGAAATCTTAAAACTAATATTAGAAAAGAATTTAAGCAGTTTGAGAAAAATATATTTTGCTATAATCGAATTTCTTTTTACACTTAAGTCACTAAAATAAATAGCCATTTTTATAAACAAGAAATAGAATTTTATTTACATGATTCTGAACTTAAATGTCATGTTCAAAGTAGCAATACTTTATTTTTATAAAGCAAATTTGATATTTTAATCGTTAATAAAATTAGTTTGTAAATATTAATTTTTAACATAGCTATGGAAAATTTATGGGTTTTTATTAAATTCAAATTTAAAATTAAAGTATATATTAGAGCTAATCAATATCTACATTAAAAAAAATTAAATAAGTGTAGGTTAAAAGTGTTCAATTGACCTCAGAAATAGCGAAATGAACTAATCAATTATCGAACGAATTATTCGAATTTTAATATTTTATAAGAATCACGAGGTTTGGAACTGTATCCGTTTTTAAAACCCTATATCAAATATTGTATGTATATTACGGATAAGATGTTTTGATGGAAAAAGAAGATAGAACAAATTTGCGTCATTAACTCATTTTATATTTAATAAGCATAGAAATTATCTTCTGAAAGTACGTATGATGAATATTAAAATAAATACTAATAAATATTTCTAAGGAACGAAAATAATTTAGTGTATTTAATAATTTTAAGCAATTATTTAAAAGTAATATTAAGAATTATTATAGACATAAAACTAGTACTAATTTTTCTTAAAGCTTTCATATTTTATAAAATCGAGTTTTATGTAGTTTGTGTAGTTTAAAACAATAAAATTCATGAATTATCTTAATAATTTTTTTAAATATATCTTACAATTCTTGATTTTAATTTGAAAAGTTTTATGCTAGTGTGTATTAAAAATGTAGAACTACATCTTTTCTTTTTCAGTAAAAAGTTATTCTTTATTTAAAGAAAGATACTTTAGCGAAAATAATACAATTTTTTTTTTTGGTTTATGTTTTTTTCATTGTGGTTCCTTTTTAGTAATTAATGAATTTTTAGCAATTAATAATTTATTTTGCAATTAATGAAATCCGACGCTGTTTAGCAATGTTTAAATATCCATATAACAATAACTATACCTGTATTAATGCTGTTTCCTAACATCATAAAAAGAAAAAGCCTTATTTAAATTACTCATTGTCTAAACATAAATTTCGGACAGATAATACAATATTTCTCGAAGGAAAATATCTTGCTTAAAAATGCTACTCACTCTAAATAAAGCTTATTCTATCCAAAAAAGAAAAGAAGAAAAAAAAAGTGTTTACTTTAAAAGTTCTAGTTACTTCAATTTTTTCTACTCGTAAGGCTAATGATGAGAACTCAAATAATTTCCTTAGAGATTTACCCCAAAATTGGGCTGAGGTAAAAATCGCAAATATAGTAAAACAGCCATTTTGTTTCTCAAGGCAGTAGCGTTTGCGTCTTTTGAATTTTATACGAATAAATTTCTATATTTGAATACCGTTGCTGTAAGTGCAATTGGTAATTATATGTTGAAGGTTTCTTGTAAAAATTTAAGTTGTATAGTAATTTCTCAGAGAAACGAATTTATCAATTAGTACTAATAAAAGTGAGAATGCGTTAACTCTAAAAAAGTAATAAAGAGTAAGAAATCAAATTACCACCATTTATGTTTTACCTTTGACTTTATACTTAATTAAATATAATTTTATTTAGAAACAATACTCGTGAACCTGGAAAAGGTTCAATTTCATGTCATTATTTCAGATTGTAAATAGGTTCTTTGAAAGATTTAAATAGCATCGACATATTGAGCAGATATCTTTAACTAAACCCAACTTTTTTCAAATGCAACTAAAGCAAGGATTTTTCCGTCTCATAAATGGAATTGAATTTTAGAAGTTATTAACACCAATTTACTCAGGATTTACTTATGCACCTTTTGGAATTATTGTATTTCTGTATGATAATATTGGTACAAGTAAAACTTGTAGCGAAACTTTTTTTATTTCTCTAAACAAACAAGAAATACTTTCTAATAATGTTTTTCTTAGAAAATTTATTAGTTTAATAAAGAAGTATTCAGTTTCCTAAGTGGAAATTTATTATATTTTTAGGACACACTTAATTAAAACAACTTTTAGTATTCATTAAATAGTTTAATTTGTGTACTTAAAAATATTTTTAATATAAATTGTTAGCAATTTTACTTCTTTTTGTCAACTAATGAAGAAAATATCACAAAAGTATTAATTAGAAAATTGCATGTTTCATTTAATAATATAACTCACAAAAACAAAGTTTTTAATATAAATTCTTTTTACGCATTGCCAATTTTTATGTGTAATTGCAACTTCTTGAGCTCAGATCGAGTTTTCATAGTGTTTCATCACTAATAATAAAAGGTCAATTCCGAACTATATACTAACTTCTTTTTTACTCCCAAAACTTGATTGAATATGTTGTCATCTACAATGAGTCTATTTTACAAGATTCAACTTTATTGGATGCGGAAAGTGCGTTAATTAGCCTTCTGAATATTTTGCCTCGTCAATTGTAATAGGGAAGGTTTCAGTCACGAAATATCAGAAAATTAAACATGTCTTTATTAAGGTTGGTATCTGAATAATATAACTTCAGTAAAATCTGAAAGTATGATGTAAGAAAACAGAAACGTGTGAAAGCGACCTTTGTGTGACAGTCTCAAAACTTCATAGAAAGCATTGTCATTAACATTGAATGTACCAAGTTTCAAAGTTTCAGCTCTATTGCATGACCCTAAAGGTAAGTGTCCACAAAGGAGAAAACTCGCGCGAGTTCCATGCGAGGAACTTGCTGCACTGTTTCCACTGCATATGCAATTTTACTTGCGGAGGGGTTGTTGCAATTTTCTCCCAATAGAAATCTTACATAGGTGTATCTACGACGGCGGCGTACAACTGCGAGAAGGAAATGGATTATCTTGGGAAAATCGGCAGTAATTTTGCTTTTGGATAATAAAGGCAATATTTAAAAAAAAATTTATTCAGGATTTTTAGATGAACATGTTAGATGAAAAAAATTTATTTAGGAGACAAGGTTTTAGGTAAAAAAAAAAAAAAAATACACCGTATAAAGTTAATTGGCAGTTCAATTATAAAAAATTTTATATTATCATTTAAATTATTAACCATGTATAATATATAATTGTCAACATATTACAGGAAATAAAATTATTTCTTTGAAAAATATTAATTATAGTGAACAATAGACAAATTTTAAAGACAATTATAGTTTTTATCTATGAATTTTTGTCTAAAAAAAAAGAAAAAAAGAAGAATTTTAGGAAAAGAAAATAATCGTTATTTATAAATTTAATGGTATTGTATTATCTATTTTATATATAATAATTATTCCACAAATTATTTTTGAATATACATTATAATGATTTAAAGTACAGTTTTATGTGTTAAAGTTTTTTTTCTCCATTTTTGCTATAAGAAATGTCACTTTTATGAAACAAATGCATGTTTTAAAAAGATAATTTGTAACATATTTTTATAATTTCCTGTAATTCTACAGGCAGCGGATAAAAACTCTTATGAAGAAGTAATTATTGGATTCAATAGTGAATATGCATTTGAGAACGTTGAGTAAAATAAATCTAAAAAATTAGAATAAGAATCAATAGTTATTTTGCATTTTATAGTTAACCTGAATAATACGATACCTCGCACTACTATAACAATAAAATTAGTTTAATCTACATAATAATGAAAAAAATTCCAAATTGAAAACTAAAAAAAAAGTATATGGGAATCGAACCAGGAACCTTTCGAATACATACGAGGACTCTACGCACCACGCCATTTGTCCTACACGAAAATATGTGAAGTATACATGTTGTACAAGTTCTTCTTTTCAGTTTATTTAATTAAAATAAAAGGAAGTTTTGCACTAACAATGAACATTAATTTTCATTATATCTAGTCAAAATATCTTCTCGGTATACTTTCTAAAGCTGCATAAAGAAAGTTTAACGAATGAAGAAAATTGTGTTGTCGTTGTTGTTGCATGCCCCCGAAGGCCAGCAGAGCTAGACCATGTCCATGATGTCGCACACCCTCAAAAAATCCAACACCAAAACAGGGTCATAGGCCAAATCCTTCTTAGATAATCCCAGGCATGCGAGGATGAAGAAAATTTTTTCACTACATGAGAAGAATGAATCAAACTGTGTTTTTTAAAACTATATTTAACATTATATTTGATTCGAACGTATCTTGGTATTTTTAATTAATCAAATCTATGCTATTTTTACTTAATCTAAGATAGTTTTACCGATTTCTTCTTAACTCTGAAACTTCCAAATGACTGTTTCATTCGGATTTTCAAATGTAGAAAATCGACATGAGTTTGTATTTACAATCTTGTAATTTTTTTAAAAGCCCGTCTTTAATCATATACAATAATGACAAGTCCTATACAGAGCCAATAATTCAAAAGAATTATTTAAATAAAATCAGCTCCACGATAGCGGAATCGATTGTCAACTCGCTGCAAGATGCTGCATTTTCCCCCAAACGGCTGGAATCATGGAAGACATGCACTTGCAAAACGAATGTCCACGAGAGGATTTTCGGATGGCGCAAGTCTTGCGGTAAGTAACTAAAACTTTCCGATAGTGGACTTGCAAATGTGTGTATACGAGCAAGAAGCCATTTTGCATCAAACTCGCGAGCGTTTTCTCGCCCGTGGACACTTACCTGAGGTAGGTTTATTACTAAGCCCAAGTACCAAATGAAGACCCTCAAAACTTGATATAATAGACTATCAATGATAATGAATCTATCTGACAAATTTCAGCTTGATTGAATGACGGCAAGTTGGTTAATTCGTATTGTGAAACGATAATAGAAGTGTGTGTACAAGCGGCCTTTTAGTGACAGTGACAACCACTAAAACTTGATAAACAACAACATTTTATTAATAACGAATCTCTCTGTCAAATTTCTGTGCGATTAGATTATGACAAGTTGGTTTATTAGTATACCGAAGATAGTAGCGTGTGTAAAAGGGACCTTTAAAAGACAGTGACAACCCCCAAAATTTGATACAATTTATTCTCATCGATATCGAATCTCTCTGCCAAGTTTTAACGCGATTGGATTACAACAAGTGGGTTAATTTGGCTTCCACAGATTTGCCCGGCAGGCACAAACATACACACCCACCAATCCAACCAAACACCCAACCAGCCACCCATTCACTCACATAAAATCGAAGTTAATATAAAGGGTTTAAAAAAGAAAAGTCATAAAAATAAAAAAGTTAGCAAAGTTTAATATATTTTAGATAATATTACATATAGAAATTTAAGATGAACCTTTACTGTTCAGGAAATAAACCGATTATTAACATATGTATATACGTCTTATGTATACAGATGTATATACGTCTTATGTATACAGATGTATATACGTCTTATGTATACAGATGTATATACGTCTTATGTATACAGATGTATATACGTCTTATGTATACAGATGTATTAAAATTACAAATAATTGTAAAAATGTTTATGGGTCTAGAAACATATTTTATATATTGTTGAAGTAATGAATATTCTATAACTTACAAAATTATAATAAAAATAAGATATGCTGGTGACCAAATTACATCATTTAATTCGGTAATTATTTTATGACGAAAGATTTTTTAAGTATTTTAATGGAAATAAGCTTTTTACAAAGAGAAATGCCCTTACTTAACAAGTCTCACAAATATATTAGTTGTAAAATGAATAATAGGCGACTATTTTTGCTGTATATTACTATAATTTGCTGAACATCTAATATTCCAAAAGTAAAAATAAATTATTTCCTAATAAGCACTAATTTTACAAGTTTCTTTAAAACAAGTTATTTAACAATGCAGAATAACTAATACTCAATAAACTGTACAGTCACCTTACAAATTCCATCACCAATCTTAAAAATTCAGCAACCAAACTAACCTCCTTGAAAATTCTATTCAAAATCAAAATACTGCTTAAACGTATGAACCGGCCACTTTAGCACCTCCCAGTAGTTAAAACGTCCTCCCATTTACTCGCCAGGGCGCTACTATTCCATCAATTTCATATTCCTCTCACCTCATGACTATGGAATACCTCTTGAGCTGCTCGTTTGGAAATCTAGTCGGTGCGCGCTCCATTTCTAAATCCTCCGAGTCTTCTGTGATCAAGGCTTTCCTCTCTTGAGTCACTGTCTCGTCTCGCTTTCCCCTTCATTTGCATAATGGAGGAGTTGTGCATTATGGGAAAATTAGAGACATTGCTGCTGATTATTATTGGAATAATCACCGAGAGTGTTGAAGGAATTTACGCGTCATGTTTGCTAAGATCCACGTAGTTGTTTCGTTGCTATGCGGAAAGCAGTTCGAACAACTTTAGAATTTCGATAATTGTGCTGCGTTGGTGTCTTAGCTAAGGCCAGAAGACAATTTGGACGTGGGTTTTGCAGTGCGAGTGTCTGTTCTGTAACTTTTCTGAATATTTATTTGTAGAAGTTTTTGAGTTTGCATATGTTCAGTTGGTAAAATACTTAAGGGGACTTGGTACCCTTCAAACTTTTCTGTTAGTTATGCCTTTAAAATTATAATTTTTACATATTTGGAAGTATTATTAAGTAAAAACTAAATTCTCATACTGCTCTAAATTTTAAAACTTTTAAAAAATTTTAAAAAAATTATCAAATTTCAAAGTCTATCTTCTTTATTTTTCAATATATTTTTCCTGATTTTTTTTTTTTAAATGTTCCTAGTAATATACTTTAACTTTTTAGGCATCGGATTTATAATAAGTAAAACAGTTTCCGAGAAAAACGATAATTGCTGTACCTATATGTAAAAAAAGCGTAAAAAACGGGTATTTTTCAACATTTAAATTTGTTAAAAAAAAAAAGGGGGGGGGGGGTATTTAATTCAAAAACTCATGCCTATTTTTATCAAATAGATATTAAGAATGACACAAAAAAATGTCAAGCCATTTTATTCAAAATTTCAGCTGAAATTTTAGCATTTGAGTAAGGTGGGAATTTCAAAAATCCCGAACTGCGAAAATTGAGTTCGAAGCATCAAAGGAGCTATTGCAGCAATGCTAAATTCTATATAAAAATGTAATTTTTCTGAAATTACAGTTATCGGTTCAGCTCAAAAACTTTCCAGAATAAGAATAAGGTTTCAAAGATTATAAACATGCAAAAAATAGAAAACTTATATTTTTATTATTTTTTGTGAAAACAAGGGTACCAAGTCCCCTTAATAGTGATTAATAAAAATGCTATTAATGTTGCTGATTAAATTGTAGTTTTTATTTCTTAAGTTACTGAGTGTATCGTTTCCATTTGCTGGATTTTTATGTTCTGTGTTGCATAATTAGCCATCTGTAATATTGTGGATTTATCTTTGATGCAAAAAATATTTCACTAGTGAAAGATAAACACATGAGTATTCTGAAATATTTTTATTTTTGCAGGGAGTTTTAGGCAAAAAACAAATTCGGTGAAAAATGCACACATAAAAACAAATTTGGTTTACGTTTTGTAAATAACATCCACTTTCAAATAATATATATGTTCTCTAAAATATCAGAAAATTGAGATATAGTACCAAATTTTAATTCAAAAGAAATTAATCATTACTTTGATTCATAATAAAAGCAATTCGAAGACACAAAATAAGAAATTTTTACACCCGCAAATCGAATTTAAGATTTTCAAAAGTTATTAATAAATCTAAAATAGTTTTAAAGGGAAGAAGCTTATTAAAATCTCTAAACACTTTTTACAATTTAATACAAGTTCAATCTTAACATATTTCCTCCCCTCCCAAGGATTTAATTTTCTCTTCAAATTTAAGCCACATCTTTTCCTCTTTAAGTGCCCCAAAATGGCAGGTCTCCTTCAAATTAATCCCAACTCGTCCTAATCGATCTGTTGAAAATGATGCAAGCCGCCCGGAGATTAATTACCTGAAATGAGATCAATCAACTTCTCACTTGCGAAACTTTATTAAAAATAGACGTATCGTTTAATTAAATAACGGTTCTTGTTAAGGATCATTAACAGAACACTAGTTATTTGGCGAAAGAATTAAAAAAAAAAGCTATTTTTTTATTATATACAAGAATGATGTGCATATGTGTTTTTAGAGAGGTTCTTTAGAAAAGTAAGTAGTGAAAGGGGAGGATTTAAATATTTCTAAACCTCGGAATTTATTAAATAATTTATTTTGAATGAAAAGGCTCTAGTCTTTTTTTTTTTATTATTATTAGCGAAGCACGCACGTAATATAATTAAATTTACTTTATTTAACGTATTACATCAATCCAGGTCTTATAAAGCTACATATTATTTAACAATCACTTAAGTAAAAATTAACTAAAGAAAGTTCTAGTGTAATGCACATTTAGTGTACAAGTGAATTAATAATTACTGGACAGTCACTATTTTCTATTAAATCACACTGATGTCCCCTCCCATCTACCATACAATTCCGTATTTAGGTACATAGTATCACTTATAATAGCTTATTTTCATTAAAATTTTTAAATCAATGATAGCAGGTAACTATTAAGGTCTTACTGTATCAAAACGTTCAGAACTATTCTTTAAAGCCATAATTGGTTATCCAATACTGCTTTATAACTTGACCTACAATGCATCATTGTCTTCCGGGATATTATGACGAATATAGAGGTGCTCATAAAGCCGAACAATAAATGAGTTAATTGTTTTTTTTTACTTAAATTCAAAACCAATAAATATTTAAGAGTTGGAGAAATATAAAACACTTAATAAAAATACACTGATGAATAACGAAAAATTATCAATCTCCCAACAGTATATGTTGCAGATAAATAACTGAGCATTTGATATCGATTTCATATCTCTAGCAAATAATAACTAAATAAAATTTAGCTATTTTTTCCGTCACTTTCATTAATCTAAGGTAGATAATACAGTTGTTATTTTAATTTAAATAGCAGTATAAGACCAGAAATATACTTATGTACAAATAAATTTGCTAGAAGATAAATATATATTTATTTTAATATATAATTAAAAACATATAATTGCATTTTAAAATTTAATTTTTAAGACGTTTAAAGTTTAAGTGCTAAACTTATAACATTAAAGTTTAAATCTTGGTTGGAGAGATACCATTTCAAATAGTTACCTCTTTACAATCAAGTTTCTATCAAAAATTTAATACTTTAAATTAGCAACAACTAATGTCTGTATATAGAGGCTAAACATTGATGTTACAATCAATTATTAAACCTAATGAAATGAAGCATATATACACCTCAATTGAATGTTTACTTCTTTTTAAGTAATACACTTGAATAAATAACCGTAGTTTCATTCCAGGAAATATGTTCCTTGTGTTATCCAGAACTTTCTACATAATTTAACAGGACTCGCACTATTCGAATCTGAGTCTGTGTCCCAGCTAAATATGTACCTCATCAGAAACGGAGCTGCATAGTTTACAACTGATTTATTGTCACTGGTTCGTGACATCAACAGAACTACCCATGACTTGACATGCCTGACAGGGGAGTATTCAGCTTCTGATTGCTTGACTGTTTGTCAAGTTAGTTAGCAAACTTCACTGGTAGTTTAGTGGTTAGTGCAATAATTTTGACGTGACTTAGTTATTTAATTATTTTGTATCGAAATTATAATCATATTTTGATGATTACAATTTAGATGCAGGTCGGCATCTTTTACATTTTAGGTAATTGTAGCAAATATGAATAGTATGCATGTGAAAATCTAAATGGTGCGTGGTTGCATATTAAATGTTAAATAATGTGCAAATTGAGGTATACCATACTACAAAATAATTGAGCACATTTCTTAAAGTATTTATCAAATTAGATAAGCTTTATAAAATCATGGGAAATTCATTCAAGTTTGGAAGAAGAATATGTTAATGTTTATTGATAAATAATAACATTTTGGTTTAACTTTATTGTGTTTACAAAGTTTATATAAAAATATATGTGTTGTCACGTATTAAAAATAAATTAAATAAAAAATTATTAAACATTTAATTGCGTTAAGCGAATTTTTTCAATGGAATAATAAAATAATTTTAAAATGTTACAGAGAAATAAAATCAAATTAATATTAGTTTTATTATATTAGCACCAAATCAATTAGATCAAAATAACGTCCTCAACGTATTTAAAAAAAGACTGTTTTAGTAATTTAATTTAAGAAAACTTTTTTATATATATGTTTAGTTTCTGAGCAGATATTTAAAAAGGTAAATATTTTTTTTATTGATTTTTAATGAGTTTTTAAAATGTTAAAAGATATTTGTTGTAGCACAATTGACGTTACCTGAGAACCAAAAAAATAAATGCGAAAATCATAGAAACGGAATTAATTATAATATAACAAATGTATTTGGAATGTTTGGGATATAGCTAAATATTTAAGTGCAATTCACTATAAAAGAATTTCGCTGTGAAAATCTATTTTAAATGATTATTCATGATAAACCTTTAATTATTCGAATTATAAATTTAAAATAATAATTTAAAATGGATGTAATACTAATTCTCTTTCTACATAGAAAAGCGAAGATGTGTTTTAGAAAGAGAGAACATACCTGAATTCTTCAAGTTCATATCTAGCAATGTGTTTTGAAATTCAGAATGCACTTAAGAGTAGATAAAGGGTTTTGTTATTCGCAGCAGATACATTTGTTAATAACCAGAAAAAAGCATATGTTGTTAGTTCTAATACCAAGGTGAAGACAAAGATTCTGTATATTTTAACGATCAAAATCTTTGGAACTAGACTAATACGTATATTTTTGAAGACGTTGTTTTTAGTGTTTTAAATAGTTTTAAATTAAAAAAAAAATAAGTTAACTTGGTTAAATACATTGACGCATAATTATAATCATCCACTTATGTCGAAAAAAACTTTGTTACTGGGCATGGTAAGGATGTATTGTTAACTTAATAGTCAGAAATTTAAAACGACTCTTCAATATTAAAGAAGAATGTATGGCAATTGGTCAGACCGTAGAGAATTTTTCAGATGTTCGTAGACAGTAGAGAAAGTCTGCATTGCCAAAAATCATAAGGATCTTTCTATAAAGTTTGATTATCTTCAAAAAATAAACTACCAAACGTGTTTTTTTTTTAATTATGGTAAATGGTTAACAATGGTAAATATGGTAAATGGTCTAATTATTGGATTAACACTACACCTTCCACTTATTACAAACTACATTAGAGTTGTGTATCAGCTAAAAAAGCATAAAAATAATAAAGAACATATAAATATAACAAATAATACCAAGTATACCAACTACAGTAAATAACGAAATAACAGATATCGTACATTTCTGGTTATCGTGTATCGTGTACTTTGAGTCTTAACAATATAAGACCAAATAAGGCAAAAACATCAAGTCTTGATCAAAATAGAGTGCAATGCTAATATAAAAAAGTAATATAATTCCGAATAGTAAGGAACCTACAAAAGCAGAAACTCATTAAGTTCAACCCAAAAACAATACCCACAACGCCTTTACCAATAAGCAAGACAAAATAAAAAACTAGTTCCACTTTCTGACCCACTTATCCACTCTACCTCACCTGGAGTGATCACCGTTGCTAAAAGCAATCTGCTTTCTTTAACATTGATTCAACATTCGGCGAGTACCAACACATAAGATTGGATTCGGAGGTGGCGCAAAAAACATACCTTCTTTTCCATCTGACCTATTCTGGGTGATTGGCTGAGCGAGATAAGGAGGAGGTAGATATCTACTTGAATGTGTCGGTGAGAAAAGAGTTAGAGGTGGTAGTTATCCATCCGGAAGAAGCATCTGGTACAAGATTCAGATGGAATCTCTCTTTTTTTGTACAAAGGTGGTTTCTTTTACCACGCATTTGTGATTTTTTCATCAGTGGTGCTAAGTGGACTCGGACTTGACTGTTTTCCACTAAATGGGTTTTGTCGGAGTTGAAATGTTTTTGTTGTTGTTGGGGAGGGCTGTTTTTATTTGAAGTTTTTGACTTGAATTGTAGTTTCGTACTTAGATTGAAAGCATTCAGAATGTTAAGATCAGTAAATAGTGTTAGTATGAATATACATCGTTTCATAGTGATTGGAACACCTAGTTTTTTGGAAATAAAAGAATTTGAACATAAAGTTGTTTTTTACAGAATATTGTCTTAAATATTTTATAGCAAAAAAATTTAAAGATATTTATTTAATATTTAAACTACTATTTTTCTGACTTTTTACGGTGTTGCATAATGATATGAACACTTTAAAAAGTAATCTTGAATCGCAATTGTAGCTTCATGGTATATAAATATTTCCACTTGAGAAGAATAAACATATACATGCAATTCAGTTTTGCATAATGACACCCAATATCAGTGATTTTAATGGCTATTTTGGGTTAGAAATTATGATTGTTGAGTATGTGATGAAATACTGCCTTAAACGAAATTGAAAAAGGGGGAATTAAAACTTATTTAAACGACCAAAAAACTTTTAACAAGATGGATTGTAAAGAAAACATTCAACTAGTGTAGTTTACATTTCCTCCATCAACAAGATAATTCGACCAAAAGAAATCTTCATTACAAACTAAAAAGCTTACGTTCTTATAAAAACGAATATTCGCAAGAAAATTAACCAGCAACAAAGCTTCTCTGGACTAATGATCACATAATTCTACAATTTCTACATTCAAAGCTACTCTGTCTAGTTTCACCAATACCACCAGAATATTAAAATACCAACGAAGAAAACCCCAGTATAACATAACTCAGGAACACAAGAGAAGAAAAAATTAAAGTGGAGTAAGTATTACAAGTCTTAGAAATCCTATAACGAAAGAATTCTATTTTCAATGAAAAATTCCAATTGAAAAGCCTGGATCATTAGTCGTATTATAAGCACGACCTTCGGAAAGAATCGCAGTTATTTTCAAAAAGACAACTAGGTAGAGGGATGCTCGTGGTGTAGGTAGCATTTGAACATGGTGTTCAAATAATTCTTGTACTCCCTACATGTCGCATGGGTGTTGTTGATTGTTAAGACCTTTTGGACAAAGTCTTCTTCGTTTCTCTTTCTACAGAAAAAGCATCCATTTACACAAGTAACATGGGAGTGGTTTTTGACGAATTTTCATGCGATGAATTGGCGAGAAGTTTCACTAATTTTAAGTCCAATGAAAAATGCTAGAAGTTTGTTATACAGAGTTGTTTACAAAGATAGAACATAGTTTAATAATGCCGGGTAATAAAGATTAAAAAATTATCAAAAAATGCAAGAAAATTAATCAAGAATTATTTAAAAGATTAATATGATCCATTCCTGATCGTACTTATGAAAAGGCCGAGAACATGCTGAATATTAATCGTATTTTGTAAAACTGTTCCTATCACTATGTAACGCCCTCAAAACTGGAACATATTTTTTTAAGTTTTGGAATTTGTAATAATTACCTTTTTCAAGATTCAGGTAATGAATTAAGTGTTTATTATATTTAAAGTGAGACATGTCATTATCTTGTATTTTAAAACTTTATGTTAAAAAAACAGGGTGCTCATATCATTATGAAACATTGTGTACCTATTTGGAGCGACTGAGTTTTACTTCATGAAAAATGGTTTACTTTACTGCGTGAGAGAATGTAATATTTTTTTAGGAAAATATAATTTAAATGAAAGATTTTAAATAAAAATACATCACTGAAGGGAGATGTAGAATACACAGCATAAGTAAGTGATTATGTGTAAGCGTTGGGTATCAAGGGCCAAAAAATTGCATTTATACTTAAGCCTTACCGATCTTTTTTTTAATTTAAAATAATTAAGGTTATTTTTAATTTTAAGATTGTTTTCACTGTATTAGTAAATACGGTTTTTCATATGAAAAAAATTATTCATAGAACTGTTTTTAATTGATAATTATTTTTTAAATATATATAACCATTACACTTTTTGAAACTGTTGAAGTTCACAAGTTCACTGGAGTACATTAAATGGCATTTTTTTATTATTTATTTATTTTAAAATTAAATAATGAAAGATGAAAAACATATATTACTAATTTTATACAATTTTTTTTCTAAAATAAAAGCAAGTATATATTTTCAATGATGGATTTTATACATCTCTTCCAGCGAGTTCGATTATCCATCTGACCAATAAATTGATTTCATTTCGTTTAAAATGTTCCATCCAATTCAAGCTGCAGATAAATTGTTCCCATCTGAAGTTGCGAGAAAAGTAATTCATCAACGTGATGTGTTCTGTGTAAAGAGAAAAGGTATCATACCCCGACGCATGCGTAAATCCTTCTACATCCGTCGCTATTTCTATCATCCCAGCAGACCAATAGCCGATGTAAAGTCGCAGGGTTAAAAAAGGGAAAATCCAGCCCATCTATATCGGAAAGATCCTAACCACCAGGAAAAGTAAAATATCAAAATTCTCGAAAGGAGGAAGTGAAACTCGGGTAGCTCTCAAAGAGGGAAAGTGGGAAAAAATTCTTAAAAAAACTCACAAAACTCATCTATCTGAGTTCTAGAAAAAAAAAAAAAAAGAGTGAAAATAGAATAAAAATGAAACAGTGAGAACATATCTGAAAAAAAAAAAAAAAAAAAGAGTGAGAGAGAAATTGGAATAGTCGAACGTTTCGCTCTCTTTTTAAATAAAAAAAAATCTATCGTCTACATCAAACGATATTGTGAAGACGGTTCTTTGGAATCGAATTTATTTGAATGCAAAGTAAAATTCCAATTCATCTACGTGGGATAAAGTCTATCGGGAGAACAATGAAATTGAAAACTTTGTATTTAAAAAAATTTTACTAGTTTTGAATCTGTGAAAATGTAAAGGACTGAACGTATTTTTCAATTGTACCAAATGATCAACCTCTATGTTTCAGAGTGATATAGTTTTTATCCTCAATTGATTAATCTTCATTTAAACAATTTTAAAATTAAAAAAAGTTTCTTGACCATGAAATTTAATGTAAATGCGAAAATTTAGCTTTTTACTACTGGATGCTGCAATAATCTTTCAAAATCCCACATTAAAACCATTCAGTCACTTCAAAAAATTGTTCAAATATTATTTCTAAAAATCTTTCAAATAATCCATTCTAACAATATGTTACATGCAAACCTTAAATAATCAAATCTAATTATATTTCCGTATACTATTCTATAAATATTATAATCCACTAAAAATTATACTTGCCTTTTAGTTTTCAAGACAATAAATGAATTCTTTATAAATAATTTATATATGATGGTAATACAGTGTGTCCGTAAAGTTATGGTGCACTTTTGACGAGTCACAGAAAATCAACTAATCAAGATAAAAATGTAAAATCTTCACCAAATAAACAGAAAATTCTCCGAGTTTCGTACCTATTCAGAGCAGTTAGATGTGGCTTACAATTGTTAGCCTACACACATCTAAACGATATTCAAGACGTTAATTTCTGTGGCCGGTCAAAAGTGCACCATGACTGCCCCTCGGATATACGAGATGATCTGTCTTTACAGTACTTCATCAACACCATTCAAGATCTCGGTGTGTATCAGGCGGTAAGGTTATCGCAAAACAGAGACCTGAAGTCTGCCCTCGTGTACGGCATGAAAGTTGAAGTCTCACAATTAGCTTCTGGAAAAGACCGATGATTTGTAAGTAGGGAATGGACTGGGGATTATTCTGAACTTTTCACACGAAAGTTCCAAGAGCTGGAAAGCAAAATGGAAAGGATGCTGAGAAGTTTTTCAAGATCAAGGATGCATAAACCCAGGACATCTACGGCGTAGTTGTCCTGATTTGAAAAGGAGACGGGATAATACTACCTAGGAATCTCAACAGTGAAATCTAAGAAGATGACATCTTGAAGATTGACATCAGAAGCTGCAATGTAGAACAGGAGAAGCCCCGACCAGCCATTTCCTTATTTCATATCGTCAAGGAGGAAACCTGGGATTATTTGTGAAGGGAAAGATAAACTCTGAACTCCATGTCGTCTAATCGTCGACTCGGGAGCGAACGTATTGATTGCACAGACGGACGTGGCTTGTCGCCTAAACAGCCGACTCCTCTACACGGCCCCTTCTGTTTCGCTGTAAACTGTGTCTGGTGACAAGATTTCTGTGCATGGAAAATTGGAAGTCGACACCACTTTTGGATTTAGTACCTACGTGCACACCGTTTACGTTGTCGAAATTCTGCTGAGAGGTTTTGTGAGTGTTCGAAGAAAGAATAAATTATATAGTTTTTATTTAGTAAACACTACGTCATCATTTCCTCAGAGAAAAAATCATAACAACAAGATATGAAGAATGTTTCAATATCAATTAAATTATACAGTAAAATAAAAATAAATAAAATGAAAAATTTTTGATGTTTTTGATTACTTACTTTCTAATGATATATTATATAACATAAGGTAACTATAGAAAGTATACTTTATATAATTTTTATAGATATTAACTAGTAATATGTCTCTATTAAGGTATGCGTGTATAAATATATAGAAATCGTTGGAAAACTTTTTTTCTTTTCATTATATATTTACTAAAAGGTTTTTATTTACAAATTATAAATTCTTTATAGAAATTTTGATGTTCAAAACTATTTTTTAAGTTCCATCACATGAACAAAATACTATATAAAACAAGTTTAAGGTTGGCGAACCAGGGTGACTACATGTATATAAAAGTGGTAAGGGGAAATATATGAAAACATTACATTCAATGAATTATTACTGTGGCATTTGACATTACATTCAATGAATTATTACTGTGGCATTTGACTTCAAAAAAAAAAAATTATAACAATATTTCGTTTTAAGTGTTACCATTTTTCAAATATGATATATATCACAATTTTACACACTAGTTTCTAAGTTCGTGAAAAGTTAAAAAATTCCCTTATATAAGCTTCAGATTGTGTTTTTCTTTGATACCACTTCATTCTTCTCTTAGAAAGAATTCTCTGATTTCATAAACATTCTTTCTCTACGTTTATCTTGCAGTTTTGAAATGAATCTCCGCTGAAAGTTCCGTTAAAAATATTCTCCAACACATAGATTAAGAGGGTATGCGGTTAACGATAAATAAAATAGATAATATTTACCACTTTGAGCAAAGCTTCGACATCAATATAAGTGAAAAACGAAATGAAAAAGCGACATTTCTCCAAACTAATCATCGTGCCAAGAATATTTTAATAATAAATATCACGATAAGATATCTTGAATTTTTTAAGTTCTTAATTACAAAGTATTTTCTGATTGGCTGCATATACAAAAGGTTCGATCTAGATCTTTATTGAAATTTAAAACACAAACTGGAATAAAGTTTTAGAGATTAAAATGTTTTATCTATAGTTTATTTTCTATTTAAATTAATAAAATAAGAGACTATTTTGATCTTTTCAAAGATGTCTTTCCAAAGATTAACCAAATCCTATTGTTTGTTGAAATTCCGCTTTCCCGCTAAACAAGATTTAATAATATAAAACTTATAATAAAGACAATACAAAACAATTGTTAATGTTCTATTAATCCAGTCATAGAAAGTAAATTTGATGTTTAAAGGTGTTTTAGTAGCTGAAATACTACTAACTCACAAAAATGCTAAGAATTACAATTTCAAAAAACTTAGATTCTTGATATTTACACGTTGATTTCAGAAACGACTATTAAATTGTTTTAGTCTACTAACTTGCCTTCTTCTCAGTAATTCAACAACAATATCATTCGAGATTCAATCTCAAAAACACCCACATAACGGACGCCCAAGCAAATACTTAATCCCAATCGCTAGTTCGTTTTCCTTTCCAAAAGAATAAGAAATTTGAACAACTGTCTTTTCACACAGTACTACGACCTTATTGATCTTCCTGATTACTTCCTAAACCTTGTATCACAGTCGAACCCCAAACAAAAACTCCGTTCTCTGCTTTTAAATCTGAGACCCGGGAAATTCCTCAGGGATGGTATCTGCCCAGAGGAAGAAATATGAGAGCTCACTAAATTGTACTGAACTTCAAATACGTTCTCGAATTCCTGTTGAGAGTAGGGGGAATGCGAAAGCAATGATCCTTCTTCGGGGTGCTCCAAGGGTCATTATTTTAAACGTGGGTTCGAATGGATTGTTAGTTTAAAAGGTGTTTGAAGGATCGCTTTGTCAGAGCAGTTAGTAAATGAAAAGCGTAAGTATCAATTGTATGCTTTGGAAGATAAATGGAACCAAATGATGTAGGTGCGGAAGTTGGATAATTTCCCGATATGTTATTTGTTATAAATCGCTCAAATGAAGTATTCATTGTGGTTGAAACCCTGGAAGAATTTATGTGCCCAAAATACCAAATAGAGAAAACTAACCTTAACTGTTTAAAATTATCTGTCGGCTGCTTTGGAAAAACAACTTTAGTTAATGGAAGCCATTGAAAAGGGTGATTTCAAATTGTTATATGGCAATTAAATCAAGAGAGCTTTGTGTTGTTTCTGTTATTAATTTTAATAATTGATTTATTAGACAAAACATACATTTAAATTTCAAAAATAAATATTATTATATCGTTTGTAAACAAATTTTTGGAAATCGATTCCTTCAAGTATTTGCTTTCTAATTATAAACTATTTTAGCAATTCTAAAAATACTTTTTAATTTATTTTTATTCATTTATATTCTAGGTGTGATTAAAGAGTAAAATAAATGTAATTTTATAGTATATGAAATAAAAAATATATAGATTGTAACTAATTTTATGAGTAAATTCCTAAGCATATCAACATATCAATGGTAAGAAATGACCTTTCATTTAAAATGTGGTACTATTTTATTTTTTTCTTAATGCAGAAATATTTTGAACAAATATCCTCATTTACTATATTTATTATCACGAAAAAAAATATTTTTTTGGAGCAAAACAAAATTCAAACGCTATATATATATAAAAAGATTACATTGTCACTGACGATTCTAGCATTCAGTTTTAATATTTGTAATTGTTTGATTATAAGCTAAACATATCTCGACAGTTTTTTTTTTAAATAAATTGTCAACATAATGGATTTCTATCTTAATGATGGCTTAATTCAATGGCGAGAGTGTAACAAAATAAATTTTAAAATGTTTTGAGTCCTAGCTACAAAACCTTTTACATATCTTACGTTCTAGATATTTTATGATGCAAGTGCAAAATTTCATCACAATACGGATAGTGGTTTCTCAAACGAACACAGTTTTGTTTTTGCACTAGGTGAAGTGACAGCTGCTCAGGCTCACATAGCTGTCATCCAGTATTGACAGAACATTTCGGTTTAAATTGGTTCCGTTGAATGCTAGTTATGAACATACCCTCTAAGGCTTCGTATCTTCAATTTTCCCACCTTAACCATAAAACCGTGGTTAAACTCTGTTCCTGATAATATGGATTGTTCCATAATATGGTAATTCTATAGTACGATAATATAGATTGTTCCAATTATGAATGATTTCTAGTTATGACCATACCATCTTTCGTTCCTTATGTTCAATTTCACTCGCTTAACCACAAAACATTGGTATAAAATTGCATTCCAAATATTCTGGGTAAGTCAAAATACCTATTGAAAAAACCTGGTGCAATTGGTTAAGTAGATCTCAAGTAATAGGGGTTTTTTGTTTCCATTATGGATTCAGAATATCCCCTTACCAGAACGAATATTTTTCCATTCTGACGTTAGTTTATCACAATCAGAGCAAAAATGTAAAAAAAGGCTATTTTAATGGACTTTTAGACTTAATAACCCATAAAAATGAAGAAAATTAATCCCTTCAACCGACTATATGTGCAGATGCACTTATATACATTGATACTTATCTCACACACGTTTATTCTTTTGAAAAACTTGTTTTTATTTTAAACAGATAACTGAAACTTTAAGTATAATTTAAATTTAGAATGCGAAATTGAATGGAGTGGAATCCATTAGAGGTAAAGTTGGTGCAAAAATGAGCTTGAAGATAGCCTCCTACCTACAAATTGTTTTATAAAAGAAAACTAGAACATCGTAACAAAGTCCAATAGTGCAAAGAATTTTATTCTGCTACTTTTAAAACCAAAACTATAGGAAGCGCTGGAATTTGTATTCTACTATTGCTAAAGTAGTCGAATGAGCAATTTCATGATTTTTGTTTTTGTTGTTATAAAAAAAGTAAATGGTATAAACAAGTTTACAAGTATATGAGAATCATTCAGACCAATACTATTCATTCATATTTCTAAGCTGATAGATGGCTAGACTCTGAAATTTGGTGAGAAAAATTGAACGTTTGCATTTTTCTTGAAGCAATAGTCCATGAAGGAAACTGGCTTAATGTCCATGCTCTGTCTGTTTTTATAAAATATTGCAATTTTTTTATAAATTTCTTAAAATGTATTATTAAATGTTCATTTATGATTTGTAGGAACAAGAAAAGCAAGTTTCTATTTTACACTTGACTTCATCTTTATTACAGTAGCAATGATGTGTTTGTTCTTTTTTATGTAACGACTAAAGATTTAGTTTTTTCGAACAATATAGCATATATTTTAGTTTAAGCATAAAGTTATTTCTGTATTAACTTTCTAATTTTTTCTATTCTTGAAGAATCAATGGATAACATCATAATTGAATATTGATGACATATTTAGGTTTAAATCGTTTTTTTTTTCCTTCAATTATAGATGTTCTTAAGGTACAGTTGATTTTTTTTTTTTTTTTTTTTTTTTTTTTAGACAACTCAAGTGTCGAAAACGTTATCTTTAAACGCAATATACTGTTTGAATTTTCAAATAATATATTTCATCCTTTTGTTTGAAGTCTTTTAGCATGTTTAGTAAAGCTACCAGTGTTTATGGAAATAATGAAAAATGATTTTTTTTTTTTTTTTTTTTTAAATGTCTGTTTTTGATTTCAAGAGTGCAAGCCCACAGTCACAGAAAAATAAATAATTTAACTTAAAAATAATAGATAAATAACTTACTGGTGCATCTCTCTGGTTCATCAGTACCGTCAAAACAGTCAGAATTGCCGTCGCAGTAGCGGCCACCGTCAACGCACTGGCCTGAACTGCATCGAAACTCTGTCGGTTGACATCCGATTTTTTCACTTGATGTTACAGGCCAATTGAAGAGTAGATGGAATACGAGAATCAGGAACAACATTTTGATTAGTAACCTCACTGATCTAACAGCTCATTCATGTTGCATTTTCTGAAATTAAGTTCGGAGACATTTTAACTAAATTTATTATATTTCTATATTAAATTGTTATCAAGATATTTAAATTAATTTTAATAATCATGTACAAAAAATAAGCAAAAATAATTCTGATATAGAATGTTACTATATGACAAATCCTATGCAATTTTGTTCAAGTTGTCAATCCATTAAAGGCTGGTTTATATCCTAGATTCTGCAGAGGTTAATATAGAAAGTGTGAAAATATTCAGTCTATTCTTTACATGATATTCATTGCTTTGAACAATCGGTGATGTTTAAAAAGTACGTCTTTAACTAACTATTACGTCTTTCACTAACTAATCAAAACAAGTTTGGTATAAATATAGTTTTACAAATAGATGTTTAATTTAAAATCGTATAGACCTGATCGGGAAAAGGTTTGATAACAATTATTGTGTTGATTCTAATCCACTAAAGTAATTTCAAAAGCTGATATACAAACGATATATTTCAAGAAGTTTTAAAATTTTATTATAATGTTTAAGTAACATCTATTGTAAAATATTTATATTTTATATGTATGCATAGCTTTAAAGATGAAGTATACAAAAATACCTTGATGGGAACACTTATTTCAAACTATATAAATATAACCGAGTCTAAAAAGATCTTTATTTTATCTTGCTTCATTTTGATACGTTTGTTTTTGAGTTGAAATAACTTACAGATATGAAAGATGGCATTTTTCCACGAGAGCAGAATTTGATATGGCATCTAAAATGAAAGTGTCATTCAAAAAGTAAAATTGTTTCTTTTTCAGGTATTTTTACAAGAAAACAAAACGATCGTGATGCTACTATAAGATATATGGAATAACTGTTTATTCATCAAAACTATAAATAATACATTCTGAATACATTTTTAGCCACATTTGTGAAATATTATAAAAATTCCGAAAGTTTTGGAAAGATATTTAGAAATATTAAAACCATAGTTTTGTTTTTCCTTAGAAATATTTTGCACAAAATAAGCTTTCTATGTTACAGGATAAATGTTGTAGATAGAGTGTTCATAAAATTCATTTAGATATACAACTAAAACTGAATTAAACTTATTGACTAGGATATTCTTCTTTTATCTAGAATATACATTAATAAAATACCTATTATTTGATTAAAATGTTAAAATTGAACCCTTCAAAATATCAATATATTTTTTTCTAAATTTTTAAACACATAGTAAGTATAAAGAAAATAACCGTTAAGTTCAGTCTAAATTTGAAGTAAGTTGTCATTTTTACAATGTCATTAAAAAGGAAAGAAATATACGTGAAGAATATTTGTAATCCGACATTTTTAACTTTAATAAACATATATCTTGATCAGGCAATCAGGATCTTGGTCCAGAATATGCCTATAACAGCTGGTTCCATTCTTGTTACATCTAAGGTAACATATTACAAATAACCTTTGTGAGGTGTGGCATATCAAGCTGTGGGTATCTGTCGAAACAATATGTTATTAGCATTTTATTTTTCCTTGTTGAGTCAGATAAAACGCTGAATTATATAACACATTGTGTTTATGGGATCAATTATTTAATATATGCATGTACAACGAATTTGTCTTGGATTCTACTATTTACGTTTTAATATCTAGTATGTTATTATAATATATAAACTGGTATATTATTACACCATTACTGGAATAATTAGTATTTCATAGATTCAGTTAGAGAAAATTCACAAATGCTTAAGTTTATGATCGTAATCTTATAACTCCCCAAAAAAAAAAAAAAAAAAAAAAAAAAAAAAAAAAAAATTAGACGTTGTAAAAACTAGGAGTGTGGAACATCGCACAACTTTCAATTACACTATAATACTGATATCAATTTGTGTTATTTACCGTTTTTATATTTTCATCATTCATTTAGAAAAAATGACCAGTTTGGTGATATTTTTTCCATAATTCTTGTATATGACTTAAAAAAAAAAAATCTTTGTCAAATAGATAATTTTGGTGATATACTTTTCAATGATTCTTTCATTATCCTTTCTTATAAGTGAAAGTGAGAAGAGGAAAAAAAGTTATCATTGATGAGATATGCTCAAGGGAATAGAACTCTGCGTAAAGGCATTTGGTTTTCAATTTTTTAAGCCATTAATGCATTTTTACGGGAATTTCGGATGTGGGGATGTTTAAAACCCCTGAACAGGACTTAGCACAGCAATTTTTATCAAAATCGTTTGAGCTGTTTTTTAGCAAATAGTTGAACTTAAAGTATCAAAGTCACTTCTTGAAATTAAGCAAAAGATGAATATCCGAAATCCGTTGACCCGTTTTACTCAGTCATTACCCCGGCTAATATACCAAATTTCTGGAATTATTTCTTTGAAGTACAGACCCTCTTACTCATAAATTCATTCAAAAGTCACTTCCTCTAATCAATCTAAGAGGAATAAATAAAAGAATTGTCTGAATATATTAAAGCGTTTAAGCTCTAGGCCAGGCTAAAATTCCCAAACATCGGGATCACTTCCGGGAGGTAGAGACCCTCCTACCCATAACCATCGAATCATACAAAAAGCACTTCCTCTAATCAAGCTGAGAAGAATAAAAAAGAATGGTAAAAAATCATCAAATAGTTTTGACTGTAGCACTAGCTAAATTATTGGTCACAACCAGAAGAATCAGAAACAAAATCAGAATCAGAAACAAAATTCTAGTGACTTCGGCGATTTTCAAAGGATTTTTTTACCATGCTCCCTTGTTCAATGTTAACAATTATGTTGTTATTTTTCGTCTGCTCCCCGGAATCAACATGATGGGGGAAAAAATCAGGGTTCAAGCTATAATAGAAGCTGAGCTATGAGGGGTCGGAAACGGACCTAAGCTCTGTCAACATAATATACACTTGCATGTTTGCTGCTTTGACATCGGACTTGGCGGAGGAACACTGCCGTGTTCATAGATTCATTTGCCACAAAAATTTAAACTTTGGCAATATATTTCATAAAATTGAGACAACAAAATAATAATGTTACAGCTCTAATAAGCAAAGAATGGTTCATAAATTATACTTTTTTTTTTTTTTTTTTTTTTTTTTGTCATGCTATATCTTTAACATATTAGAAGTTATTAGAACTTCAAAAAGTTCAATGTTCACACTAAAACATTATTCCTGATTTGAATTCAAAATTTCTAAAACGTCAATACTAAGTGTTTCATAAATTTTCAATTATAGAGTAAATGTTTTATGAATGATGAAATAATAACCAAGTTAATTAACAACCAACCTTTGTTTTCAACGTATAAGTGCAATAATTGATTATATTGCATTAATCTATATATTTTGTTAATTTTTTTAAATTCCAAAAATAGATAATCTATATTATTTGAAACAATGTATTACAAAAATAAATAAAAGAAAAATTTCCGATTTAGTGGGATCGTAAATGAAATTGAAATGAGTGAGTGTCTTATTACCCCTTATATAGTATTTTTTTCAATACAATATTAAAACAAAAAACCTTCAAACATATTTTTTCGCTTATTTAATTTTTTTAAAGTTAAGAAATAAAGTTTTAGATTTAGGTATATGCCATATTTTTAATCGCAGTGAAATAATGGAAATAAGGATTGTTTGCATTGAAATTCTCAGAGATGTGACAAAAATAAACCAATAGACGGTTTCATATTAAATATTTCACGCAGAATAATAGAAAATAGCAATTAAAATACATGCGTGCAAGTTGGTTGATTGGTTTGTACGCTCAACTACCTATTTTTGTGCACAAAAATGGCAAATCAGACCGGGACCTACAGCTTGACGGGGACTCCAAACCACAACAAACATCCATACCTAACTCCAGTATTCGAATCCGGCACCTTTGGCATGTAAGGCCAGAGGGCTAACCTCAAGCCGTCAGGTTGGCTATCCTAGACTTATTCTGTACAAAACAATGTGCTTTTAACTAAGAAGCCAACGTTTTAGGAATATTATCTTAACTTTGTTGATGGTCAGTGTCCTTGTATCGTATTATTAATTAGTGTTTTAGTTACTAAATTTTTTCTTTAGAATTAAGACTTTTATAATTTACTTTACATTGAGGTTAGGATATTTATTTAGTGTTATCCATTATCTATACTCTATCAGTAACTTTACTTATTATTTTATTAGGTTATTTATTATGCGAACGTTATAGAATCACTGCTGTTATTATTTTAATTGCAAAAAAAAAAAAAAATATTATACATGCACTTTTAAAAATTGTTATCGATTTCAAATACATAGAGAGGTAAAAAAAACAAAAAACATTTAGTTATGTTTTTAAAACAAAACAATGATTTTCAATAGATGAGAAACGTTGAAAAATTTCAAGTGTTTAACATTTAGTACGACTAATTTAATTTTCTCTAAATCTTTAAACATCCCCAGGCTCTAAAATGAAACATATCTTTAAAAGAAGAATAAAAAGGTAAAACCATTGTATTAAAAAAAATCGAAATACACATTTGAATTAGCCGGTGCAGGTTGCCAAAAACGAATTTCTTTGCACTGTTGGCTGGAATAATCCAAAGGATAAAAACTTTCTTTTTTTTTTCGTCGATAATTTTTGTTAAAATCTAGAAGCAAAGAATCAAAGCCTAATTAAATAAAGTCCTTTAATATCGTTTCCTCGTCTTTAGAATGTGAAGTGAAACGCCAATAGCAGAGCTCCTTTAAAAAAGAATAATGGAATCGTGTTCCATAGAAATGCATGAGAGGGTTGAAAAAATGGTGGAATAAAACACCCGAGTTAAAACATTCATTGTAATTACGAGAAAGGCGGAGTGAAGGGCTCGTCTCAATTAGAGAAAATGTCCTCAAGGTTTTAAATGCTTTCTTTATTTGAAAGTGGTATAAGCATGTGAATAAATAGAATATGCAAAACATATTCTTCGAAAACTATTCATTGTTTAAATGGAAATTTAAACGCTCTAATTAGTTTGATTGTTGTAAAACCCTAAATATTCAAAAGAAAAAAGACGTAATGAATAATTAGCAGTCTTAAAAAAAAAATTCAGTAGATAGTTCATTATGGTTTTGGGTGAAAAAGTATATTTGGCAGAATTAAAATGTTAAATGATGAAAAAAATATAAGTATATTAAGGATGACAACTTAGTGTTAAATAATAGTTATTGTCATCTTCATTTATCATGTTGATTATTATCATACCGATTTTTATTGTGTTAGCTGTACTTTGCGTAAAGAATTGCAGTAACTTTTACACAAAATTATTTATTAAAAAATATACAATTCGAGACTAATACAGTAGTAACAATGTCAGGCTACTTTTTGAATATAGAACTTTTTATAGAGTAATTGTAAGATTTCGTTGTATCTGTAAAGATAATAACAATTTGTAAAATTTTAAGTCAATTTCAAATTCTGCATCTCGAATTTTATTCTTTGTCATTTATAAAAAATTTTACTACAGACTAGATGGAAATATCTGATTAAAGAATTCAAATGACTTATTATTTATCAAGAAGAACGTTTGTGGACGTTTGATATATCTAGAGAAAAACATGATTTCAGTCTCAGAAATGTTTTGTATTTTAAATGCCAGGATCCTGAATAGACAATTTTTCAATAAATATTTCCATCTTCGGAGTTAAGTTGAAGTCGATTTAAGTTTGAAATACAATTTTGAATAGCCTGAAGCCGGTTGAGGAAATAAAATACCAGCAGTGACTGAATATGTCAAAGAAATGAAAGGTTTCCCTTATTTTTTAAGCTGCATTGCATATATACGAAAAAGAAACGTTACTTATAGTTCCGATATAACTAAAAATTTAGATTTTTTTAATATTTACAAAGAAACTCTAAAATATTTATTATACTTTGGGAATTTCTTTTACTAGTTTAACCATTCGAAAATATATTAGCTTATAACATAGAATTGTATTTTATATAACGTTTCTTTGAAATTTTAACTTTGATTTTCCTCTTTATAAAAAAAAAAAATAGTCTTGAATTTTAAATATTGAAATTATTTCAATTCTCACAGAATAATTTTTTTAATTGTGAAGTTATGTTTTAAAAGAATACTTAAAAACTTTGCAAAATACACAGATAACTCAAAATACTTTTTTGTGGAAATATTCCGCATTTTGAATTACAATTAACAAAAAAAAAATAAAAAAAAAAAAAAATAAACTAAGTATCTGACTTCTCTTATATCTCAAATTTGCCATGAGAATTCCAGACGTTTAATTTTAATAATAAAGACATACTATATAATATGAAGGTAAATATGTTTAACATTATCAAAGGAATTTTTGTTCTACAGAAAACACACTTTTTAAAATTATAAAGTTATAGCTTTTTATCTTTGAAGAAATCTAATTAATAGATACATTATTAGTAAATAAATCACGAATTTTTATCAACAATTTTTAGATTCTTAATTGATGTGCTTTGTTATAAATATAAAATTTAAATATTCATTATATATATAAAATTAAAAACTTAAAAATATTTTGATTGCATATAAAACTAAAATTTCATTTTTTTTTTTTTTTTTTTTTTTGTATTCTTTTCAAAGTAATTAATATATATGAATTATAAAGAATTTATTAACTTTAAGTAAATTTATATTAGTATATTAATATTCATTATTTGCAATTATTCACCAAGGTTTAGAATATAAAATAAATTTATCTAAATATCAGCTATGATAAATCCCCATATATATGTAGATATAGCTTTTATAAGTGTAATAATAATTCGTTCAATTCTTCACGTTGAAACCAAATTTAATAGAACACTCATATGAGTCATCACATCTACTGAATAAGATTAAGATAAGAGATAACAATATACCAATAGAAAATGGTAGTGATAAAGGATTTTTCAAATTTCGATCAAAATAATACGAAAAAAAAAAAAAATATCAGTGTTATACAAATATTACTAGTTAGAAAAATAATAAAACAAAAAAAATCTGTTTGAGATTTAAAATCAACTTGAGGATAAAAAAAAAAGTATTTTGTCATTAGTTTCTTGTTGAAAAAGTTACAGCCCTGCGTTTTAATTACAATACTCTACATTTTCAACGACTTTCCGTATACATGTGTAGATTTCCAATTATTCTTAAGCTTAAAACGGAGATAATTATAACTTGCAACGACATATTTAATCTCATTTTTAGTATTTGCATGTGTTTAGTAGTCTATTTCCAACCTTCCTTATGTGTGCTAATAGCAAACGAGTAAGTGTCTTCATATGCACTCACCACTCTAACGGTCTTAATTTTTAATAACGTAGTTTGAAACTGCTCGTTTATTTTTTTCCCTTTACCTTTTTTAGTAAACGCTAGAGATAAAAAAGTGGCATTTCCTCTCATTTTAGCTGGATTTTTATTTAAATGAAACATCATTATTCTTAATATTTAATTTCTTTTTAATAAAAAGTGTAGATACATTTTGCTTCAAACTATCCATCAGACTATATTGATTCATTATATATAATTCAATCAAACACTATTTTTATGTTCATTATAATCAATTTTTTTTTCTTGTAAAGCAGCAATATTTCATCCCCAAATGTATTTTTAAGTGCACCTGCTATCGATTCTGATGAAGCACTCAAATTCG
Organism: Linyphia triangularis; assembly: GCA_963978545.1. Classification (NCBI taxonomy): domain Eukaryota; kingdom Metazoa; phylum Arthropoda; class Arachnida; order Araneae; family Linyphiidae; genus Linyphia; species Linyphia triangularis. The sequence goes on from OZ021722.1 coordinate 62,888,035, forward strand.
TCTAGGTTATTTTTATGGAATCAATATCCTTTTTGGATAGTTTGATATTAAGATACACTTTTATCGTGATGGATTTGTTAAAAAAATTATTTCTTAAAACAAGGAGTTTTTTTTCAATATGTGTTTTATTAAAATGTAGAACACGATTTTTTTTTTTTTTATCGCAACATACTTTTAAAACTCAGTTAATATTCCTCATTTTCTCTTAAGATAAATATTAAAAAAATGTAAGCTGAAATTAATTTTTTATTACCTTCATCTCATGCTAATTGTTATTATGTTTTGATTAGATGTGTGTTTTAAAAGATATCTAGTATAATTTTAAACAGTGTTTTATTCTAGAAACGAATGAACAATTTTTTTTTTTTTTACGAAACCTGTACTTAATTTAAATTTGTAATTATATGTCGAATGTTAAAGTTACTTTTTATTTCAAACAAATAATCAAACGCTTAAACCTATTTAAATGTAGAGCATTATTCTTTATTTTTATATTGCTTCATATATGTTATACTTTAAAAATCATTTAACTTTTCCTATTTTCTTTAAAGATAATTATTAACATTCGTAGGTTGAAACCATTTACGAATGAAAAAAGGAAGTATTAAATATTGTTTTTGTTTTAAATTTATATTTATTTGTTGGAAATGTAATATTTTATTTATTATAATACTTAACCAAACAAAGCCACTTCTTTACACACAAAATATCATATTTCAATAAACATATTTTTTCGTTTAAATAACGCTCGTTTGTATTACTATCAATGGAAAAACTGTTTTTTTTTTCTGTTCATCACCTCATTGAAATCATAACCAAAATATCGCTTGAAAGGTCAAGTGACATACGTCACTTTTAAATGATTTTCACAAAAAGTATTTTAGCTTTGAACTCCATAAATCTAAAGTTCTGAAAAGGGAGTAATAATCCAAAGTTTTATTATATGCTAATTTTATAATAAATTCTTGTAAATTTCTAGTTTTTGAAGTTTCAGCATTTTTTTTTTTTTTTTTTCAACGGATGATTTTGGGGAATATATTGTGTATATATAGATATTTTTATCATTTTGTTCGATAAAATGAGTAGTTTCGTTGATTTCTTGTTTTTATTTTTGAAATAATTTAGATTTTGTTTTCAGTCTAATATAAATTTATCCAAGTGTTCGCTCAATTTTAATAAGATATCGAAGAAAGTTTATAAACAAACGAAATGATCGTGATAAAATATATTCATTATATTCCTTAAAAAAAAGGAATATATTTCTGTACTTTTATCCATCTGTACTTTTAGCCATCGATATATTTCTTAAAAAGGAATTTAATTGATAGCTAAATGTACAATTTCATTTTGTACATTTATTAAATTTATTGTATATTGCTCTAAATGTGACATTTATATCATTGTAAAAGTTCCATCTTGTTCTTAAATCATGCTCAACATTTTTATATTTCTTCCAAATATAAACTTTATAACTGAAGTTTAAGAAATGCATGTGTATATACTTTCTGCAAATTCGAAATCCAATAACGCGTTTTCTTTTAAAGTCGAGAGGAGTGTACATTCAAAGATTATATACTTGGCCATTGATATTTTGTTTATGTGTCTAATAATGCTTTAAATTTTTTAAAGCATGCGCTATTGCATTTGCATATAATAATTCAGTGTAAATAAAAGTAATTCGTAATATAACTATATAAAAATTTTAATGAATATTTATATGTATTAAGGAATTATTTCGAATCTACCCACCCCTAAGAATTAAGTATTATTATTTTAATAAATTCATTTTATGTATTAAATATTTATTTCTAAATTTTTGTCATAACCTTGAAATCTAAATTTAAAAAAATTATCATAAATAAAATGTTAACTCTGATCGATAAATTTATGCAACATTTTGCACTTAGAAAGAAAAAATTTAGTGGTACATATTTTGCCAATTCAACGTTTAATATGTCTTATCCATTGGAAAAAATTTTATTGTATAAATTACTATTTCTAAAAAACTTAAATGATATGATAATAAACTTAAGTTATAATAAAAACTTTATTTTGAGTTCTTTCTAATTTGTTTAGTATAATTAAACTTTAAGTGACTGAATTTCAGAGTGGTTATGGTTGAACTGTGTAACGTATACTAAAGTAAGTACAGTAATATGTTTAAGGAAAGAAATCAAACTATCAAAGTATACTGTATATATTACTATGTTTGGGAGAAGTAAGAGTGAATACCGAAAAAGGTGATTGAGGATATTGCCACTCCGATTACTACAGAAGTTGCAGGAAAAAAGAAACGGAAAAATTAAAAAAGACAAAATAGAAAATGACAAAAGTTACTTAATTACAGCTGAGAAATTGGCTTCTAGAGAGCTTCTGGATTTTTTCATTCAATCAGATATAGATTTGTGTATAATAGATATGAATAGGGTACATAAGGAATAAAGGCATTCACGAATTAATCGAATTTGCTGATATTTTTGTAATAATGAATTTCATCAAATATATATATATATATATATATATATATATATATATATATATATATATATATATATATATATATATATATATATATATATATATATATATATATATATATATATATATATATATATATATATATATATATATATATATATATATATATATATATATATATATATATATATATATATATATATATATATATATATATATATATATATATATATATATATATATATATATATATATATATATATATATATATATATATATATATATATATATATATATATATATATATATAATATATATATATATATATATATATATATATATATATATATATATATATATATATATATATATATATATATATATATATATATATATATATATATATATATATATATATATATATATATATATATATATATATATATATATATATATATATATATATATATACGAGGGCAATTCAGAAACTAACCTCCGGTTGATTGAAAAAAATACACCAAGTTAAGTAAAAATATTATACATCTTACAACTACATCTTTGCACTATTTTTCGACATAGTCTCCATAACGATTGAGGCACTTATCGTATCTCTTCACAAGCTTTGAAATTCCTTCTGCATAAAAATCACCCGCTTGTGCCTTGAGCCAGCCTGTGACCGCATCTTTGAGCTCTTCGTCGTCATCAAACCGCTGGGACCCGAGCCATTTCTTCATATGCATGAAGAGGTGATAATCGCTTGGCGCCAGATCTGGGCTGTAAGGTGGATGGTTGAAAACGTCCCACTTGAAGGACTCAAGAAGGGCTGTTGTTCTGCGAGCAGAGTGAGGACGGGCGTTATCGTGCAAAAAAACGATACCGGAAGTCAGCATACCACGGCGTTTGTTCTGTATAGCCCGTCGTAATGTTTTTAGTGTTTCACAGTACACGTCTTGATTAATGGTCGTCCCACGTTCCATGAATTCAACCAACAACACCCCTTTGGCATCCCAAAACACCGTTGCCATCAGTTTTCTGGCAGAAAAATCTTGCCGGGCTTTTTTTGGTTTGGTAGGCGAATCTGAATGTGCCCACATCTTTGATTGTTCTTTTGTCTCAGGGTTCACGTACTTAATCCAGGTTTCGTCACCGGTCACGATTCTGTTTAACAATGGTTCTCCTTCGTCCTCATAACGTGACAGAAAGTCTAATGCAGAGGCCATTCTTTGAGTTTTGTGGTGGTCGGTAAGAATTTTGGGCACCCATCGTGCACAGAACTTACGGTAACCCAATCTTGCTGTCACTATCTCGTACAAAAGAGTCTTAGAAATCTGTGGAAAATCAGTAGACAACTCCGCCATTGTGAAACCTCGATTTTCACGAACTTTTGCATCAACTGTCTGAACGAGTTCGTCAGTCACCAAGGATGGTCTACCACTCCTCTCTTCATCATGAACGTTTTCTCGTCCACTTTTAAATAAACGTACCCATTCACGGACAACTCCTTCACTCATAACTTTTGGTCCGTACACGGCACAAAGCTCACGATGAATAGCTGCTGCAGAGTATCCTTTGGCTGTAAAAAACCTTATAACAGCACGCACTTCACATTTGGCGGGATTTTCTATTGCAGCACACATTTCAAACTGCCACAAAAACTAAACTAGCGCAGGTACGATGTTCACTCGACTACGGCTTGATGCCGACTGACCTGCTGAGCGTGTGAATGCACAGATGGCGCGCTACTCCCCCCACTACCCGCACTGTGACCAATCGGAGGTTAGTTTCTGAATTGCCCTCGTATATATATATATATATATATATATACATATATATATATATATATATATATATATATATATATATATATATATATATATATATATATATATATATATATATATATATATATATATATATATATATATATATATATATATATATATATATATATATATATATATATATATATATATATATATATATATATATATATATATATATATATATATATATATATATATATATATATATATATATATATATATATATATATATATATATATATATATATATATATATATATATATATATATATATATATATATATATATATATATATATATATATATATATATATATATATATATATATATATATATATATATATATATATATATATAAATGGCAAGCTGGGAGGCAAAAATAGTTGTAAATTTCTCATTTATGTAAATATACAGGGTAGTAGTATGTTCTATAGACAAATAGGAAATTTTAAATACACAAGTGTGATAAATTGATTAATGGGAGTAAGTTTTCTTGACTCTTGCATATTATTTACCATTGAGATCCATTTTTGTTAACTTAGACGGATTTGACGATATAATAATTTGTGAATAGAGGATACTGAAAATCCGTTTGTTTTGAAAAATTCCTGCATGTTCCAAAGTCATCGTTTGGTAGGTACTATTCAGTAAATGGGTCATAATTTTTTTTTTCATGGTAGAGGCGATAAAATATTTTCATTGTATTAAGATTTTACAATAACTTGTTACCACATTGCAATATTGAAACTAAGAATTGTTTATACACTATATCAGTTTTCTCTTATTACTGTATCTCTTTGTTGCGCAGTTATGTCAATTTAAAGTTAGAATGTTTTTTCCTTTCTATAAGACACTGAATATCCTAGCATTATAACTACATTATTGAAGAAGTTAAAACTAACACACAATAGTTTTTATTTAATTAAAAAAGTTTATTGACCCTTACACTTACAAAATGTTTTGTTGAAATTCAAGTAACCTCCAGCTGCATACACGTTTGATATTTCTTAAAATAATTTCTCTATTCTTATTTATTTTTACAGATGTATTGAAAGCATGTTTTTTACTCTTGCAGAGAAAGGGCAGTCACCGTCGATGTGTTTATATTTTTAATAATCTTGAGAAATTAGACAAACATATTTAAAATTATCGAGGTAAGGTTTTGCAAAATTGTCATTCTTTTATACTTATATTAGGAATTTAAAGCATTCACAAAAGACCTAGACAATCAATTTTCAAACGATTTAAACTTATGGACCTTTAAAAATTGTAGGCATAAAATTTAAAAAAATGGCATTAGATTTTATTTTGATTAGTACTTAAAGTAAATTTCCTCTTACATGTTGAATGACATTGAGTTTGTATATGATTTTTATACAAACAGAAAACATATAAAACTTTAAACTCAACCCACTTCAAAACTAATTCAATAATAAAAAAATAAAAAAATACACAAACTTTTAGGAATGAAGAGACTAGAAAATATTGGTTCGATTCTTCAGAATCCTGATTAAAGTAATAGGGAGTATTGTAAATGACAAGGTTAATTTATTACTGAAAACCCGAATATCATTAGAGTCACCATTTCTGAAATGATCAACACTAATAAAATCAGCAAATGCAGCGTCTTCATTTTTACAACTTCAATTTAAAAATACTTTATAATGTTTGAATGTATCATAATTCCTTAATTTCTGCCCACTTTTAGTATTCAAAAATATTTCTCCATTTTCGCGAGTACCATTATGAATGTAAATCTACAGTTTTAATCAATACTCAAGAACGACTGTTTAAAATATACGCAAGTAAATACTCAATTGACTGGAATTCTTGTCATGGGTAAATAAACTTGGTGCGAAAGCTTCCCTTTCTAAAACTTTTTAACCAAAGTGATTATCAGTCAGTCGCAGTGAAAAGTGGAAAGGATAGTTTCTTTGAAAGTTATAGGAGAATACTTAGCAATAAAATAGAAGTTTTAGCAATCCGCAGAAGAGTCGCTTGGAGAATCCTGCATTAATAAAATTGTTAAGTTTTAACAATACAGATATTCATCTAATGAGAAAACTTTATCACTTCACTTTTAATTTTAGCTACTACTTAAAAACTACTACTTAGAAATTAAGACCAATTTATAGCTTATATTATTATTATTGAAAATAAAATTGCTTTACTTGGTTGCTTATATTGGTAAGCTTTTATTTTATTTTTTTTAATCTTACTGTTAACTTATTTTATTGCATTTTTAGCTTAATTGTTATTAATTTTATTTTGATAGATTTTAAATTATTTAATCTTATGTTTGTATGTTAGATCTTTTTAATTGTCAAAGAGGATAGGTTTTTATGCATTTTTAAATAAGCCATTATATTTTCAAGCGTGGTTACAAAACAAAAACTCATCGACTAATATAATATAATCAAACTTACTGAATCCTAAATCAAAATTCAATTTAAAAAAAAAAAATCACTATAAATCATTTTTAACTGCCAATAAACACAAAAATCAAAACTTCCAAAAATATTTCTCTGATTTCAAATTGCTGTTTAACTGAAAAATTAATGATAGCAGGTTGAAATAGTTAAGTTCTTTAAACTTTAAAAAATGAAGTGGTTTCTTTTTTTAAAAATAATTTTTCATACCCATTGAAGTTGAGAGAATTCTGATTTTCTCAGACGAAATACAACAATAAAGGATACTTACACCACTAAATCCATAAACCTAATATCCGTAAAATGTCCTCCGCTTCGAAAGACATATTGTTTGTCGAAAGGACGTTTTTAATGAAAGAATTATTTTGTCTTTTGGCGAAAGACCTCATTAAAAATATATTACCTCCGGCCGTCTAGTTACACTTGGTGGTTCTCAGGCTCAAAAAAGAATTGCACTAATAAGATGTAATTCTTGTATCTGAAAACTGCATGTGGAAAAACGAAGCGATATTTTTCCGTCAAGAGAGAAGAAAATTAACTGATGAAGAGAGCTATTTCTCTGAGGTTACGTTCTACTTCATATATGTCAAAAATATAATTAATCAGTTCTTGAAATACTTATTTGAACCATGTAGAGGTTTATAAAAATATTTATTAATATTTGGAAATTAACATGTGAAATATAGAGAAGCAAGTAGAAGGTTTCAATAAAGGAATCGTTACAAAGCAATTGTGATTTTATAATTTAAAATTGTTTGAACTTATCCAAATTTTTCAGAATTAATCTATTCACGTAGAAATTGAAGAACAATGGAAGAATCTGAGAGTATGAGTTACCATCTGGTATTGCTATATTTTGTTGAGCATAATGTAGATCAAAATATAGATTCAAAGCTTGAAATTTGTAACAGATACAAAAATGGCATTACATTGTTTAGAAAATATATTGTTTACTTAAAAATAAAATGCTCTTTAACAAGTAGTTTAGTTGCTTATAATATCTATCTATCTATCTATCTATCTATCTATCTATCTATCTATCTATCTATCTATCTATCTATCTATCTATATAAAATTATAAATAAATACTAATATAAGCAATGTAACATGGTAATGTACCTCGTAATACCTTACATGAGCGAGGCCAGGGAGGATATGGAGATATATCACCCCCCCCCCCCACCTCCGAAATTTTTAGTCTGTAGAAAAAGCAGTAGAAAATTAAGAACCGAAATAAAATTAACAAATCCCAGTCCTCTACAAAATTTTATATTAAAATGTAGTGAAATTGTCCGCTTCTATATTGAGAGCCCCTAGTTTTTGGGGAGACTTTCCAGGAATTGGAGCAAAAATCCTCCCCCTCTCCCCTTCTTTTATTTTTTGGTGTACAATTCTATCCCTTACAACCCGTTCCCCCTCTGTTTGTTGCCCACAGGTGTCTTTTGTCCTTCTGTATTTATCCTAGTTTTATTAAATTTTGACATCTTTTTACTTTTCTCTTTTGTATTTATGCTGTGATTATTCTTAATCACTAGATCATTTTATACCTTTATACCTAGGTTGCGGATTCGAGTCCCGTGTTAGGCATGGGTGTTTGTAAATGTATGTTGGCTTGTAAAATGACGAATGTTTCGGCGCATTATAGCCCTCGTGTTACTGACGGCGCCAGATAATCTGAAAGCAACCAACCAACCTTAATAAACTGACACAAAAAGCCTCGACAGTTAGGTTTTCTATTATGAATTATGAGGCATAAAATATGTGCTTAACTTAATTTTCTGCAAATTTTGTGAGTGGAGTTAATTAATAAAATTTTTTATTTACTTATAAATTATATGTTGCTAAATAATGCCGAAGATTTATTGAATTAATTGACCATGTAATTAAGGGTAGTTAATTTAAAAGTTTTATTTTAGCGTTTTATAAGTACCACTTTTGCCAATAATTTTTGAATATGGATTAGCATTCTCCCCCCCCCCCCCCGGAAAAAATCATGACTACACCCTTGATATCTTATACTAGGATATGATACAGTATAATCCAAGAATGGTAGTACTTTGCAAAAAATTGTGTACGAACATTTGAGTGTAAAATAATGTGGGATTTACGTAATTTGGTAAAAAAATATAGATCGTTTTTTTCTTTTTTTTTTTTTACGGATGACGCCTTATAACAGATTTTTTTGTGCAGCCCAAATACGACTTTAATAACACTGATCAGTCACTCACTAATACTTATAAAGACATCTGTTTATAAAAAAAATTATTCTATTTTTCTTTGTGGGAAAAATTAGGTTTTTTTCCCTAACATTTTCGAGATAAAAAAAAAAAAAAAAAACATTATTTTTCTCTTAAATACTCGTAATAAAGCGATTTTTCAAATATCATATTACTTTAAGGAGATTGGTATCCTTCAAAAAAATTTTTGATTTAAGCCATTAAAATTATAATTTTTACATACTTGAAGTGTTACTAAGTAAAAACTAACTTTTATTAAAAAAAAAAAAAAAGTTCACATAATGCTCTAAATTTTCAAAAGTTAAAATTATTTAAAAAAAATTCATACAATTTCAAATTCTGTCTTCTTTTTCATTTTTCAGTATTTTTTCCTGATTTTTTTAAAAAAAACTGTTCCTAGTAATATACTTTAACTTTTTAACCATCGGATTTAGAATAAGTAAAATAGTTTTCGAGAAAAACGATAACTACTGTACCTATAGGTAAAAAAAAAAAGAGTAAAAAACGGGTGTTTTTAAATTTGTGAAAAAAAAGTTTATACTCAATTAAAAAATGAATACCTATTTCTGTTAAATAGACATGAAGAATGACACAAAAAAGTCAGTTCATTCATATTTGCTGAAGTTTTAGTATTTTGAGAAAGGTGGTAATTTCAAAAATCACAAACTGAGAAAAATGCGTTCGAAACATCGAAGGAGCTATTGCAGCAGTGCTAAATTCTCCGTAAAAAATATAGTTTTTCTGAAATTGCAGTTATAGGATTATCACAAAAACTTGCCAGAAAAGGGAGAAGGTTTCAAAGATTATAAACACGCAAAAAATAGAATTGATATTTTTTATTATTATTTGTGAAAACAAAGAGATACTAAGTCCCCTTAAGATCACCCTATAAAACCTTTGAAGTAATATTTCGGTAGACCTTGTATTTATGAATTTATAGCATAAGCAGCGTAAGAATAGAAAAGACTGTCAGTCACTCTTAATAACCCTTATATCCTCAATCTTAGCCAATAGAAACATCCCACCAGTTACTTCTAACAGTTATTTGCCGTCAATAGAATGGAGCGATCCACCAAATCAATCCAGCTGTCATCGGAAAGGGGGTTATGAAAAAGGGCCCCAACACAAAATCGATGACAACCCTAATGACAGTTCCAATGGTAAGAATCGAAGGTGCCCATCCTTATCGTATGGCACCTTCCATCCAGGCAATTAGCGACTCCAGAAGAAAAACACTTCTTCCTCCCCCAAGGAGGGCGGTGTTCTCTTTTTTTTTTATTTTTTATTATCACCGAACATCCTCTTTCATCGTTTTCAGTGTCAAAAAAGAGGCATAAAAAGACTTTCTTGTCACTAATATCCGAAAAAATGGTTGTGGGTGTCTTTGTCTGCAGGTAAAGGTGAGTGAGAAATTGTCGTTTTAAAAAGGATACAGTATTTTCCCAGATTGAATATTAGTTCTTCTACCCCCCTGGGGGCTGTGTAATTAGATATTTTAGATCAATATTTTACACGGTGGGATGGAGAAAAAACGATTTTCTTTGAGAGATAACGCAGAAAAAATTCTTGATATCCTTTTCACTGTCGAAAAAATCCTATTAAGTGAAAGGATGTTTTGATAGTGATTCGATCGAAAAATGTTTAAGGCCTATGTAGGTATAATATAGATGTATATCGTAATGGTGTTGGATATTTGTGGTCAAAAAGGAAGTTGTGTACTTGTTATATATAGTTTAAAAAAAAAATTAAAATTAACATCGTGATGTTTAAGTTTACGTATTGAATTGAAATGTAATGGACATTTATTAATTGGAAGTCATCAGTAGTAACATAAAACCAATGAATGTGCCATAGTAAATTTTTCAGCTTCTTTTTCTTGTAACACTTCAAGCAGTTTGCGTTTATTTTGTACATATTTATATTAATTAGTAGAAACCTTTTAGTATAAAATCATACGATTTTTAAATGAGTTATATAATATACTAAATTCCTATTTTGTTCAAAATCAAAATGAATATATTCTAAAAAAGACTGCTGTACTTAAATATACAACTTAATATGCTTAAATCGCAAAAAAAAACATACATTTCATAGATTTCTTATGCTCGTTTATCTAAAAGGATATCATTTTCATGATTAATAATAAATCAGTAAAATGCAGTATTAATTTTTAATTATGAGGCCTGTTTTAGCAAGAAATAGTGCTTCCTCATTTGGTTTCAAAATCACTTCTTGTTGCAAACCTAAAAAAGAACATTAGTTTTGCGACGTAACAAGTAATTTTAGTGACCTGTGAAGATTTTGTCGTCAAGTGTAAATTTTTATTTATTTATTATATACATTTATACTTTATCTTTACTTATTAATAATTATATTGCATGAGGGTTCTATGATTTTCATTACTTTTGCACACGACAACTGTAAAGGAATAAATCTGGCTTCAAGAGCAACTTGAAACGCTTTTTCGGAGGTTAAGAAAAACTTTCAAGATACAACAAGGGGTGTGGAATATAGAAAAAGTTTTTTAAAAACTAAAGATAAACATGAATATCAATTAACAAAACACATAAATAATATATTATGTGTTAATGCGATTTGACGTAAAGAACCATGTTGTTTGGATTTTACAGTTGACTGATAACCATCATTCACAGTGTTAAATCATCGGTTTACTTTTCCAATGAATTGAAAGTTGCTAAAATAAACATGTTAAATTGATTTTTTCTTAAATTTTTTTATTTTATATACCACATCAATGGAGTGCAATGAAACTGATTTCCGAATATTTGCAAATGCTCACTGTACAAAAATTTAAATGTAAAATACAATCATTACAATTTCAATTTGTTTTCCAGGAGCATGGGAACTGATCCCATGTGCTACCAAAGTAATTGATTAAAAAAGAAAATACACAGAAATCAAAAGAAAAATAAATTAAATTTGACTCATCCTCCCCTTCTTATATTGAGTTTATTACTCAAATACGTTTTATTTGATGAAGATATCTGAAAAATGTCTCACGTTCTTACTCCAATACGATCCCATGCCCTTAAGGATTTGACAACTTCCATTTCGTAGACCTGTTTACTTAACATATAACTTCCAATATTTCGCTTTTATCAAAAGTAATATCCAAAAGCTGTGCATCTCATCAATCGAACTCCCATCCTTCTATTTCCTCCGGATTATGACTTCAAGATAAAGAGAGGGTGGGGTACGAAAAGAAATTCAGCACTGCCAAGTTGCAAATCGTAAACCTCCCTAATCGAGTATCCCCATCTTGAAGTGCTCGGGGTAAGTCGGAAGAGGGCGGAATATTTGCCCAGAATCCGGTGTTTGCCCCGAATAAACACTGTTCTTTGGCCTTGGGGCAACCCCTGTCCATCAGGAAAGCCCCTTCAAATGGGGAAGGGCACTTCTTCCTTCAAGTGAAAATGTGGGAGGAGCGGATGTTGGTATCGGAAATATGTGGTGGGCAGCGAATGTGAAATATCAAAAACAGTAATCGAAAAAAAAAGGGGGGGGGATGTGAGGAGGACAACTGTGTTGTGAAGATTATATACGAAATTCACTGTTTGGGGTTTGACAGAGGATTGTATATTTTAATAGAATTGTTGAATTGATATACTGAAACTGTACATAAAGTGACGTTTATCTGACATTGTATTTGTCAGATAAAAATAGAATAAAAAGGAAGTATTGGCAGTGGGTATAACTTTTATAAAAGGAAGCCTCTAATAAAAAATAACAATAATACATTATATGCTCGACAAGAACACACACCAGAGCCTGCACTTAAAGTCAAGTTTGAAAGTTAAGTATAATGAAATAAAAACAATTTCGATACAATTTCAAATTTTATAATAGATTTTAAAGAGGCAATCCACAATGATTAAAATCACCTCATTATAAACAAAACGTCATGCATCTGCAGTGATTTCATGCATTCTTTAACATCTCCAAAAACATCATTAGTCCACTGTGGAAAAGAATGATCTAAGAAGCAGCTTCTGATTTTGCACCGTCCTTAAAAATCCTATGTTTGTCATCCAAGAACTATATTCAAATGAGTTTATTTCCTACTTATGAATTTTTTAACAAATAAGAAGTCTGTCACAACTTTGAATGACTGATATAAAATGAAAAATGCTAAAATATTTTAGTTTAATTTTCTGAAGATTGTAAGCATTACAAATATACTTTAAGCCGTGCACACTTACAATCTGAAGTAATATAAATTGCCTTCATCTTAGCTCAATAAATTAAGCACAAACAAATCTCTCATTTGAGCAATTCTATATTCTGAAAAATGCGAAACTAAATCATTTATAAGGAAATTCCAGATATAACCATATAACAAGTGTACGCATTTTATTTGATTTGTGCTCTCGCATTTGCAAAGCAAACCCTTTATCAAAAAGAAGCCATTCCAGAAAGTTTATTGGCCGACGCTGTTCCTATATTCTCGTTTGGGTAGAAGGAAAATTATTATTATTCTCTCTGACATTCTACTCTAGTTGGAATCAAAACTAGAATGAGATCGTTAATGTTACCCAGCGTTTTTAATTATTCAGCGGTTCTGAATAGAGCGCTTGTCATACCACCATAGTCGCCATATTTGTTTTTAGACGGGCTCGTATATTTACGACTCTCTATTTTATGAGTTACTCACAAAAGGTAACGGCTCTTTCCTTGGGTTATCATAATCTGCCGACCCGTGCGTTTTAATGGGAAAGGACTTTTTTACGAGTTTTAAAAGTCTCGGATCGTTTGGTACTAAATGTGAGTTAGCCTCCTCTAATGTTAAGTAGTTTGAAGGAGTTACGTTACGAAAATTTGCTGTTGCTTTTGATGGAAGTGGCCATAATTTTGGTGAAAATGCTTTTTTAAAAAATGATACTTGATACTTTTGAATGAGATTGTCTTGGGAACATTTATGAAAGTCAACTAAATTACTTTTATAGTCTGTTTGGATGAAGTTAATTGGAAATAGTATTTAGTATTCAAAAATATTCTTTCTTAGAAAAGTAAGTATTTTGTATAATGTGCTTTAGGAATCTCGCTGCACAAAAATTTTATATTTACTGCATACTTAAATACAAGTATATTTTCCTTAAAATGTAAATGTTTTATGCTATTATTTATTGAGTTTTTAGCATTTGTTTCTTATAGTTAAATTAACATACATATATGGGATAGACAATTTTATGCCGCTTTAAACACTTGTTATTTTTACTTTGAGAACTTGCATGTAATATATTCTTTAAAACATTAAGTGGACTTACATTGGGATATAACACAGTTTTTGTACAAACACCTTACAGTATAATGAATTAAAGAATTTCTTATTAACTAAAATTATTTGTTACATAAAACCTACAAGTATCACAAAAATTGATGATTTCAATAATGTATTTAATACTGAAAATAAAAACTCTTTTATACTTGATCTATATACCTTTATAATTATTTACAAATATTCTAGATAACATATCTTAAAAAAATTATTAACAAATATTAAAATTAATAACATTAGACAAAAAAGTATATATTTTTAAGTATATTTTTTTAGATTGCTGTAGTTTAGGAAAAGAATATTCCAATGTTAATCATTTTCCTCAAACAATTGTTATACACATTAAAAAAAAAAAAAGGTCTAACCGTCTTCACACTTCTTTAAATTATCATTAGAATACCCTCTCACTAAAAACAAGTACGTCACAACAATACTGATACCTAAATCTCCCCTCCCCCAGCTCAATTAACTCCCATCTCAAAATTTGCATACTCCAGTATTTCATTGCAGCAGTTTTTAAACTCCGAAACCCGAAGAAAGCAGAGGGACTATTATCCAAATTAGCACTTAACACCTGTGAGACGCTCAGTATGAGGAGATTCCTCGTTTGCCTTTCAAGACTTGGGGGCCTCTGCTCACACTGTTATGAATGCAACGGTAATTACCTGTTGGGGAAATTTGCATATGGTAATGCCCAAAAGCAAAGTATAAGATGTTTTCTTAAAAATGGAGTGTTGTTGACGAAATGTAAGGGGAGTGGGGAGGTCTCTAGATTTATGCGAAATAAAGCGTATGAAAGGATATTTTTCTTTTGGAAAGGTACGATGCTTTGTTTTGGAGGAGGACGTGCTTGCGCATAATAATGAGTAACAGAGAAATACTTGTTGTTTCTTTGTAATATAGACCTCAAATACATACATATTCCCAAACAAAGGCGATATAAAAGATAGTTGTTTGCTTTTTAGTATGGCAAAATGTAAAGTAGCAAAATGATTCGATGTTTTAAACTATGCTATACTCCTTTGCATATTTTTGAATCAAAATATTTTTTTTAAATAAGTTGAGATAGAGTTGATCTTAAAATCCGAACAATAACTGTATTTTCAAGCACAAATGTTTTGTTATAAAGCTGTTCTTGAACAGAATTGACAAACTGGTGAATCTTTAACAAAAAAGTTTTAAAATTAATCTTCTTCGAAATTGACGAAATTGTTTTGCAAAACACAATGGTTAACTGAGTGAATATAAGTGTGTTTTTTCACAAGACATATTTTATAAATTTAATATATATATATATATATATATATATATATATATATATATATATATATATATATATATATATATATATATATATATATATATATATATATATATATATATATATATATATATATATATATAATATAGTTTGTTCAAATAGCTTTAAAAGATAGTTCAAAACACATTCTTGTTTAGCTTTGGTTCCAGTTTAGTTAAAAAGAAAAAAAAAGAAAAAGAAAAAAAAAAAAAACATTTTGTAATATGCATTAATTTTTTCTTATTATTTTGACATGGAACTGTTTATCTCGAGCTAAACAATAAAAGAGAGCTTTAAGAATGGCGTGACGATCATAACTTAAAAAGAAAATGGCAATTCAATGTCTCTTATGTTTTCTATTTTTCTTCATTTTCATGATATGTGTCTAGACTAAGAGCCATTAATCTTTATTTCATTCTCACGCTTATCATATTTTTCTGCGCTGTTGATCACAAAAAGCGATTTATTTATCATAATAAACAGCTCCTTTATATTTTTAACAACTCATATCTTAATTTTATTCATTTTTAAATTTAATATCAGGTTGCCAAAATGTCAATTGATTAATAAACCCGAGTTATTAATCAATTTACATTCGACATTTATACACATATTTGTTAGTATTTATAAAAATACTAAAAACTAACTTTTAATTCTACTTTTATAAAAAATTTCACCCACCATAGCTGTTCAATTTTATAATGCCAATGGATACATTTTATGGAGATTACATTGTGGGGAAAATATTCCCTTGAAAACGTCTTTCCAATATAAGTAAAAAATACATTAATTACATTAGTAAAAATCTAATAATTCAGTTTGGCAGATCTAAATAAGAAAGTTTTAAACAAAATCTACGTAGCCATAATCCCATTAGCCAGTTTTACAAGTGTATAAAGTACACATTTTAATAATTAATATATTGACTCAATATAAAGTGAATGGAGTCATAAGAAATAAATATAGATTGATTGTTCAGCATACTCTACGTCAATCATACCCTCTCAAAAGATACTACTACTTTGTATTCAGTCGCATAAGAATCTAAAGCATAAGCACTTTTTGTTTAAAATCAAAAATAAATGTATACTCACAATAATTTCCATTAATAACTTTTTTTTTAAATACTGTCCTACAAGTTTTTCCCCTGTTATTTTTAGTATGAAAAGTTATGCTTATCGTTAAAAGTTTTATTTAATCAGTATCTGAAAGAACCACTTCTTGTTAGTGCATCCAAATATATGTAATACTGTTTATTTTAAATTATTTATTTCTACAAAAACTTTTCAGGAAGGAAGGGAAGTCGTTTTAGCACCTGATCCCAAATGTACAAACTTAATTTGTACGAGCACAGCTATTAAAAAAATAGAAATTCATTAATATTAAACTTGATTGGTTCAGTTATGTGAATATAATAGCACCAAGAAAAATTACGAAAAGAAAGAAAAGAAGGGGGGGAAAAAAGCCCTTTCAACCATTTAACAAATAAGTTTTTTTCAGTAAAAAGAATACTCGCTTCCGTGTGAGACTCAAGTAGTTATAACTTCAAAAACTAAACTCCACATTCGTGGTCTCACGCAAGATATACAACCATAAAAAAAATCCCAACACATGGTTCCTCACTCATTCATTTCTACATTTTCTTTATCGACCGCTTAAAGCGCCATCTACGAGCTCAATCGCGCAGCAAATTCTCCATTCGGGATACCAACACTTCTTTTGCACTCACTTAACATGATAATCAGGTTTCTACTGCTCTATGTCCCATGGGTTGTGATCTTCTCACAAGAAAGAAGAAAATAAAGATAAGGAATGAGATGGGGCTGAGCCCGTTTCTATAATCCGCTTCCCCCGAAATCAACAAAGGACGAAGGAAAGGAATAGTTGATTGAATCTCTGTTCTATTCCCTCGTGTTTAGAGTCGCGTGATCTTCGTGGAATGGCTCACTTATTGAAGTTCTTCTTTTTCCCTTCTTCTAATATCTCGCTGGAAAAGTTTAGCCGCGATGGAAAGAAGAGTGAAAGTTATGATTGGAATTTTGGGAGAACGCGATTCTCCGTGTTGGAGAAAAAGAAAGAAAGCGCTGGGTTTCTGAGAAATTGGAAGCGAGTGTGAGTGTGACACTTTTACTCGAACTTATAATCTGGGGGTGTAGAATTGGATAGTAACTTTCTCCTGCGATTACAATACAAACGTACACTGTGGTGTGTTTAAACATGGTTCATAATTTGGCCCAAACTTATCTTTAATGTGAGAATCTTATAGTAATCAAACAAGTATATTGGAGTAAATTTTCTGACATCTAGAACTTTAAATCGAGCTAAGCAATATGTTCAAATGAATTTAATATATAGGCTAGATTCAAACACATATACTTGTTAACTCAAACACATATGAACGTTATTGTCGTTTTCTTGCTCAATGAGGGAAATTAAAAATTCAGCGAGAGATGCTAAATAACTACTTCGCCACATAGTGATGTTTTTTTTTTTTTTTTTTTTTTTTTCACTGAGTGTTTCTGGTCATAATTTTAACATTTAATAATACAGAAAGTAATATCCTTTCCATCATTAATTTTTCTCTATGATTTATAAGTAATATCTATCCGTTCCATTACGCTCAGAAAAGCTTCCATTACAGTCAGGAAAGGATATTAAGTAATATGCTTTCTATTATTAATATTTCTCAGATTCTTACTTTCAATAGTTTCATACTAATACGCTAAGGTTTCAACGTATCATATTTCTAAAAGTCGCAATTATCTAATGAAAATCAATCGTATTTTCCGCAAAGGATAGCGATGGTTTTCATTTGAACTGGAAATTCCATTACTAAGAATAAGGAATTAAATTTCAATTCTTAAACATCTATCAACATATTAAGCCTTACGTTCCCATTAAAAAGCATTTGCTATGTACTCGATTTACATTTACCATATACTTTAACAACATAAAATCTATTTATATTCGTAGCACTCAATCAAACTTAATCCTACATTACAAAACATAACCGGCACTTTCTCCAGCAACCATTGGACAGTTAAATAAACAAGCGCCGCCCTGCAACATATCACTTCCTGTCCCAAAATATAAATGTCTGGTGAGAAATATCGCCCTTTTTCCGCCGCCAATATAGCCCAGGCAATGTATTCCTGTCCTGGACAAAATCCCTCCTTCCATAATTCCCGTTTTCATGGTCGAGTGGTCTCCTTTTGTACTGGCGTGTCTGTATGCTCGAGATACGCCGTAATCTCTCGCTTTCTCAGCACGCCCCTGGCACGCACGAATACCGATCATTTTTTCTTTTTTCTTTCCTCTCTCTCCTTCTTTATTCTTACAGTGCTGGACGCTATTTTCTTTTTTTCGTGGGATAAAGAACTTTATTAAGGAGTTCGGTTAAGATGAACTGGGGATGAGTTTAGGGAGTTTGGTCAAGGTGGACTTTAAGTGGTCGTTGGAAAAGCTATGTTGGTTTGTGAATGGAGTGAATGTGTTATCTATAAGTGTTTTTTTTTTTTTTTTTTTTTTTTTTTAATATCGTCTTGTGGTGCATAAGTGTCAATACTTTTTCCTTGAAAATAAAGGTTTTGCCATAGAGCATATGTGTCCAGGAATTAAAGGGTGTTATATCTATACAAGTATTATTCATGATATACAAATTTCCTGATTAAAAAACAAAATATTTGGATTATTTAAATCACACTTCATAAAATTTTTGAAAATGGCATGCTAGTTATATCTATGCAATAAGTTATTTCCACCAAATTTTTTCATGTAAATTACATATTTGGCTTCATTACTAATTTTTTTACTGTGCAAAATAGGTCCTTAGATAAGCTAAACATAAATATTAAAAGAATTTTACAGGATGAAACTCTCAGTTGAGGAATATCACTATACAAATGCACCAAAATACATTCATATAAGATGCATTAATATTTAAGATTGCAATTATAGTATTCCTTTATACTAGTTTATTGATTAACGCCTAAGCTAAATCAATATGCTGAATTACTCTAATGATAATTTTGTTTGTTTTTATCCTATATTCTTGAGTATATGAAACCAAAATTCTTAAGCACACTGGAGTTTAAACCGTAACTAATAGGAGGTAACTGAAGAACTACCAAAATTTGTTGAAAGCATCTCATAGTCCAGTTTTAAATAAATATATTAGAATGGATGCAATATACAAAACATATGTGTGTTGCACTTTTTACTTTTATTTCTGATGAATATATTATAAAATGCTATTACATTTTTTTTAAATCCAGTAAAATGAACATTTTATCATTGCAATTTCAATATGTTTTCGTAAAAGACTCTCATCTATTCTAAACGTTTATATTAGAGAAAAATGTGAATATATTTAGTAGAAATAAATGAAAAATACCTTTTATTAAGATCTGTTCTATTATAAATAATTTTTAAGTACTTCACTTACAAACATAATTATCCGAAATACATAAAGTATATCGAAAGTATAAAAGATTTTACCATTTGTATTTAACATCGACATAATAAATGTACAGAGTACTTCATTGTAAAAAATTTCTACTGAACAAGTTTTCAGATACTTGGTCAAAGTAAAAGCAGTAAACAAGTCAAGCCCGTTATTAGAAATATATATTCAACCCAACAAAATATATAATGCCTATCTTTATCAATACCAAAAATCGTGTTTTCATCGTAAATAATTCAAAGAAAGAAAACATATATGAAAGTATGTGTTGGTGGTGAATGTTTCTTCTAACAATTTAGATGAAAGAAAATACATACATTTCTTTTTAAAATTCAAACCGGATGCGGTTTATAGTAGTGGTGGAAGGAAACACACTTCTCAAAAGAAAATGTACGATGTGTTTGCGTGACTATCAGATGGGAATCTACTTCTCTAAAAAGTGCATAAGAGCGTGTGGGTTTCTTTGATATAATAAAACTGGCGCTTACTTTATATATTATTTTGTGTTTTCCATACAGAAAATTAATCCATATTTTTTAAGATTTAATTAAAAGTATAATATGTATTATTGTCTGCTACATTATATATTCATCTAATATGTTTTAAATTATAGAAATCAATTGTTTTGTCACTGTTGGATGTTAAAACTAATATCAAAGTTTTAAAATCTAACAATGAATTGATTTAAAATTAATATCAAAGTTTTAAAATCTAACAATGAATTGATTTAAAATTAATATCAAAGTTTTAAAATCTAACAATGAATTGATTTAAAATTAATATCAAAGTTTTAAAATCTAACAATGAATTGATTTAAAATTAATATCAAAGTTTTAAAATCTAACAATGAATTGATTTAAAAATAAATGTTACGTGCTTACCTTTATATTTACACTACAAAACATATTTTTCTCTAAATCTAGTATTTCTCTATTGTGTGAATTAAATTTTTTAACTTCAACAATGGAAAACCCAAGTTTTTTCATATCAATGTGTACTATCAACTACATACCAATAGGAAACAGCGTGTATCTTAATAATATATATTTCACATTCGGATTTTCTTTTTCTAATTGGGAAGTACTATGAGATTAAATGTTTTAATAGACTTAACTACGTAATCAACCATTTTCAAACTTCAATTATATTTGCATTTTATGGTTTTAACATTTGATGTCGTTTAACCCTCTGACTTGTTTTGAGGAACACTTCCAAAATTATACTTTTTCCATCAACAAAACAGTACTAAATTAATTTAATTTGAATAGTTAGCTACGAAACAAGATAAAGTTAACCAATCTTAGACTGACTCCTCATAAAGTTAATTATCTCATCTCAAAATCCAATTTTAAAGAAGCTATGTAAATTCACTTTATGAACTTTTCTAATTTACAAACTATCTCTTCGAAAAATCATTTTAGCAGTAGATTTACAAATACCACAGAAAGTATTTAAAAATTAGTTTTAATGAGAGATTATTCCAGTTACGCCATCCATTACGGTTACAGTTACGTCATCCTCATAATTCCATCTTTTAAAATTTCTGAATTTGGATTTGGCAATAGTTTCTACTTAAGGGGATCTAGAGAACACTAGAATAACTTCTCACGCTTTCAGTAATGAAGAAAAAGAAGGGGATATGGAAAGATAATTACATTTCAAAAGCTTATGTAATTGTTTTCCTCGAGTTACAGTAAGTCTAGCGTATTCATTAAATATCGTAAACTCAAAAGGCCGCTTCTAAACTTTGCTTAAGGGCAATTTCCTTTGTTTAATTTAGTTCATCATTCAGATCACTATAAAAATTGCAGAAATGTTCGTCGTGAAGATTATTCAGAAATTGAAAGATAATATTAGCGTAACTGGTTTTATTATTTAAAAAGCAAGATAAACATTGATTTTCTTAAAATGTCTTTGTTTTATTCTTTTGAATAGTGAAGTGAATAAATAACATATTAACTATTATATTTTTATTCTTTAAAAAGACAAATAAAATATTTAACCATAAGTTAAATATTTGTTTGCTCATGAAGTGGTATTATTTAACAAGGAAGCAAAATTCCTAATTAATATTTTATTTATTTTTTAGTTTTTAGAAAAAAATAGCAATACTAAAAATGAAATTTTGAAAAACGCTCTAATTGAAAAGCTTAAGTAAAAAATGTGTGGTTCTTTGTTGGCTGTTAGACAAACCACATATGGTCTGCTCTGTCATGAATGGTTTTGAAAAGTCGGTGTAGAAACAGCAGAAATTAAATTGTTGGATGGTCCGTTCTGGTGCTCAACGCTTCAAATATCGATAAACTTACTAGCTTAATCAAGTTAAGAAAAATTCTAAATTAACAGTTATTGATAAATCTCAAATGACTATACTCATTAGAATTTTTCTAAAAGTTGTCTGGGAGTAATCGCAAATATCTAGCCAAAAATTATGTTTCCCTACCAAGTAGAAAACGGAGAAATTAAAAAAAAAAAAAAAAAAAAAAAAAAAAAAAAAACACGTCTCTTTTTATGACGAAACAAGTTACCCGTATATATATTAAACATCTAACAACTTTCATTGTCTTTTTAAATGTTGGAGCACACAAATTTGCATACTTATTACATATTTAAACTCTTTTTAATAATTTTCACAAATTGATAAAAAATTTAATTCATGATTATGAGACAATGAAGAGTTTGCATTTAAAATGTCCAGATTTTTTTTTTTTTTTTTTTTTTTTTTTTGATAAACTGACTAAAATTATCGATTTACTATTTCACACATATGGCTTATTGAAATTTTTATCAAGAGTTTATGGTTTGTAGCCATGCCAAGATTATTTTCAGATAATATTACCAGGTAAAATGGATGTTTCAAAATATTGTTAATATTGTGCAGATTTTTTTTAAATTAATCCGGAAATTTTTTAATTTTAACTGTTCAATTATCATCTTTATTTATCTATTCAGGCTGTTGTATATTTATGATTGGAATATAAGTACACATATCAATGTATAAGATAAGGTAATACGATTACTGACTATTAAATTTTAAAAAAGTAGTAAATTTAAATATTTATATAATGATTTATGGTTTTCTTTTATTTTTACAAGTTTAAAAACTTGCCTTCATCCTGTGACGAAACTCAAACATATTTCCAAATATCAATATTAAAAATAAAAATCACTTTGAATAAAATAGTACCTAAATAGTAAATTCTTTAGCAGAAATTTTCATCGATTAAAATAGTTTGTATCATTACAATTTCAACAAACTAACGTAAAAGAAGATTTAAAAAAAAAAAATCTATTCTGACATATCTGTTTTTATGAAAGCATCTAAATTAATATACTTTGAGTGAAAAAATTAGAATCTCATGTTAAAGAAAGTAAGTCAATACTTGAATATGAAAATAGTTCTTGAATAGAATTTCTATTTTCTTTATTTATCCTCTACACCATTCTGAATAAAAACTATCGAAGAAAAAATACCGCAATGCTTATCTGAGATTTTTTACTTTTACCGTAGCCTACCATAATTGATTGGTTCCAACTCCTGGGAATATCAAAACCTGTTAACCTTACTAAACTTTATTTTTTATTCCTCAAGCAAATACATTGTTCTCAAAGCAAAAAGTATATTTAAACAATGAATATATACATATATAGATTCAGTCTCTCGTTTATATAGCTAAAAAAATGCAAAGTGTTTGCCATCTTTATAACGATTTTATGCAAATACAGTCTTACTTCTTTATCTTTAGGAAACAACGTAATATCTTTGGTAAAAAAGATTGCCAACATCTCCATCAAGGGAGAATGCAGAAAACAAAAAAAAAATCTTTTAAAGCGAGTGGGAAAACAAATGGGAAATTGCGTATAACTCGCACCTCCTTTGTAAACATGACATTTTTCAGAAGAAAAAGCCTTGTTTTGATAAAAATCGAGTTTCAGCATCCTCTCCCACTGTTTTCCTTGCAATTCCTCTCTTCTCCTCCCCAAAACTTAGTTTACCGTCGTCTTACTCGGCGGGCTACTTTGCATTCCCATTTTCCCAGGTATCTCTCTCTGCGTGTGTTTGCCCGCATCCGAATAAGAAAGCTCCTTAGAGCGGGAAAAGATGAGATGGAGAAACGTCGTATGGGCTTCTGATGGCCGCGGGATGTGGAGTGGTTTCTTAACAAACAAAACTGCTATTCATTCTGTAGGCAATCGTTTGTGCAACTACGGAAGCGGGTTGAGTTTCTGTTACGCCACAAATAATGCTGAGAGGTCAAAGTTTTTATGTCAGAAGTTTGAAGCGGAGAATTTGGAGTTTTAGTTGGATTGAGTAAGAACTATATTCATTGACTTAAAGCAAATACTTCTTTTCTTAAGATAAACATTTATTTCCAACCATTCTTAAAAGTAACAAGTGTTGCTAAACGATTGAAATTAATTGAAGGAAACTTTAAATTAATCATCTACTTTAAAAAGGGTATTGTTTGAGTGGTAATGATTCTATAATTAACGAGTTGAGGAAATGTAGTTTGGCTAATTTAAAAATGTGTAACAGTGATTTGAAACGCATTGAAAGAAGGTATTCTTTTGGTATTCTATGTAAAAGAAGTACTTCAGTTTTCTACAATTTTAAAGAAGTCTTTAGGGGATATTACTCTTTTGAATAGAAAGATTTTAATATATATATAATACAAACAAAAGGAAAAGAACACGGCAGAAATTTGGAATTTCATCAGGGGGTTGACCCAAATTTCCAAAACCGTTAAATCCAAAAGCTTTTTCTGTAGACATTCTTTCGAATGTCCCAACCCCAAAAGCTCAAGAGAAGAATGAAAGGAAAAAACAAGAAAAATGCAAAAAACTTACAGACCAAAATGCAGGAAACTGGGAAAATCTTCAGATAGAAATTACGCTTTCGTATATTGGTTGGTAGGTTGATCTCCCGGCTGGGAGTGGAAAGGAAGGACTTTGTGAACTAACACCTGCCTCCGTGTACATATGTGAGAGAACCAACTCTCTGGAACAGGTTGAGATAAAAAAATAAAAAAAAAAAATAAAAAGGGCGGTGGGGAGAGGTTGTCAAATCCTTAAGTATTTTTATTTGAAAAATTTTTAATAAACATTGTTGCCGAAATAAGCCGGGAAGAATTTTGAGTTGGTTAAAAGATAATAAAAAACAAGTGCCTGAAAAAAAAATTTGCCTGGTTACAATGATACTCAATAAATTTAATGGGGGTATAGTTAGCCAACAGTGTTTTAACGAGGCAATTAAGTTGTTTATCGTAATTTTCTTTTTTGTTTCAAATATATTTTAATCTAAGTCAGGTTGACTTTTATATAAACAGATTAATAATCATGAATAATAATATTAATAATAGCAAACAGAATTTTTATAAATCAAGAACATTGAAAGTTCCAGAGCAAAATATACAGCCCTCTCATTTAAAAAACAACCAATTAAAAACTTGACTGAATCAAAATGGTTCAGATAATTAAGGAAATTTTCCTATATTTATTAATAAAACTTTTTCAATAAAATAAAAACATAAAAATATAACTGCAATTGTACCTGGGGCATGGGCCTAGGTACAAGAAAACTATGTAACCTTAGGTACAAGCATTGTTAATTTCATACAAAATGTCTTCTTCTGAAAAATACACACGAAGAAAAAAGTTATTTAAAGATCTCATTTAGTTCTTAATGTTACAAACAAAATGATGTACTAGAATTAATAGGTGAATTGTAGGGGTCGTCCCACAATTTCCAAATGTAATTTCGTACGTTCCTTAACTAAGTGATTTTCACAGGCGTTTTACCGTCCTTTCTTGCACAAAGTAGAG
The DNA here is from genome assembly GCA_963978545.1 of Linyphia triangularis. Classification (NCBI taxonomy): domain Eukaryota; kingdom Metazoa; phylum Arthropoda; class Arachnida; order Araneae; family Linyphiidae; genus Linyphia; species Linyphia triangularis. The sequence goes on from OZ021722.1 coordinate 62,913,883, forward strand.
AAAAAAGGTAACCTCAAGCGTGAATTCATGGAAAACGAATATTTACACCATGTCGTCCGCATATCTTATCGGGATTATTTTTTTGTTTGTTTGGTGAAGGTAGGACTGGTTCTGAAGTTCAGATTATTTCGCCTACGTCTATCGCCGGTGTTTTTTAGAGATTTTCGGGATATCGTAAATAGTCAAGGTTTACTTCCCCGTCATTTGCACGATAGTTTTCGTAGTCTTTCCGGCATTTGCCCGATAGTTTCGTGGGACACCAACTTGGTGTCACTGAACGGCATAGTCTAAGGAGTTAGTTTAAGGTTCATAACCATCAAGTGATCATGTGTTTTTAGTAAGCATTTAAAAAGCATATTTCCTCCCTGATTCGCGAAATCGCGATAATGCATCACTGTTATTGTTGTAGTTATTAATTTTGTCAAAAAAACTTATTTTACTTTAGTTTAAAAAAATTTAATTTAAAAAATACCCTTTGGATTTTAAAAATACCTGTTAAAAATTTAGAGTAGGGGTGAAAATACACTTTGGAAATATATAACTGGCGAACACTGAAGGAGAATGTTGACAAATTCTATCCTTTGGCCTTTTCTCCAGTAAATATTCTAGCGGAATTTCGTGCATCTGGTGTATGGCCAGTGAATCAAAACATATTCATGAGTTCAAGTGTGACCGACAGACCAGATCCAGCCATAAAATGTTAAAATAATGATTTTTCAGAGTTAGAAAGTGAATCAACATGATGGAACTGAATATTTCTGTATTAAATTTAGTTTTACTGCAGCATTTTCAGAGACGTTTTCTCCTTTTCATGTGCTGCTGAATTTTGTGAGCTTCCGACATCTTACTCCATTTTATATTCCATGCCTGAACAGGTACGGTCTTTTCCAAAAGCTAAACCTCGTACATCCAAAAGAGGCAGCCGAAAACCATGAAGATGTAGAATCTTGACATACACTCCAGAAAAGAAAGAAATGGAAGAAAACATGCGATTAGAATGGCGAAAAGAAAAATTCTGAAAAATTGGGACATTTTCATCCGAAGAATTATCAGACATCGTATGTTCTTCTGATTCCACTGATGATGCAACTTCTACAAGTAGATGATGTAAGTGATACTATTGAAAGAGGAATTTTAGGTTTATCAAGATTACAAGGCAGAAAATGAACATTTTGATAGGGCAGATATAATAGATGACAGAGAAGAGTAATAGAGTGTTGAATTTTTGAGAAAAATAATGCATGTTCGAATAAGTTTATCTGTGATAAAGATGTTTATGAAATTGAAAACAAAAATATTGTGTTCAAATTGTCAAAACCAAAATCTGTTGGTGCTTTAAAACGACAATGCGTGCAGCTCATTTTTTTTAATCAGTTTTTCAAGAAATGAAAATACTTGCCATCCACTAATAATTTGACATATTGCAGTTTATTATAGTCATTATATGATAAATCAATGACTTATAACTACTTGATATTGTTTCTTTTATAAAATTCATCTGAGTATGATTTTTATTCATTACGGAATTAAACCTAACTTTAAGAGAATGGGCCTATTAACACCACCAAATAGCCCTAGGTACAACGAGGTCTTGTACCTAGGATCATTTGTGAAGTTTCTTAAAAAACCTTCTATTTGACAGAATATATTATTTTAAGTATTTATACTAATTCCAATGCTACATTGTATAGTTACTTCCCATTGGAAGTAATTACTATAACGACGTATGCATATGAGTTTAACATTTTTAAACGGCTTACTGGCTCCTTTTTTGTGCATTGAAAAAAGGCAGCTCTAGATACATAGGTCTCCCCTACTAAAGTGAGATTTTGTTGTTAATTTTAAAAAAAAAATTGTTCAGGCTTATTTCATCAGAAAAAACTTGTGATTTTTAACAAATCTGAGTGACTTTCAGAGTAATTAAAAAAAAAGTAAATAAATTACGATTAAAAGCCCACTTCAGTAGAGTAACAAAAGTCTGCTAGAAGCACTGAACAAAATTAGGCTTCTATGTCAATTACTTTCTGACCGAGAAAAAGGCACATGAAATATGTCAAATTAACATTAATTTTGAGTTTTATTCATAAATTTATATATAGTGCATTATAAACAATTAATTAAACTCTAACAATCGTAATATAATTTTTAAAAAATGCCTCTTGCTAAATATATATATTTTAATTATTCATTCAGATGCTGATATCAATTTTACCACTTCAAATTCTTAACTTTTCTCACTTGAAACAGTTAGCTCAAATTTATCAACACACCTCTACCGCCTAGAATTAGCCGATCTCCAGAAATGACTTTTCTGTAGTCTACGACTTAACGATACCATTTTAATAGCATATTTTTATAATTATTTCTGATATTTATTTTTCCACAGAGAAATAAACAACAAGGTGATATGAAAAAATCTTAAAAGTTGTGTTAATAGTCATCATTTGCATCGCTGGCAAGTGATTAAAAAACGTTTCAAGAAAAATATCGGATGTAAGTCATCAGATACTCAGCCTTTGGGGTACTGTGAGAACAAAAAAAAATCTTCTTTGATACGAGATAGGAAGAGATGGGTAATTAAGGTCGGTTAGAATACCATCCATGTCATTAACTAACGCATTTTTTTATGTCTTTAGGGGCGATGGTGCAACTCTGATAATAGTAATGGACCGAAAAGGGATTATAATGCCTTTCAGGAAAATTTTCAACTTTGTCTTGATGGGAGTTTTTTTCTTGAAAGAAACGAGAATTTTGATCTAAATTGTTATTAGTTTTCAATCACTTCCAAAAGTATTAGTATGGCCTAAGAACTGGTGGTATTAATTTGTTCATGTGATCGAATGATAGTCATTATCAATACAAAATGGAATTGAATACAAAAATGTGATTTTCGCAACTGTATTGGAATTTTCGATTTATTTATATGATATTATGTTTGCTTTCATTTACCGAACTGTTAACATAGAGTATTGAAAGTATTGGATTCAGTTAAATCTCAAAAGTCGATTTTTTTTTTTTTTTTACCACGTTTTGTTACATCCTGAGCTCTGAAAAGTGGTCCTGACGTGCGTGTGTGTATGTTTTTTATTCATTATAGAATTAAACCTAACTTTAAGAAAATGGTCCGGTTAACACCAGCTACTAGCCCTAGGTACAACGAGGTCTTGTACCAAGGGTCATTTGTAAAGTTTCTTAAAAAACTTTATATTATTTTCAATATTATATTCTGTCAAATATATTCTGAAAAGTAAAGTACGTCGGGACTGGTTGAAACAGGGGCAGGTTGAAACAACCACATTTAAAAGTCCAATTTTATACATAGGGGATTTATTTCATAGAGGACATAAATAAAAAAATGTTAAACTTACATTATACGTACGAGAGGAAAATTTTTGTCAACAGACCTGTCATTAAGGCTTTCGTCTACATTTCGCATACGCACAATATATCTGCCATTGAAAAAAGCACGTTTTTTTTAGCAATTTCTAAAAAACGGCTCTGACGATTTTGATTGAAATCGCTGAGGTAATGTTTCTTAATGTGTTCCTAAACATCCCCACCTCCGAAATTCCAGTAGAAATGTCATAAAAGAGTATAAAGTTGAAATACGAATGTTTTCAACACATATTTTTTTCCTTTGAGCATGGCCCATCAGCGAATGTCTCTCATTTTCTGTTGAATTGAAAAGAAAGGTAAATGTAAGAATTATCGAAAAGTAAAGAACATCGGGACGGGTTAAAGCAGGGGCAGGTTGAAACAACCACATTTAAAAGTCCAATTTTATTCATAGAGGATTTATTTAATAGAGAACATAAAAATAAAAAAATAAACGTTAAACCTACATTATACGTATGAGACGACAGTTTTTGTCAACAGATCTGTATTGTAAAAGGAAAAAACTGTTTTTAAGAAGGGCGAGTAAATTTTCAAAGCTTCATAAGATATAGCATTCTGAATAGTGTAGACTAGTTAAGGTTTTTGATTTATAAAGTGTTTATAGTGCATAGTTATGGTTTGCTATTCACCTGTTCTTAAAAGCATACGTGCATAGCTACTGTTACTAAGCGTCTTGTTTAGTTAAAATGGCGGATTCGGGAAGGTTGAAACAAAAGGAACAGGGTTGGTTGAAACAGGGATTCATTCCTAATATGTGTCCTCCATCAAAGCTTATGCCCACCTGAAATTAGCCGACCAAACGGTATAGTGGTTAGCGTGCTAGCTTCTAGACCGCGAGGTTGCGGGTTCGAGTCCCATGTTAGGCATGGGTGTTTGTAAATGTATGTTGGCTTGTCTAATGACGAATGTTTCGGCGCATTATAGCCCTCGTGTTGCTGACGGCGCCAGATAATCTGAATACAACCAACCAACCAACCCACCTGAAATTAGAAAACTGGTAGATCAATATGCAACAAGAAACAATGTGCTAGTTTCTTCATCATTGACCGTTGCTGAAGCTAATGATGCTTAATGGTTTATCGGATATTTAAAAAGACACTTAACTTTGTCCATTAGAACTCCCCAAGCAACTAGTTTAGCTCGAGCTACCAGCTTTGATCAGCACAATGCCAAATTGTTTTTCGAAAATTATTTTCGTGCCTTTGAAAACATAATTTTCAACTGCTGACATATACAACATAGATGAGACAGGAATAACCAGTCCATCGCACAAACAGAATTATTGCTAAAAAATATATCAAGCAAGTTGTATCTATTACCTCAACCAAGCGTGGAACTCTAGTAACCGTCGCTATAGCTATGCGACAGAAAATACAATACCGTCGAAATTCGAGTTTCCTAGGGTTATGTTCTGAGATCATTTCGTTTTAAGTAGGGCACCAGAATGAGTAGGGTTAGCCAATCCTTCAGATTGGATGAATGACACCCCTTTATTTCCTTTATTAAACATTTCATTTTCAATCCGGTGGTGCACATCAGAGAACCTTGTTTTAGTGATTTTCGATAATCAAGAATCCTACCTTTCTGTCATTATCATAGATTTGTGTAAAGAAAACGATATTGTTCTCTTAAACTTTCCGCCACATTTCTTACACAAACTTCATAGCCGTCATTGTGGTGACTTTGGACCTCCAAAAAATTGTATTAATACCTTACGTGACTGTTGGATAAATGTCAAGCCACGCAAGACTATAAATACATACGATTTTACTAGTGTAAGAATACAATGTTTCTAATAAAGCAATCAGCACACCATTGCTCATATTAATTATAGCCAGATAATTATGTTAATGATAGTCAAATAATTACATTTACAACAGTCACATAATTATATTTATGTTAATAAAATAATTAGGTTTATAGTAGACAAGAAATTATGTTTGCAGAAGTCAAATAATTATGTTTCAATCTGTTCCAGTATGTGTTTCAACCTACCCCTTACTCGAGGTTGGTTGAAACATGCGTCAAGATTTCTTAGAAATTTGTTTGAAATACCTTACAGGTCTAAATACCGTATATTGAAATTCAGTGTAATAATAGATCAAAAGTGTAACCTACCTACAAATACTACTAAAATTAAGTTTCTAGTATTATTTGTTCACAAAAAAAAAATTAATTTGAAAAGTGTTTCAACCAGCTCTGGTCTCCCCTATAATGCCAAATTCGCCAGTCTGGTGGTGTGATTTTTTTGGGGTTGGGGGTTGAGGGAGGGGCAATACAAGAATTACAGCTCAAAATCTTGCCAAACTAAACATGAATGAAAATAGGAAAACAGTAAATAGCACCAATCTAAGGCAAAATTAAATACCGTGACTAGTATAATAGTGTAATTGAAACTTTTGTCGTGTTCCAATCCCTAGTTCAGTTACAAACAACTGAAGAGTATGTCAAGATCTTTTTATTAAAGATTCAATATTTTGTTGTACTTGAATAATAGAATCCTATACTATGTCTGAGAGAGATAATATAAAAACCAGCAGAAGATTCTTATTGAGAGCCCCTATTTTGAGAGGGGTGTTCAGTGCATTTGCATATCATACGTAAAAATTCTGAGATACATTCTCCAGACAACTCTTTCACATGTTGTAAGTGAAGAAATATTTTTTACTGGTCAATAGCATGAATTGTAATTAGAAATCAGAATGACCTAAGGAAACAGAACTTTTGAAAAATCGACAATTTATGAACATTTTGGAGTAGAAAGATATGATTTTAATAGAAATGCTGAGAAAAATCTGTTGTTTTTTTTTTCTTTGTAGAATAAAAATTAACAGAATAAAACCAACCCACTCAATAACCAAATCTATAAGAGTAAAAATAAAATATTTTTTCCAACAAAACATATTTCACATAAGCATTTACAGCCTGCAACTCACTTAAACAACATTAGGCAAGGTCTTTAACATACCAACATCCCCATATGATAATGAAAATAAGAATTTTTTTTTTCACTTGTTGGAAAAAAATCAATTTTTTTTCACAGTAATTCTGGGGCACTCATGTATCTTCAAAAATATTAAAATTAGTATTTTTAAACGTTATTCATAAGCCTAAATTCCCAAACTTTTGAATCACCCTGAATACCTGTGCCCTATCTGCATGAGACTTCTTTCGGGTTTATGAAACGAAGTTGTTTTAGAAATAGCTGAAACATCGGCCACAAGTATTAGGTTGGTTGGTTGGTTGGTTGTTTTCAGATTATCTGGCGCCGTCAACAACACGAGGGTTATAATGAGCCGAAACATTAGTCATTAGACAAGCCAACATACATTTACAAACACCCATGCCTAACACGGGACTCGAACCCGCTACCTCGCGGTCTAGAAGCTAGCACGCTAACCACTATACCGTTTGGTCGGCCACAAGTATTAGGACAAATGATAATAGACATTATTTATCTAAAAATTATTAGGTGGTACAAAATTAAAATTTAAAGGAATATTTAATCGAAATACAATGTCTGATGAAAACAGTAATATAAAAGAATATGAATGTTTTGTACCGCCTATTCAATAATTTTTAATGTTAAAACCTTCAAAATCGTTCTGCTTAAAATACTATTGTAATAAGTGTCATAGCAATAAAAAATAGGGGTTGTACTTATATTTAAAAAAAAAAAAAATACTCTTAGAAAATTTTATAAGCACGAAGGAAATAACGATAACTTTTAATGAAGAAACAGACAAATAATCCATTTTGAGTATAGCTTTCAAAAATAATTTCTTGCTATTAATGAAATATTTTATAAAAAAAATCAAATTAATTTAAATAAACACTAATGAATGTATTATTCAATACCATCTATATCTTGCTTAATGTGCAAAATAAAAGTGTATTTCATTCAAAATTCATGAGTCATTCTTAAAACGTTTTCCATTATAAAGAGTTTCATGCTTATGAATAAAATATGAAGGTTGTAAAAAGAAAAAGTATTTCATATTTATCAAACTTCATTAGTAATGAATAAAGAATATAAAATAAGTGTTGCTTGAGGTAATATCGTTGAGAAGGAACCTCAAAATAAGCATTTATACACTCGAGTTAGACTCTTTTTAGGAAACTTAACTATTTTTTTAAATATTAATTGAAATAAATAACTTATTATCTAAATGAGTTGCAGGCATGATAAAATAATTTTTTAAAAGTATTAATTTATGTTCGATATTTCACACCTCTTGATCATGTGCTTCTAGTCAATTAGTTTCATGTCTTAATAAAAAATTATTTAATTAAATCATAAAATATCCTTACATATACATATTTAAGACACATATCTTCCCTTAAATTTGATTTAATATCATCAAATGAATTTTTTTTTGTCAACGGCAAGGTTCCCCCCCCCCCCCGAAAATAATAATAATAATAATAATAATAATAATCACCAAATTGTTAATCGAAATTAGGTATATATTAGACCTGGGCCCAGCAAAATTACATCTGCCTCACATTTAAAACTATCCCCTCTTTCATTCCTTGGCAGCGTATTGTTTTAAATGGTATATTTAAACCTAAATACTTTGATATTCTAGTGACGATATAATATACCCAAAGGACTGTGTAAGCAATTGTATCAAAGGGTAGAGATCAGCAATTCACAAGAAAAATATCAGAAATAAAATTTCTGTGTAATGCACTCTCAAAATATTCAATAACAATTATCTCAAACTAGTAAAAGAGAAATAAAAGGAGCATAAGGCTGATCATGAATCAAGTATAATATGGTGTATTATGTAATCTACACATGAAAACTAAACCAAACTTCTCATATTTAGCACCCGAAAAACAGGCGAAAAGAAAAATCTCATAACTTTCCAAGGAGTGGTTATTAATTTAAATGATGACAAGGGAATGACAATGTTAAAAAAAAAATGTTTTTTTTTAGCAATAAATTGTTAAAAAAATGTATATATTTTAGTAATTTTTATTTTAAAAGGTGGTTTGTTAAAGGCCAAACATAAGTAGTGGGCAGCTTTTGCCTTAAACATTTACTAATAATTAATTACTAACAAAACACATTATTTTTTTTTTAAATAGAAACATATATTTTTTGCTTTGATTGGATTTATTATGGTCGGAAACCCTACAAAATGTTTTTCATTTTAGTTTTCAGTATTTTAAATAAAATGTAAAAAACATACTTTTAGGGACCGTTTAGGAGCTTACATTTGAAATTAATTAAGGTTCAATTAAAGTTAAAAAAAAATTATGTAAAAAATTTAAGTATTTATTACATCTTTTTAAATTGTTGGAAAAATAGGTTGTAAACTTTTACATTATTCACAAACAGATAGTCACAAACGAATATTGAAATGTGCTTATGCATTTTGCAACTCGAAAAGTTTTTTCAATTTTTCCATTGGATACTTAAATGCAAAGAATTTCCATTTAACAGACTAAGGCATAATAAGGGATAATGGTCTAATCTAAAGCATTCTTCATTCATTAGATGGGACGAAATTTTACCTTAGTATAGCCCTCGTTTAAATCTTTTTGTGCCAAAAAAAGATACATTCTAATTGAGTTCAAAACCATAATAAGATTACAAAATATTAAACCCCATCGGTCATAAAGATAATTATAATAATAATAATAATAATAATAATAATAATAATAATAATAATAATAATAATAATAATAATAATAATAATAATAATAATAATAATAATAATAATAATAATAATAATAATAATAATAATAATAATAATAATAATAAAGATAATAAATAATAATAATAATAATAATAATAATAATAATAATAATAATAATAATAATAATAATAATAATAATAATAATAATAATAATAATAATAATAATAATAATAATAATAATAATAATAATAATAATAATAATAATAATAATAATAATAATAATAATAATAATAATAATAATAATAATAATAATAATAATAATAATAAACACCCTCTCATTTTAGACAATAGTTTTATAAATTACAAAGTAAAGTAAAGTATAGTAAAATTTAGTAGAAATGAAGCAAATGTGCATAACTATGGGGTATTATAAGGATAGGATTATTTACATAAAACATTTCATATTCTCAAATAATGTAGTGGTAAAGTTGGTATTCGTGTATCAACTAATAATAGTGGTACGGCTTCTATTCGTATGCAATGTTTTATTACATTGAAAATATACACAAAGTTTCAAAAAATAAGTTTTACTAATTAAATAAAAAAAAAATATTTTTTCCTTAAGTTAGTTAAACATATAAAAAATAAACGTGATTTAATTAGTGTAATTATCATCAAGTTTTTTATCAATGTCAGATAAAATCACAACGTAACATTTATATTTCTCAATTTTGTCAATATTAACTTTTATTTCCTATTATTTCCTATTAACTATTATTTGTATAAGAAGTTGTCCCTTCAACTTCGTTAATTATATTACAATAAAATTCATTTCTGATTGTGTTTCTTTGCTAATTTTCTATTACTTAACTCATAAGTGGTGTATTTTCCAGAATAATGAACTGAAATTTTTCATTTAAGGTATATGAAGTATTCTAGATCGAATTAAAAGATAAAATACGGATGTTCTCTTTGAAACTTTCAAAGTTAGAATTCAATTTACTTAGTAAACAGCTCCCGCCAAAAGAAAATTGGCTCCTGGTATTTAAAAAATTGTAAACAAACTACTTTGTTTCAAACCGCAATATTCTGCGACTTTTAGAACCAAGTATACAGAAATCGTTTTTTTTTTTTTTTTTTTTTTTTTTTTTGCGTACTGAGAATCAAAGTTATTGTAGCAATAGAGTAGAGTTAGAGTAGTGGGTATAGAGTAAAGTAGTGAATAAGTGAGAAGTACGGAAGTTTCTAAAAAGTGCATACGATTTATAATCGGAAACTTTTACTTTGATGTGGATGAGCAATTGCACATTCTTCACACACACACACACAAAATAAAAAGATATTTAGAATTTTTTTTTTTTTTACTAGTCTATTTTATATGTATCCAATTTATGTCTGTTGTATATCCAATACGCATCTGATTTATTCTAAGATGTTTCTTGTTTTTATATGCATCTCACATTCCTCTGAAACATACATTATGTAAAATTCCTATGTGCATCCTATTTATCTTATATATGTATATAATAGTTATTAAAATATTTATTACTGAAAAAATCTTGAATCGGATGTAATTCAAATTAAGCAATTTACCCTGTTATGCTTGGAACAATCAAACATTCCCAATTTGTCTCACTATAAATATATTTCTAGCAAACACCTAATATATAATAGTCACGTACTCAGCTTATTTCTTCTCGTCTTATGAGAAAAATATCAAAAAAGTCACAAAACATATTATATTCCATCTCCATTAAGTAATTAGTTGATCAACTAAACTCGTTCAACCAAAAAATTACTTGGGTCCATTACAAGGATCTTACCACCTACATTAAGATAAATTACTTCTCCCTCAACCACTTCAAACAAAACCTTCACCTAACTAAAACATCCTCACACATTATACTATCTTCCTCATTAACTCATAAAAAATCTCAAGTTTTCCTATCGATGAAGAATCATTAGAGGTCGTCATCAAGTAATGAAAATATAATCGATTCCTTTGATAGACGCGTAACCAATCGATGCTGTGTAATACTATCGCTTCCATATCTGGGTTTCGATCAAACCATGTTATTATACCTTTCACCGTTTAGCCAAGCCTGAAGGTCAATTGTAAAAGCTTTTCTGAGAAAGCATTTGAATTTTGCTTCCTGTACGTAATGAAATTATAAGCCATTTACTTTCATGTCTATCGCGTTTCTGTGGCTACCTTACAAGTATGTTTTAGTTTTTATTAGAAAACTATTTATGGGATAAATATTTTTAATATATATATATATATATATATATATATATATATATATATATATATATATATATATATTAAAAATATTTATCCCATAAATAGTTTTCTAATAAAAACTAAAACAAGTATGTTTTAGTTTTTATTAGAAAACTATTTATGGGATAAATATTTTTAATATATATATATATATATATATATATATATATATATATATAAATATATATATATAAAAGTACGGCACTATAGAAATGTATCTGTATTCTTCTTAGAACTGTATTCTACTTAGGCATTTACGGAATTTTATCAATCAATTTTCAAGAATAGTTACAAAGTTCACCAACAGATGGTGTTTTTAAATGGAAAATTAAAAAAAAGGCCAGAAAACTTTATAAAAAAGTACAAAACAATATTTCAATTGCATCATATTATTGCTGTAAATGGTGGTTGTTTTGAAAATATCGTTTTGTAGTTTGTGCATTATGTTCAGACCATCTTTTTAAAGTTTTTAATCTGTTGCCATCAGTTGGTGAACTTTGTAATTATTTTTGAAATTTAATGAATAATTTTTTACTGAAAGGATGAACGATAGCTTAAGTATTTCTTTTTAATTATTTACTTAAAAAATGGTTTCAGCAAATAATCAAGCTGCTCGAAAAGCCTAATTTTGCAGAATTTCGTTTCCTTAAAGAAAACTCCTCTCACATACATTTGCTTTATAGTAATAATTTTTAAATTAGTCTCAATGGTGCAATCAATTCGAAATTTGGAGTCTTTTAAGTGTTTATTTAGTTTTAAAAGAATTGTATTGTTCTGTAAAATTCTGCAAGGAAATCTATATTATCTGCTTAATTTTTTTTCTGCACTACCTGTAGTTGGTCGACTTTTCTTGTATTTGTATATGAATTGAATGTATTTAATTCACTTTACGTATTAATGATCCAATGGAATTTGACAAACTGATAAGCAGATTCCTTTTGAGTAAACAAGAAATTCCGACAAAATAAATAATTTCTTCGTTTCTAGAATAAATGAAATCCTCGAAACTAGATGACAAATTATCAAATTCCTTTTGAGTAAATAATAAATTCCAATGAATTAAACAATTTCTGAATTTCTTTATTGAAGTTGTCAGCAACACAGAATGTTTTTAATTCAATGATATCATTCATTCTTACAAAAATAATAATACATTCTTATTACACAATACGCATGATTATTAGAAATATAAAAACACATTTTGAATAAATACGCAGTCAATCTATAATTTAATTAAATATCACATCAACAACGTCGTGAAGAATTATAAGGTATGAATAAAGAACATTCCAATAAATTTCAAACTAACACTAACATTTCTCACATTACATTTAATTACGAAGAATTCATTCAGACCTGTAATCTTCTAAATATTTCGCAAAACTAGATTTCTTTTTGTATCTTCAATAACATCTTGAGTTCATCATCAAAGCTTTCAAATTAATTTATTAGATACTTCCATCGCATATGTTAAGTAATACATTTCGGTTTCTGAAAGTTTAATTATGAACTGAGCTCAAATGCTGAAGATAAAATAATAATAGTATAGAAGTATCCGTAGACATATTGGATTAAATAAGTAGTAAAAATATGAGAAATAGTCATTTGGAGAACACGAAACCGTTTGTGAAGGCAAGTCTGATAAAAGTATGGGTTCATAAATATTAGACAACACTAATCCCTGTTCTCTTTCGATTTGACACTGTACAGAGATAATATATTAAATCCTCTTTAATGATGTGCAATCTTGAAGATATCATTATTTCAAATAAAGAAGGTTATGTGGGGTAATACAAAATATTTATGTTGAAGGAATTGAAGCACTTGGGAATAATTGTGTATCTATTCAAGAGAGGTAATGTTTTAGACGTGATAAATGATGATTGAAAAATATTCACTAAGACAAATTTCAAGCCTGTTTGTTTATAAAATATATTTTTTATTGAACTTTAAGCTCATAAACTAAATTTGCTTAATCAATTTGGTACCGAAAGCAAATGCTTTTTGCTTGGTATCCTAATTTCTAAGCAATCAAAATACTAAATGTTCTCAAACTTATCACTTAAATAAAATAAAATGAGAAAATCAAAATATACTAAATGATATCTCACTGTATATTAGCAAAGAATATATAAGATTGGATTCTTTTAAATGAATGAAGAAGTGGAGAAGTGAAAAAGATCAATTTAAACAAAAGTAGCCATTGTTCTATTTGCATTTCATATAAAAAAAGAGAGACTAAATTAAACCAAAATTTCAAACAATTAAAAAATAAGTTTGTTATTATACACTACCAATTCTTGGTTTTTTCCCTTACAAAATCACTAAATTGTAATAGAAAACCATGGAGGTGATAAACGTGAGTTGAAAAATAAAGTTTGCTTCTACAAAAGGAGCGGGTGTTAAATACAACAAGACGGAAATAATTCACAAGAAACGTTTTAACATGAATTAAAAAATTTGTGGTAGGTATTTTAAAATTGGAAATATTGTTTTTATCTATTTTATGGAACTATATTTAGTTATATTGTAGATAAATACAACTAAATTAAATAAATAGCATACACAGGAGAACAAGGTCCTTACTAATAACATTAATAAAATTAAATAAATATGAAAATATACTTTATATTTACTACAAGTTTTATATTTTAAAATATTTTATTGTAAACAAACAGTTTGTGATAAACAAACTTCAAGTAAACCATAGCGTAATTTTCTGCAATGTAATGATTTACTTTATCTTGAAAATGAGTCTTCCAAAATAAAAAATCGTTATCTGTTTTCAAGACAGCTAAACTCTCTCAAACAAGTTTTTTTGAGAAATAATCAGGTTTAAAAGGTATATTTTAACTATATAGCCTTAAGAAATTTAATTTTATAGCAAGTTCTAATTTCATAAAAACTTATAAAATATTCACGACTTTGGTTGGAAATAGTTCTTACTAATTAAAAATAAATTTAATATTATAAATTATTTCATATTTTAATAATAGATACTAGTGGCTGAATACGATTATCCTAGATACAATAATTTGTGTCACAATTTTCTTTCTCAATAATTGCAACAATATTTTATTTAATTGATAAACTAATGCTATGTCTGACAAAATGCTGTAACTGATTAAAAACATAGTTCTAAGCCAACATAGAGCTCTGATTTCAATACATTTATTAACAATTTTTAGTCACAAAACTGTATTATGAAAAATATTATTTTATTTACAATTCTTCTTTTTTAAAATTTTAAAGTACTTAAAAAAACATACAAAATGTGCCTTCTAATGAAACCAAATAAAAATTACATTTCCCTTCAAAGAATAAACATAGGCAAACAAAATTTGTTTTTCCAAATCATTTTCACATAGGTAAAGTTTCATTCCATTCTAGTACGATAAAGTTTAACATCCTGAATACTTTTCGTTGACAAGTAATACATTACCTCCTAAGCCCTTTTGCTACTGTCCACAAACTTGCCTCTAAGAACTTTCCCGAAGGTGTCGTTCTAAGCATAGCGTTCTGACCATCTCCGTTGTAATGGTTGGTGCAAAATTTCTTTCTAAAACAGTTCCCATGAGTGTCTTTTTCGATAACAGGGAAATGTCCAAAATATCTGGGGTATGTCATCTCTTGGGGAAAACAGGTTACCAAATGGTGTAGAAACATCTTCAATATTTCTAATCTATGTTGCAAGAAGTAAACTAAGCCCTAAGAGACTTCTGGTTAAAGTTAGGGATTGTTCTCTTGTTTTTGAATAGTAAAATTATTCTGTAGTATAAAAGGTTTTTAGAGCAAACTGCTCTCATTGAGAACTATTATTGTTTTCTTATTATTTATTATTTCTATATAAAAGCAACAGTAAACTTTGTAACTAGTTAACCCAAATTAAAACTGAACAAATTTAAAAGATAAGGTGAAAAGAAATAAAATATATCAAATAATACAATTAGACATTTTGAAAAGTTAATCACGAGATTAGAATGGGTTTAATGGGGTCTGTGGAAATAGAAAAGTTATTGGGATTGTGTATGCTTGCTATTTGTCTCCCTAATTTCTCTCAATAAAAGCTTTGTAAAACATTTGTCTGTTTAAATATCTCTCTTTAAATGTTCATGCTGAATGTAACTGTAATTTATAAAATTGCAGCGTAATTTATAAAATTTCCTACTTCAAACTCATTTTCCTATTTTTAGTTAACACCCTTCACTTAACTAACTGCGTGTGATTACTCAAGAAATCTTTATATAATTCCTGCCAATATAACTGAGTAAAGAATAGTGGAAATGTAGAAAGTGTCGCGAGTTTTTGTTTGAGTCACCTGCATGCTACCATGGAGATAAAAAGAAAAATACACAGTGTAAACATACAAACGAAATAAATCAAAAGATTTTGCAATTGCTGTTTACTTAAATTTATAAATGAAAACGGAATACAGCTTTAGAATACAATTAGTCTTTTGAGTACTAATTGTTGCATAAGAAATTAAAATATTTTTTTAAATATATTTTTATGGACTATTTTCAAATTAATAAATACTAAATTATTTTGAAATATAAATCTAACAATTACATGTATTGTATTGTAATAAATATATGAAAATAGAAATTAAATCATTTTTTAAACTTATTCATATATATGAAAGTATAATTGGATATTAATATATAGATATATATACAACTATTTTTCATTACGTAATAATAACAAAATTATAGTTTTTAATACGTTTTTACAAATAGAAAATTAATTACTCCTATATATTATACATATTTCCTTGAAACAAATGTTTTTAAGAGGAGAAAAACATTATACTTATCCCATAATATATGCCCCGCTGTTTATCTGAAATATTATACACTCTTTCAGATAATGTTTCCTTTGGTTTTAATAATAGTAGATATTGAAATATTTAAATGTCTACATTAATAGACTGTGTCATTTTGGAATTGACATTTGCTTTATAAATGCTTTGGTGTACTAATATTCGCAAATTAATATCGGCAGGCATTGCTTTAGAAAATGCGGTAAAGTGACAAAATGTTTAAGACCAAATATTTAAAATCTCTCTCATGAGACAGAATCTTTATCATGATTCCTCGAAGCATTGACTTTTCCTTTGATACTCAACTCTCATAATAATAATCGGATTATCTTTCCTAAACTTTGAAGATGACATATCTCGAGAAATTGTAAAATTCTAAAGAGTTATTACTTTTAATATTGATTCAGACAAATTATTTAAAAGGATTTAATGAAATTTAAGCAAATAATTCCATAGAAAATTTGCTGGTAATACATTAAAATGTTAACAAAAAGGAATACATTAATTGAAAGTGGAATGTATTTAATCTTCAAAATGGCAGACCATCGACTTTTATTTGTAATAGAATATTTATGAGCTTTGTCTAAAAGGAATTGTACCAAATCACTAAATGTATCTATAGAAAATGTTAATGGTATGATTAAAATGTAGATTATGTTTGCAATTATTTCCATTAAAAATAACACAGAACAAATATATCCAACTGAATTCTGAGAAAATATTAGGCTATACTTCGAAACATATAAACTGAAATTTATGTAAAAGCCTAATTTCTAAACTTCAGTTAAGTCTTCACACTTTGGTTTCTTATATGTTGCTCAGTAAAAATTGTGGTGGAAGAAAAGTTAATTTGTATATCATGTCTTTTATACTTTATAGAATGTTTTAGTGAAAATAAACTATAGTAATTATGAATTGTATGCAAAAAGTGACATTGTTTAAACCTTGAGGAGAGTAACACAAATGTTTTACAGTAAAAATTAATTTTTAAAAAATTACAAATTTTAATTTTTATATTCAAAATAATATTAACACTTTTTTGTTTTTAATTAAACATGCTGTATCCTTGATACCTCGTTTCGTTGTCAGGTATTTTTTAGAGACATCCAACAAAATACATATATAAAAAAAGTAGGACTCCCTAGAAATACTCTAAAAGTAACAGTATTCAAGAGAAGTCCTCAGTTAAAAGTTGTTACCCACAATTAATATTTTCTTAGTTAATTTTTTTTTAATCTTGGAAAACATCTCTTTTTTTAAACAAATTACACATACCCTCTTATTATTCTTTACAAAATGCGTTCAATAATAACTTACAAAACTTGAACTCAATTTCTTAATTATTTATATTAACTGCAGTCTTCTCAAAGTAAATTGCATTGCAATTGTTTTCTTAAATATATACACTTCTTCTTCTGACCACGTTGTTGGCAGCCTTATTCCTTATGATGTAGGTTTTATGGTATGGACAACAACAACAACAAAAATGCAAAATAACAAAATAGGATGGAAGCCAGGAAGGATTTATAATTAGTAAAATTACAGGAATTTTTTAACAAAATTTATGTAATTTTATTAAGTATAAATCCTTCTACTAATGTAATAGTCAATTTTTAATTATTTTCTTTATTTAGAATCTACACTTTTGAGGTAGTATAGTAATAAACAATAACGGATTCAGATATAATTATAGGCGTGATATTTGGGTTCGAAAAACAAGTTTAAAAACAGTTTTGCTTAATACACTCTGCTTCGTACAACATAAAACAGTATAAAAATGATATTCAGCTGTAACTTACAAGATTAACCATAACAAAATAATACTTGCCTCTACATTTATTAACCAATTACAGATATGTGGGAAGTAGAACTGCGATATAAGGTAAAACATAATAATAATAGATATCTAGAGCAATTTGATCTTCATTCCATCATCTATAATAAGTAAATTCAAGATTCATAAGAAGATGTCCAGACTTCAAATGCAATTTTGGTAACATAATAATATAGAAGATGAGACATTTGCTTTAAATATGCAACACACCATAAGTATCCGAAGCGGAGCTTTCGATGAATCTATCCCCGCAAATAGAGTAACATAACATGTATTACAAATGTGTGGATAGCGTATACAAAGCAATGAATCTGAAAATAACTGGATTTTTATGACTTTTCTTCGGCCGATGCAATATCGCATTTCGGGTGTCTATTGTTGTCCGTGTATGGTATTCGATTTCCGAAAGAATAAATATTCTACTTATATTCGGGTGAATTCCTTCCAAAAACACTAAAGAAATACAATTTATGAAATTGAGGGTGTTTGTATAATGAAGAAAGATTGTATTTTTTTTTTTTTTAGATATGGGCGATTTTTATTAACGGCATCACTTTGAATAATTTTTAATCAATTTCTTTCAGTCGTAAATTTTGAAAGAATAAACATATAAAAATGTTGTATTTTCTTACTTTTAATGAGTTTTTAATAAAAAATGCATTTACGATATAGCATACTTGCTATGTACATGTCATCCGCTTATTATTATTATTATTATCATCATCATTATTATCTTCATTATTCATATTATTTCAAACAGAATACAAAGTGCCGATTAAAGTAATTAATCAAAACAGGTAGTTTAAAGTGCTGCAGTTAAAATAGGCTTTTTTAAGAACTTTAAGTTCGTGGTAATAGTTGACCCATTACAACAATTATACTTCTTCACCCTTTTATTTTTTATATTATTAATATAATCAGCAATAATACTTTATATTATCATAACATTATATCAATTAATCGTATAAATTATAAAGACCAAAAGGCTCATTGAATGGAAAAATACCCGCAATGTGTAGGGATAGATTTCGTTTCAATCTATGAGTGCTCGATCTTTGAAATTTATGGGAATTGAATTCACCTCAGAATTTATCTTTTAAGAAAATACAAATATATGCGAAATATTAGCCATCTGTATTTAATTCTAAATACTTTCCTAAAGTTGTATAATACCAATCTCCTCCTCACTCCTATATAAGGAAAATAAAACCTTCCCATTGAAGAAAAAATAATCCGTCAAACAAAACCCATAATATCATTCAATATATACCCTTTATTTTTATGTTAATAACACAAGAATTTCAGCAAAGCATGCAATGTCACTGAACATAGATTCAGTAATAAAAAAAACGTGTTCTCCTAAGCGTCACCATCGCATCCCTAAATCATCCCGAGTAAATCAAACGTCTGATGCTCGGATAAAACATAGAGCAGAAGTCTTCTAAAGATAGTCCTTTGTCTTCCCTGCCAAACATTTGTCTTGTAGGATAATCCTGCTCGGCTACCGCAAACCTCAAACGTGCTTGGGCGTGGCGAAATCGACTCTTCCTGCCTCGTTACACAGTGTTGGTTCGATCACTCCGTGTTTTTTTTTTTTTTTTTTTCTATCTATCTTGGAACTACCGAGATTATTACAGTTATTTCATATTTCTGGAGAATCTTTTTTTTTTTCTTTTCCATACATCATGGCTGACAGCTAACAATTTAAAACATGGTTTATGAGGAAATGAACTTTTTTTTATGTAGGTCTATGGTGCTTATGTAGGTAGTATGTGCAAGTTTTAGAGATTGTGTGCTTTGTCAAGTCTGGTGACCATTATAAGGAAAATTGATTAAAATAGGTGACGTTTTAATACAAAAACTTTTCTTTGATAACTTTTAAAATGAGTTTTATTTTTGGTTTTTGAGGAGGTTCCCTTTTGGAGTTATTTACTTCATCTCAAATTTGAAGTACGTTTAAAACACCTTTTCATGGCTGTAGTTATTTCTAACTATTAATCAAAGAATTAACCATCGGTAAAATTTAAACTTCTCTCTGGGTAAAGCAACTCCTTAAAGGTGTTAGTCTTAGAATTTAAGATCTATAGAGTCGGTGATACAATTAGTGGATTTTATCTCCTCTTCAGAGGATTTGTAGCTAATCCTTATGGGAGATCTCATGGTTTGTGGGTTTCACCATTTCATCTAATCCAAATAAATTTCGAAGAACCGGTTAGTGAATGAATTCTTCAAATCACTTGTCCAATTGCTTCATAAGAATTTTTCAAAGAATCTTTTATGCGAAACAACAAAGTTTTTGTTACTTTACATAAACATTTTTTACAAATATTGTTAATTTTGCTACTCCGCATAAACGATTTCTATTCCTTATAAGCAATGGTACTTCGAAAAGTATTTCCAATTTCATTTCCCATCTGTATGGTATTATAATTAACTGACTGCATTTGACTGTTATTTTATTTTAGGTCAAAACTGGATTGAAATACAATTGAATTAAATCAATTTAAAAATAGTCATGCGAGCAAATTATCTATTTATAAAAATGGAATATTTTACAAAAATATAATTTTAATAAAGCCATTTCATGGAAAATTCACTATTACATTCATATTAGACGAATGGAAATCTTTTCATCATTCATGGTTTATGGTAGGTTTATTTTTCATGCATACTTATATTATCATAAAAAATACATAGATATACATATTGTTTATTAATATATGTATTACATTCGCATGCATCAATTTAATCAAATTTTTCGAAACAACCTTAAGTAATATTTGTTCTTTTATAACTAGTTTTATCAAAACTAACTTTACGCATCTACATATTTTTATATATACAAAAGTTTTATTCTGATATAAAAAAATATCGTTTCATATTTTAGTTATTTAAAACAAGCCTATATTTCGACAGTAACTATCACTAAATACAGTTTATACGTTTGTATATGTTGCTATACATCATACCCAGATAAGAGGCGAGTACAGTTTGGCGACATTTAGAGACTGATATCTCTAAGCATAAAAGCATGTAACAAAAACCCATATCAATTTAGATTTTTTTTATAAACAATTCTGTTGACAAGAAGGCAAGTTTGGTGACAAAGTTGTCTAAAACTTGCCATCGAATATTCAAGTTCCAGGCCGATATCTCTAAATGTGAACATTCTATAGTGATACTATGAAAATACTCTACTGGTTGGTGCTTCCGGTTAAATATTCGGGTTAAATTTTATGCAATCTTACTAATCTTATGAGACCTTTGAAATTATGTGTGATACATGTAATATTTACATATTTTGTTTGATAAATTACAAAATATCCAATACTTCCATTTCCAATAAGGTTCATAATTTCCGGTTTTAAATTAAAAATGACGGGAAAATATTTTATGATACCTTTTCACTGCATTACTGTAGTGCAGATGCCTGAATGCACAAATCCGATTTTTTCATGTAAACATATAAAACTCCAATCTATTTGATAAAATTGAGTTCATTATATTTTCTTTATTTTTATTCCTTGTTTAATTTTTAATTGTACTGTTCCGCAGAAACGTAGTTATACTGTTGAAACACACAAGATTAAAGATCATTTGTTTAATTGCTTCCCCTGAAAACGCCGCAATTTTTTTTTTTTTTTTTTTAATTCTACGCACAAATTAGGAAAAACGTAAAAGATTAAGCTCTTGTGTGACTTTTGAGTTTGCTTTAAATAGTTAATTATTTGAAAACTTTGTTACACTCCAACAAATTTTATTTAATTCTTTAAAAACAAATTTTATTTAATTCTTTAAAAACAAATTGTTTGGAGTTAATTACCTTTGAAATGGATGTTTTTTTTTATAAAACAAAAATCTCAAACATTCCAACATTTCTAGAAAACTTATAAAAAATAATGATACAAACTTGAATTAAACAAATTAGATTTGAACAAGAACCTAAATGTTAGCGGACATTTATTATTTTGTCCTTCAAGGATCAAGTAAAATAATTGTTCAAATATCTTACAATTTTTAATCAATTAAGAAACATTTGAGTAATTAATTGCGTTGAAGTAAAAGTATTCAGAAAAAAACTTGGACTAAAATTAGACAAATTAATTTTATCGTAAATATTGACTAATGACATTTCCAATTTATTAGTTTTTAAAAGTGAATTCAAGTAAAAATTATACTGCAATAATACTCTTAAATAAATTATTCATGTTCTATGTGGAGCCGAATTATTCATAATTATTAAAGCAAGATAATTAAGTAAATAAACGTTCTTGTTTTTTCGTAAGAAGAATGTTATTTTTTTTTTTTTAACATTTTTAAGAATATCACAAAATTTAATAAAAAAAAGAAAAAGAATTGCATTCTGATTAGTTTACTTATACCTTTATCATGTTTCGTTTAATTTTAATAACACCTTTTTGAAATTTGAAATAGTATAAAGTTTAAAGAATACATTTTCTTAAGTTATATTTCTTACACATTATTTGAATACAAAATTAATAAATATAAGAGGCAGAAAGATACTGCAAAAATACTCTTCAATAAATTATGTATTTTCTATGTGGAGGCGGATCATTTATAATTATTAAGGCAAAATAGTTAGGTAAATTAACGACACTGTATCACGTAAGAAATATATGGTTGGTAACACATTTTAGAAGTTTTATTTTTCTATTAAAAATATGTGTATAAAATCATCCTATTTTTACTCAAAATATAATAACTTGAAAAAGAAAAGAAAAAAAGAAAAAGAAAAAAAAAAAACATTTTGTTAAGTACAACGTTCAAAATATCCTTTTTAACCTATATATTCTAAGGGGAAATTCTAAATAATTTTTCATATAGGTATGATACTCAAAAAATTTTTTATAGGAATTACTGCTCTTTTATTACAAAATCTTTAAAATTTACAACACATAAAAATCTATTAAAATTTATTCTATTTAAAAATTGTATTCTAACTATTCGATTGTCAAAATTTTAAATTGTTTACTTCGGAAATTTACCAATAATAAAACATGGAAAAGAATTTATCCACTTTAATTATTTGCCAAGAATAATAGTAACACAACTCCTTATTTCTAAATCATACTTCAATTTGTCATTATTGTGTTCCAAAGCAAAGAAAAAAAAAGTTTCATCAATTACCGTAAAAGCAGATGAATGTCCAGTCTAAACACGGGTAAGAAACTTTTCTCTTCAGTTTCCCCTCTGCATCCTTTCATCACAATAGCCGGATGCTATCTGGGGATGCCACTATCCGGCAACTACTCTTGGGAAATAGTCTGCCGACAGATGGAGCCACAGGGCATCCCGGACTGGACGACACGAAAACTTCGAGAATGTCATTGTTTGGGCTCTTTTCTTTACTTGTGATGGGAGTTTAGGGAGGAAATGGGATGGACAAAGGAGAAAGTTACTTTAGAAAGCTTTCTAGGGTTTCGGGGAATTGTTATTGTTAGAAGCTCATCGTTACTGATTGAATGGCTTATTTGTGCTTTCAATAGGGTGTTTTTTGACGCTCTACAGATTTCTGTGGAAATTAATTAAAATAAATAATAATTAACTTGAAATTGTGGATTATTTAAAGATAACTTTAGGAAAAATTCATTCGAATCACAAACATAAGAAGAAAATTTAGCTTTATGTGTATAATTTTAGTGATAACAGAATGAACTATGCTTCAATTTACAGTTTAAAACTGGTTCAGATGTTCTTATAGTTATTTCCATTTTTTGCTTGTTCTACAAAAGCTGACCTATTATAAAACATGATTTAATTTTGCCTTATATTTTAAAATTTTAAGTAAAATTCATCTTTTTTAACTCATTACAGGTCAAGTTCCATTCGATTTACATAAAGGCTACACATTCAAAGCAAAACTATTTAAATAAATCATTTAAAATTATCGTACGGCACAAGATGTGAGTAGTATAGAGGTAAACATAAATGGTACATGTAAACTGGGTCAACCTCAAATAAAGTTCATAAAAAATAAAAATTCTGAAAAGTGACATTTCTACATTGTTGAAATCATCCCCGCAGAGATTCTTCTAGTTTAATGTACTATAATTCTATTTAGAAAATAGGTGTTTCAATTTACTAACTATATGTATGTATGCAGCAATTTTTCAATAGTAGGATGAATAAATTCATTTACTGTGCATGTTAAAATGTGTCTTCCTCTTCCCTTGATATCAAAACAATTTATTTGCTTGTAATTGTTTCTAACATTGATTTTTACTGTACAAAGCGTTGTGTCTAAAAAATATTTTTTTCAAGCACTATGTAAATACAGGTACTTCACTATGTATATTTTCAGTAATTGACAATAATGTCTGTGAATAAACTCTAATATATATATATATATATATATATATATATATATATATATATATATATATATATATATATATATATATATATATATATATATATATATATATATATATATATATATATATATATATATATATATGTATATATGTATATATATATATATATATATATATATATATATATATATATATATATATATATATATATATATATATATATATATATATATATATATATATATATATATATATATATATATATATATATATATATATATATATATATATATATATATATATATATATATATATATATATATATATATATATATATATATATATATATATATTAGAGTTTATTCACAGACATTATTGTCAATTACTGAAAATATACATATATGCCTTATATATATATATATATATATATTACAAAATTTAATACTTTTAAATCCGATAGGTTTTTTTTTTCGCTGTGAGACAGAGAAGTATGCCCGGCGGAAAAATTCTGAAACAGCGGCTACTCTTTTTAATCCTCACTTTTTTTTTATTATAGATAATCCCAGCAACATTTGACCTTATTTAATCAACATCAATAGTTATTTCATAAACTGAGTTTTGTACTTTTAATACATTACTCATAAAATATATTTTTAATATCAATTTCAGCAATTTCGTGCGTAATAATGTGGACAAAACTCTTTTTATAATTTTAAAATTTTGTTGATTCTAAGAATATAAAATTTTTAAAGCTAAAATTGAAATATTGCTAACTGGAATATTATTTTTAAATATTGAAATATTTCTTGAAATTTCGCTCAAAATATTGATGATGTGAAAGCTCAAGTCTGTTGTCTGATGTCTTAAAATAGAAAATTATAAAAATTTAAATAGTTTTGCACTTTTCCATAAAAAAAATTAGATAATCTTGAAACTAGTCCCAATATGAAATAATTCCTGAAACGTTTATCTAAAATGTTCCACAAAAATGGAACAGAACATATTTTTCCTTCAAATGTATATCTTGAAACACCATCCTCCAATAACGAACAAGAAAACTGGAAAACTGGGATTTGAAATA
Organism: Linyphia triangularis; assembly: GCA_963978545.1. Classification (NCBI taxonomy): domain Eukaryota; kingdom Metazoa; phylum Arthropoda; class Arachnida; order Araneae; family Linyphiidae; genus Linyphia; species Linyphia triangularis. The sequence continues at coordinate 62,939,280 of OZ021722.1, forward strand.
AAACTCAGGACGCCCATAACTCCGCCTGGATAACCGATGTAGGTACTCTCACTTACAACAAGAGAAACAAAACCAGCTAAAAAATACGGATCAAGGAGTATTTGGTTTAAAGATACTTTTGAAAGAAAAAAAAGATACTTAGGAAATTGGAAGCCTTAAGAATGACCTGTGGTCGTTTGGGAAAACAGGAATGTCTCAAAATACGAACTCTTTCAGAGTTAGCTGACCAATGGATACTTCGGATCTGTCTGATGAAAGGTTCAGTGATGCCCTAGTATTGAATAGCTTTCTATACTTTGAAGGAAATGGGTCATATTCTATTGAAGGGAAAACTTTGAAAAGTAAGAAATTCAGTGATAGAATATTTTCTTATAAATAAAAAATTTACTTATAATTTGTTAAAATTTATTTTAAATAAAATTATAATGTTATATTTAATGTTTGAAAAATTTAAATAACAAACTATTAATTTAAAATAAGCTCATTGTAAGGTAAAGTTAGTTTTAATAATGATAATAGCTATTACTTTGCGCCAGCGTATTTCACAAAACTTTAATTAATTCTAACACAAAATTTCATTTTTGATTTTACAAAGGGATGTAAAAAAGTAATTATATTTCACCATCCTAGTATAACACTACATTGTTTGTCTACCGGACGAAATTCAAGGTGATTATAGTTAAAGTTCAAACTTAAAAAAGCTGTAGAAAACGATCCACTGGTCAGACTGATCTGTCAGAAATTAATCTAAATATACGAAGAAAGTGGGAATGGTATAGTACAAGAAAAGAACCCTTTCAAACTTTTATTGCTGATATCCAAGGTATATCGTCAAGAGAACAAACGTTGAGGTGCACTTCTAGAGTTTTATAATTGAACACAAGAGTCGCATTTTGTCAGTTGTTTTTAGCCTCTAATGTCCATTAAAAAAATTGACATGCATTTCTTTAATGAATTGATATTTCTCAGATTAAATAAACTAAATTTAAATTTTAAAAAAAAATTCTGAAGGATTTTAAAATAATAACTACAAGAAAAACAGTTTATAATACTTTTATGTTTCATAAATAAACAAATTTAAATAAGAAAGAAATTAAATATTTTTATTGAAATACCTAAATATACAAACTTTTCAATTTATTATTTGTTAATTTATCATATATATTTGTTGACGGTGGTGTTTTTTTTTTTTTTTTTTTTTTTTTTTTTTTACAATCCTATTTCTTCCTCTATATATATAACCAAAATTGATAAATGATATACCATTTTAAAGAACGAAACCTATGCTTCAGCTGAACAGTTTATTAACAATAGTGCATTGTGTTATTTGTTTAAAAATTAAGTTTTTTTTTTTTTTTTTATTTTACCCACGATGAGAAAGGACTCTATGAAGAAGTTATTTTGGAAGTCTATGAAAGGGTGTTCTATGCAAGGAATACGTTAACTTGGACCGGTTATGATCCTTTTTTCTCCTACTGTGTTTTAAACTATAATATGTGTATTTAAACTATAATATGTGTATTTAAACTATAAACTATAATACTTATGTTTATTTAAACTATAACATTTATTACTGTTTTAAAGATGTAGTTTTGTGCTTTAAAAAAATTCTTTCTCTTTCGTTATTTGTTACTTAAATGTTATAAATTTGTCATTATATAATCTATTTTGTATGTACTGGATACTATTTACCACCAAACCGACCAGGTAAACAAGCCGTGGCGTGCCAAATTCTACTTTCCAAAAAAAGTTTCATTTAATCCCTTAGTAATAAAATGCAATACTTAATTATGATGAACTCCCAAAAAAATTATTCATCTATGCAATCTTAAATGCGCAGTTTCACTAGTAATATTAATTTTTAATCGCACAACTTTTATATTTATATAATGATAATTCCTTCAGTATTATATTATTATTCAGTAAAGATAATTCCTTTAGTATACTCTACTTATTATAAACTTCATGAAGTACGTAATGTTTCTTGGGCTCAAACAGCTATGGTGTAGCGTTTCTCGGTTCAATCCAGCATCAAATTGGCTGAGTCGATTGCAAGTTATAAGAATGTCCTTCTTAGCAATCTTAGAACAAAACATAGAGATGAAATTCTGTTCCCAATCATCTGGATTAGTCAACAATCCTATAGGAAAAAAACGTATCAAATTGGTTCAGATGATCTCAAGTTCTTATCATACTCCTGTTATGGGTTTACAAGAGGAAACGGGTGGGCTTTTTTAAAATCTCATGTAATCAGTTACCTTCCACTCGTTTTGAATATCAAGCGTGTGGAATTTCATCAAGATTGCAGTAAAACTGTTGGGTCCTATTTAAAAAAAAACTTACGTATGGACAATCTTCTTTATGTATACAGATTATAATTTAAAATTGATTAATTCAAAAATTTCATAAATTATTTTTTTAAATCTGAACTAATGCAAACTATCAAGGTACTTAAAAATTATTTTTATAATTTCATGTTTTTCCACTCTTTTATTAAATAAAAATTAAATTTATTTTAATTGAAAATATATCTCTAGAGATAAAACTGTATGCTTTCATTTTTATTGTACACCATATTGATACCTAAATATCTATAAACAATTTAGCGGTTAAAGCAATTTTAAATTTTTTAATATTGTCCTTTTTGCACTTAATAATAAGAACAAATCATCACATACGTGTATATTGAAAATATTATTTTAATTTTACTAACAATTTGTATTAATAAAGCACATTTAAGACACTGAAAACAAGTTTCTTAAACTTGTCTAATCAAAATCCCTTTATATTCCTTTCACTTGAAGTTTTACCTTCTTGTTAATTACATCACAAAATAGAGATTACAACACAGTTAATAATATACTAAAATTGGATTTTTAAATCTAATTCTGAATTATTGCCACATTAAAAGACATCCCTCAAAACGTTATAGTACATTTATTGATACTAAAAATGTGATAAAAAGAAAGAAAATATTTGCCGTTTTTCTATAAATTATTATTATTATTTTTTTTTTAATTCAGGTAATTATTTGTCTTCATTTTTAATTTTTTTAAAGAAAACTTCAAAAATTACTTAAAAGCTCGAAATATTACAAGGAATGCTTACTTTACTTTTCTATAAACTGAAATATTATAATGTAGAAGTTGCGTATTTTTTAAAAAATTGTCAAAAGCAATACATTTTAATAAAGAAAACAAAGCTGATTCGGAATATGTAAGTAAAATTGCGATTAAAAATTTATTTAATTAAATATCGAAAGAAAAAAAATTGCAAAAACAGTGGAATCATGAAGTAACACCCAAAACGTTCGTCATTGCTGGTTAGATCTAACATCACATTCGTTTGTTTAATTAGTATTCCTTTAGAAATAAATGCTTATTTTATCTGGATTTAAAAAAGGGCAATCCTAATTTGCACATAAAAAAAAAAATTAAAAAAAGAAGAAAAAAAAAAGAAAGAAAAAAAAACCTTGCGATGTTTGAGAACTAATTCTGACTTCATGGGTACTGAAATTTGTAGTGTGAAAACTAATAAGTATTATACATCTTGCAAACAGTTTTAGATTTACCTTTAACTTGATTAAATGTGTTTACTATATTTTACTGTATGTTTTTATTTTCAATTATCATTCCATCTAGTTAAATTGAAGAACATTCACAGTCTATGAGAACATCACAGTAGAAAGTTGCCAATTCTTTAATTACATTTTTGGAGCTCAAATTGTCATATGCTTTATGAAATATTCGAAATGACTCGTAAGTCATTCTTATACAAATTCATTTTGATTCTTGTACAAGAATCAAATTACTTTTTCCATCTTCATCTATTTTTTTGGTGCTGCTGCTCTTATTGATCTTGAAAATTTTTGAAAACTTCAGGTGAGTTTTTAAACATATCTTCACGCATAAGAAAGTTATAAAAACACTAGTTTTTCATACTGCAGTTGTATCCAGTATTATTTTCTAAACTCGAAGTTTCAAATTGAAGGATTCAAATGGTAGAACTTACCAAATTTTGTACTAGAAAGTGAAATGTCTGTAACTTGGTGCTAGTGCTAAGTAAGCAACTCTTGGCACAGATTCCGCACCAGAGTTATGCCATGAAAACCAATAGAATTAAAAAAAAAAGCTTACCATAATTTGCAATACAGCAATTTTTTTTTTATTGAAAGCATTTTTTTTTTCAGTCTAGATTAATTTATTTTCAGCTAGAAATTTTTATGAGGACCTTCGCGTTTTCAATAACACTTGTTACTAATGTATATTTTTAAACAACTTGCATATCTGTCAGTTAACAAGTTGGTGACATTTATTACCAAGAAAAGAAAATGAATTGTTTCAACAAATTTTTAAAATTTTCAAGGCAGAAGGGAAACCAATGAGAATTTAATTTTGTTTCAATATTGCTACTCAATTAAAACACTTGTTCTATTTTCATTTTTAAATAATTTTACTATAGTAAGAACAGTAGGCTTATGTTCGTACACAGTTATTAAAGATAAAAAGGCTTTATTATTATTATTATTATTCCCTCATATTTATTTCATTTCCTGTTATGCACCTGTAGATGTGTTTTTATTTTTCATCTTACACTTGAACAAATTATATATTCTCAAGAGAACAAGCAAAGACAACCTTATGGTTGTTGTTATATTTACTGACTATGTAAATATAGCTTCAGCCATTACATAGTTAATGTAATATGTATTGACGTAAAACTTCTTTTTTTTTCCAAACTGAATTGTTGAATGGAATAAATAAAAATATATTATCAATACATCGAATGGACTTACCACCAATTTTAGAGTGTTGTTTGTTGTTTCTATACGACTACGAATCATTTCAAATAATAAATGGATTATAATTAATTGAGAAAGCAAATATTACAGACAATTAATTTTTCATGTTTCCACACATGAAATGTTAAAAAGTGTCAGAAAATAATTCTATTAAAGAATTTATCAGAAAATGTTGTGGTACATAAACATCTTATTGGTATTTTTTTTCTTCATTTTTTATGAATTTATATTGCAATTAATATATTAATTCATAGAAACTATTCAATATTCTTTTTTAAAATATTAGGTTTGATTCAGAATTGAATAAAGATTCTGTAACAAAAATATAGAAATTAATATTCCAATTCAATTCCAGGCTACAGCACTTTTTCTTTAAACTGCACCAAAAATTTTGAGAGCTACTGTACATCATGATAGAATTCCAAAATAATTAAGTCATTATGTAAAAATAAAAGTAATAGATGTATAATACTCAGATAAAAACTATCTTCACAAACGTGTAGGGTACTTTTTGCAATAACGTCGTCTCGCTTCCTGGCTTCACACCACTTCATGCGGATATCTGCGTGTTTAAGAACACTGATAAATAATTTAGCAGAGTTGGTAATTGAAGTATTCCTACATTTCCGAATGAAGAAATATTTGTACTCTGAATTTGAGGACATAGTTGTCTAACGCTTAAAAGGATTCAAGATTAAAATAAATTCGAAACCCGTGCTATAGCAATCCGACTAAATTCCCGTTAGCTTCAATGACCGCTCGAAACCAATATTGGAATTAGACATAGTGACGTCCCAGCTAAGCTAGACTCGTTTTTGGCCCGGGTTTAAGCGTGGTAAATTAAAATGGGTAGAACTTGAGAAATATTGAATGGATTTCAAAAAAAATTCTTGTTTTGTTTGTCTTTCGTCATTCTTAATGTAAATTTAAAAAAAATTTTAAAAATGCTCAACTTGTCCATTATGTACATTTCTCAATTTATAACAGTTTAAGCAATTAACAACTTTGAATTAATTAATAACCCTTTAAAATGTGTAGTCTACCTTAATAAAGTACCATTTAATTATTATTAATCGAAAAGGAGATGACTTATTAACATTAAAAATAACTAACAATTGTCTAAATATATTTTAATTCAGCATATTCATGAAAAGAAAAAAAGAAAAAAAAAATATTGTTGAAGTGATTATGGGACATATTTAAACGTTTATTTCTGTGAATTTATAGTAAAGTATCTAAAAGTTTGAAATAACCTCCACTTTACGTAATGATAAAAATTTGAAAGGGTCTAAATTTTTAATTCATTACAACGCTTCTATAACAAATATTTAATTACTAATTTCATTTTGAATGAAAGACCAACAATATTGCCATAACGTGTTATGTATATGAAGTCGCTATAAAGTGTACATGCGTATTTTGAAAAGCAAATTTCAAAAATACACCTTACCTTCTTTTTCAACACAGTAAAACTTTTCTCTAACAGTTTTGCTTCAAAAGAAACCTACAGACTATTCGTTCCCTTCAGACTCTATAAAATTGTGTAAGTATTTATCAGCTTGGTATAAAAGTCTTACAGTTAATTTACAGTGACTCTGGTTTCCGAACTCTTATATGTAATTATTATAACCTAAGCTAACTATATTGTTAAAAATACCGCTTTTAAATACAAAATGCAATTACTAAAATTTGATGCATTTTTGTACACTTGTGGGTTGAGGCTACGTTACTCTTTCAAAATAAATATAAATTTATAATCATATATTTACTTGTTTGCTAGTATCGAAACCTTTAACAGCAAGATTCTACTGAGTTGCAACAGCTAAACGGATATAATTGAATACATTTAATAATGCTTTTTGAAAAAATAACACTTATTAACGTATTATTTATGACAGTTTTTTTTTTTACTTGTCTTCTGTTAATAATAAGTTTTAAAAAATGAACAGATGGAATAAGCTATAAGAAACATCAAATATTTATTTATTAAAAACTTTTCATCTCTTATAACTGACCAGTTACATTTATCTAACTGACACAACTAGTATCCTCTACTATTTGAAATACTTTAAGAATAAAGACAGAATATCTATTTCCCTTTCAGGAGATAAACTAGAGCAAATACCCATCCCAAGTCCCCATGAGACCACAAACCATGTCCCTCTACGACCAGTACCCCAAACTTAAGTGCCCCGTCCACCCCTTCCCAGTGGAAGACATCTGCTTCTCTTCATCTTCCACGTAAATGACATCTTCCAGCGACTCAGAAAAGAAAACACACTTGAGAGAAACACGGATCCCTTCGTGTCGTAAAATGGAGAGAGAGGAGATTTAACCGGCGGATTTAAGTTGAGGTAATCGAGGATTCCTTCCGGGAGGGGCTAGGATTTGATTCGATTACCCAAAAGTGGCAGGAGATACTTGTTGGGGAGTGGGAATGGAGGAGAATGGTCTGATGCTTTGTAGTGTATGCCATTGTTCTATCTTTTATTTGGTATTATATTTTTTGTGAAAGCCAATATTCTATTTTTTTGTAATTATTGTTTATATGTTTATAGTGAGTCTTCAATTTTCTTTTAAATTATTTTATAATGAAAAAACTTATTTTATTTTATTGATGGAAAGCAATGATAGCTATATGTGTGTGTAGTTCATATTTTAGTTTTGAATTTAATACAAATTGTGTTTTTTATATTGGAAATTTAATCGTGATTTATAATTTTATATTTGAAGCTCTAATATAATTTATAATTTAGTTTTTACTCAACAGAATTATAGTAGACAAAAGAAAGTTTCAAAATATCGTATTTAAATAATATTATATTTAAATAATACTATTTTATCATTAATCATCTGTATAATTATAGGATATGTATTGAATTAGTATATGTATAACTGAACAATATTGTATTATTAATTACATGCAACATACTGTATATTTATTATATTTAAAATTCGTAAAAATTATGAAATTAAAAAAAAAAATTAAGTATATATTAAATGAAATTTCCTTGCATGGTATTACTTTAAAATAATCTATTTTTAAGCATTTAGAAACAAGAAGTATGTTAATACATCCTCAAAAGCATTTTAATTGCACAATTTTATTAAAAATGTGATTTTTCCGGTATAATTTTTATAAAAATTAGCAGCAAAATAAAAATAAAAAAAAAATAAAAATAATAAAAAAAAAACACTTCTTTCAAATGTCTATGTTCTTTTGCAGTTTTTACTCCTGCAAGTTATGTTTCTTTGATCAAATAATAAGTCGAAGATAAGAAAAAAAAAAAGAAGAAAAAAATACTAAATAAATAATAATAAAAAAAAAAATTTAGAAATGCAAATAAAAAAAAAAGTCGCATATATATGTCTCCTAAATTGAATTTGCGTAATTAAAATACCGTATGCAAAAAAAGTTCTTAAGTTAATGGTTCCCAGTGGAATTTTAATGGAAGTGGTAAAAACGTAGTGGTTGAGAAATAATTTAGATACTTGGTTTCCAAGGGAATTTCCCGAATTACTTTCTTCATATACAGATTCATAAGAAAATGCTTGTATTATTTTTTTTTTTTTTTTTGCTATTTAGTAATTAAAATGATCATTTTTTAGAGTTAAGTAATTGCACATTTAATGGAAACTATTTTTATTTCTTGCAAAACAAATGTGTTTAATATAAAAGTGCACATGTAGGTGTAAGAAAGAATAAACAAAATATTTAAACATACACCATATGTTAACCTCAGTGATATACACCAGTCTTTTTATCATCCTTAAATAAAATCTTGCATTTAACATTTTTATTTATATATTTCCATTAGGAAATTAAATTTGTATCCAAACTTTAGGTTACCAACTAAACGAAAAAATAGCATTCTATTTTTCTGTATTTAAAACATATAAATTAAAAACATCTGTGAGCACAAGTTTGCTAAACCATAAATTTAACACATCAAAAGGCAATATGTAAATGAAATCAATATGCTTTAATCTATATACAATATTTATGATGGTTTCTAGGATGATAAGTTATGAACAAAATTTATTAGAAATACGTAATAGAAGTAGATTGACTATTAGTATTAAATAATATTTTGAAAGACAGTAGAATTTCTTAATAACCTAAATTTTGTCTATAAAAATTGAATAATTCTCCTTTTGATATTTATTTCAATTGAAAAAATAGCATTATTTAAATTAATTATCATTTCCATAGATAAAATAAGTTTAATGTTCTTAATTATAAAAAAATAAAATGAAGTAAAAATGAAATAAGTCTTATTAATAAAACAAAATACCAAAAAAGCTTTCTTTTGATAAATTTTATGTAAAAGTATAAGCTACATTTTTTTTTTACAGCAAAACATTAATAACAATTATTTTCTGATGAAAAAAACATGTTTAACTTCAGGCAACTACACATTAACATGTTTTACATCTTATTTGTAGTAACATGTATGTATGTATGTATGTATGTATGTATGTATACATGTATGTATGTATGTATGTATGTATGTATGTATGTATGTATGTATGTATGTATGTATGTATGTATGCTAGTTGCACTGTTCAAATCATTATTTTAACTACAAAACTTTAATCTAAATTATTTCTTAATCTTCATTTTTTAATGTTCTTTTAATTTTCATACTTCTCAATCAACATAACTTCCTTTTTCATTAAGTTAATATATAGCAATTTTTGTGGCGTCTGAGAAAATGTTAATTCCTAATGATATTTTCCCATTCATAGTAATTCCCAGACGCCGAGGTGCAGGAAGATATTTTGTTCCTTTAGACTCTTTATAATATGCTGGGTCCCTAATTATACTTCAATTCAATGTTCCTGAGTTTATATTCATGAAATGTTCATATTTACTGATTTAAAGAAACTAGCTAACATTTGATACTCCTTTATTTTCAAATTTATTATAGTAATAGTTTGAGCTTTTAAAACAATTTTGTTTAGATCTTTCAGATGAAAAAAGTCCTAGAAAAGATAAGGAAAGTGCCTTACTTTTTTCTCGGTTAGTCATCTAAAACTGCAACGACATTAACGCAAAATGTTTCATATATTTATTTCAAATAGGTTTTTTTTTTAAGTTATATAATTTCCACATAAAGCATAATTTTACTTGAAACTAAGTTTTTAATTCAACATTTTTGCTTGTAATCTGGATCAGTAATAATGTACCTGTAAACCATAAATAAACCACAGTAAGTATAAATTTTTAAATATTTTTTAAATTAGAAACAGTCAACATTGCCATTCTTACGAGCAACTTATCTCAAATTTTTATCCTCAAAAGTCAAGTAATCCATACCATAAAATTATGCATGACTTTTCACTATTAGATTACAGATAAAAAAAAATTCTTTGGTGTAAAAGACAAATTACTTCTTAAGATTTGTAACGTAATTCCCGAACTTTTTTTCTTTAGAAGAGAAAAATGTCTACAAAACTCTGGCAGAACTTAAACTAAAACCTTCCCTTTCGGACGTCTATCTGAATAATCGCCAAACTCCCTTCTGAGACATGCAACCGAAGGATATATCTTTTAAATTGACAGCATGGGGTTTTCTTCCTACTTAAGTTGGAAGCTTTAAAGTGACGTCTTCGGCTTTCATTGACAACTACTGTAAAGAAAAAATAGGGGCAAGTGAATCCTACGGCTTGGGAAGTCATTTAGAAGATTGTCTGAAAGGTAAAAGAAAGATATTGAATGCCTACCGATTCATAAAATGGAATAGGCTTTTGGTATTTTTGAAATGTCCTGTCAAAGGGTGGACTGTAAATCCCTGACAGTGGCAGGTGTTTTCTTATTTGAGAAACAAATTAGGCATCTGCATTTCAAGTCTTTTATTGAAATAGCTTTTGCTGCATATCACACACTATAAAGCCAAAGCTTTCAATTTCGAAAACATATTTTGCAATACAATGCCCCAATGCACCTTAGAGTATTTCTTAGATAAATTTGACCTGCCTATCCAATAAAATTCGTCGTGTTTAACCTATCGGTTCTCAAATATCCAAATAAACATACAATGACGATTAGAAGTATTTAACCTTTATTGCCTGAAAAATATTAAATACTAGTGGACGTAGTACATTAAATAACACTAAAAACTAACAAAATGAAGATAGAACTTTTTAACCTTTATTTCATGAAAAGTATTAAATACTAGTGGAAGTAGTACATTAAATAACACTAAAAAATAACAATTCAAAACAATGAAGATAGAACTTTTTCTTTTGCATCAAAATGTATCCCATCATTGTGTGAAAAGTATTTATCACCTTAAGATTATTTAACTCAAGATAAGAACATCTCCCTTTTTATAATGTTTCTTATTAAAATAGGCAAATATATAATAGATGAAAAAATTCAAACGATATCTAACTTTTTGAAAGTGTCTTAGGATATACTGTAAATCAAGGTTACTTGGTCCTAGGGGCTTACTTGAACCCAGAATGATAAGTGAAGTAAGTCATTTCTGATACTGATTTATTGAAATGCTCAACGTAGTTCTTAAGTCCTCATCAAAGAACTACGTCAGACAGTTCAATAAACCAGTATCAGGAACGACGTACATCACTTTCTCATTCTGGGTCCAAATAAGTACCTAAGGTCCAAGTAACACTGATTTACTGTGATTGTTCACACCCATATAGTTCGGTAGCGATTTCTATAGTTCTTTATAAAACTGTATTTCTTAGAATCGTATAGTAGTTTGTTTATGCAAAAAAAATCTGGGAACTTCAATACAAACTTCTATTTTTGACAAGGTCATTTGATTTAGAATATTTCACACATTACACGTTTAATTACCGAATTTCACTACTGTAAAAGAAAAGTTGTGAATGAAACCGTGTGAGTAGAAACATACCCTCCCCTCTCCCTCACACTTTTCCGCTTATAACACTAGTAAGAATGAGATTTTATACGTAATGGAGAAAATTAAAGACGAAACAATTAATCCAATTCGATGTGCGTTCATATTTGTAGAAATACGATATTTCCAAAGGCCAATTTTGCATTTTCTCTATCACTAATATCACTACTCTGATTGAAATTTTTAAATTATAGTTATATATTAATATGCTGACAACAATATGCCTCTGGTGACAACAGAAACTACAAATATCTATTAAAGAAATCATTCCATAAATTACTTTTTTTTCTTCATTATGTAGGACAACGTACAGCCAAAGTTCAAATTCTTTTCCTACTGTATCAATAATGAAATAAACCCGTTTCTGTACTTTGAATTAACATTGGTCTCTTAAAATGGAAATATATGTAGGAAAACTTCTGAAGTATCTAAAAACGTGATTTGTAACATTGAATTGGAATGAACTACATGGGTGTAAGAAATAAATACTCAAGTACTACTTAACTTGTAAGAATTAGGCATGAAATACTTGTAGTTTTGAGGGTTGTTTATGTTCGGGTCCTTGCAATGTTCCTTAAAGGCCAATAGAGCACACCAGATTCATCCGTAATAATCTTTTTATTAATAGCAATGGACTGCAAAACTTCTCGTTTAAAACAGTGGTAAAAGGGTTAAAAGCTTTAATGGATCACACACCAGATTCAAAACCACAATCAGACGTGGCACACGCCACATGTTGTTTTATATACAAGATGTTATCTGACATACACATGCCACCACCTATATTCATTTTCAAGGACTAAACAATACTTTGCAATGAATTGCACTCTTCTGAATACCTGTACTGTAATTTTATAAGATACTGGCACATATATTCCAACTCAAACGGTTTTGAAACGGATCCCTAGTCTTATATGCTCGAAAATATCTGTTTTTATTTGATTAACTACACTCCGCTATATCGTCTACTGTGTTCAAGAGTTTAACAAATGGAGAAGAAATCAATGGATCAACATCCTCTTCAAGTTTTACTGTAAATTTGTACAATAGAGGACTCTTCCTTTATAGGAATGATGACTCATTGATACGAACAACGTATTACTCGCAGGGAAACTTTTTCATGAAAGTATGTTAGCATCACTTAACTGCAGGTTCTCAAATAGACATCGGATACTGGTACTCTGTTAAAGACAGGGTGTGATACAGTTTAAGGAACACATATCAGCTGTCTTCAAGAATACAGGTGAAGAATGTGGATTTGGTTGAGAAAATTTTTAATTTAATCATTTATATTTAAATAGTTCTTAGAAGCTTGAGCTTCAGAAGAATTACATTTATATCTGTATTTCACTCGCAGTTAAGGAAAATGTATTCTTATCTTGCTCTACGATACATTTCTTTTAATATTTTATCACATTTTCATTACATCATATTACAAATTTCATTATATTACAAAAGTTTAAAATTTGAAACCACTTAACTGTATATCTTTATTTGAGATTCCACATCACCCGAGAGATATACTAGTTGTACACAATATTTGTTGTCCTCCCTGGTGATACATTTGAGACACTTCCAATATCGGAGATATATCGTCAAGTAGATTATTAAGGTAATGTGCTACTAACGTGGCCATCAAGAGATTACATTTATTTAAAATTTCCAAAGTTAGAACATCGCATTCATCCTTGATAGCAAGGGTGATGTTCTTTTCCAGAATTTATATCTATTAAATGTTACTTGAATTATTTCTATGGTACTACAAACATACCCTTTTCAACATCATAAAACACATTTAAGTTAAAAAAATCAATTCCAAAGTCTATTTTTAATTTCCGTTAATATAAAATCATTCTTATCAGTAATTCATATCGAGTCAAGAATATCCATCAATTGGTTTTTACTCACCATAATTTCAAAAATAAGCAATAATAATGAATAATTTTGAAATTTGTATACATAAGGAGGTATGATATATTTCAATTACCTTAAATGTTGTATATTCGTATGTTTTTTAAAAAAGGCTTATTAACAAAAGGCTATTAACAAACAAAAAGTTATCGATAGGTAACCTCTATGATAGGAATATGATTAAACTATTTTAGAAGTTTGTTTTAGTAATTTACAAAGAGACGATATAACAGGAATAGAATAATCAAGGAGAACGTTATGCTGCAAAAGCATTTACGCTTGTGCGCGTGACCAGTCGACATTTATTTTAATTAATTACGCCTGTGGACTGACATTATCGCTGGTTGGTTACAGTTACCTTATCACAAACGGTGCAGAAAATTGAAAATTCCGTGTGGATATCTTTCCCCATATCCAACGAGGAGAATAACTCTAGTTCCATTGCGAATGTCAGTATGCAGAAGTGCCAGGCATATTCCCTACCCAGAGAGTAATTTGCATGAAATGCAATGGTCTTATGGCATTAAAGAACTTTAAACTGAAAATTGCAATTTAATAATGTTAATTTATGGGGGTTTTAATCATTAGACTTCAAAAGAGAAAATTTTGGGGCAACTACTGGAGTAGAATGTCATCGAATTTAAATTGTTAATTTTTAATTCCTGATAAAATAGTTTTTTAATTCATTTGTTTTAGCTATGAAATAAATTATTTAAAATGCTATATAAATTTAATTAGTTGTATTAAATAGTCAAACTATGACTTAAACTAAAAAGTTTAAATTTAAAAATGTTCAAGTAAATAAAAAACATACAGTGATAGTTATATTAAACAAAATCAACTACTTGATTTTACAATTCCATTCAAAATATTTGAATAGCCAAAAAAGGTATGGCATTGTCTATTAAAATACATGATATCAGTAAAACTGAGTAAAGAGGACCAGTCATTAAATATTAACAGTAAGCTGACGCATGGCTTATTATTCACATGTGTCTACAGAATTAATAAATATTTTATAATAATATTATTTAAATTTTTTTCAAAAAATTAAATAATTACTATGTTCGATTCAAATTAGAATATCTGTAAAATTTTCCGAATGGTCAGAGTTTAGAGTAGTATATAAAGGATTGTTTGAAAGTCAGATGAAACGAAAAACATACCGAACGCTACTAAAGCTGAGATTGTGACTGAGAAATATTACAGATTTGCGTAAAATTATAACTGTACTCAAATAATTGTGGGTAAAATTAAAAAAAAAAAAAAAAAATCTTAAAATCAAAATTTTAAAATCGTGATCTTAAACGAATAATTACTGTAAGAGAAGACAGAATGTTAAAACGTATCGCGACTAAGAACCTATTCAGGCTGGCTGTTTTCAGATTATCTGGCACCGTCAGAAACACGAGGGCTATAATGCGCCGAAACATTCGTCATTAGACAAGCCAACATACATTTACAAACACCCATGCCTAACACGGGACTCGAACCCGCAACCTCGTGGTCTAGAAGCTAGCACGCTAACCACTATACCGTTTGGTCGGCAGAACCTATTCAGGAGTCTGAGATACATCAAGTAGAAAAGGGCGAGATCAAGGAGTGGATGCCTCGACGTCTAAAGTACAGCGGCGACTCCATTAACTTGATTTTAATCACGTGTGCCCAACACAAAGCCACTACTTTCTTGAAAGCAAAAAAAAAAAAAAAAAAAAAAAAAAAAAGGCTAGAGTGTGGTTGATGCAAAGACAAATTACAATGGGGTATTCAACACTGGAAAAACGCATTTCTTAACAATGAATCGATGTTTTCCTTTTGTCACAGTCATCAGGGTATGCATGTTTAGCATTGCAAGAAAGAAGCTTGTAAGTACAAATTGCATTAAACACCCACTTAAGTTTAACACTTCTGTAACGTCTTTAGGGCGTATGAGTAATGAGAGGAATGCTGTTTATTTTGATAGGAAGGGTAAATTCCATAGTACAGATGGAGGTGAGCATTTAATGACTTCATTATCGAAAGATATATATGAGGATGACTTTATCTTCCAACAAGACACACATCTTGTCACACGTCAAAGATTACCACAGCTTGTCTAAATAACAATAAAACTAAAATACTTTCTTGGCCCACCGATCCGCCCGATTTAAACTCCATGAAGAGTATGTGTGGTTTAATGAAGAAATACTTTCAGGATTTAGCTCCAAGAAACAAAAATGTACTCATTGAAAGTGAGAATTATGTTTAGGAAACAATAAGTGATTGCAAATTATTAGTACATAGTATACCAGATCGTCTTCGTGATGTTATTAAGTCCAAGGGAGAAAAGACTAAATATTAAGTTTTCAACTTTTTTTTTTAATGAATTATACTATTTTTGCATATAATTCTAAATTTGTGAACTATTCTAAATTTGTGTGTTTTTGAAGTTATATTTTATTAAATTTAATGTAAGCTTAAAACTTGGCAATATGCAAGCCAATCTAGAAATTTTGAGATGTTTCTTAGCACGTTCTGATCACCAAAATCGTTTACTCTTGGATGTTCAGGAAAATTCGTCCACGATTATATAAATATCCCCAAGGATATAACTATCCCAAGTTGTCATCATCCCCCATTCTACCGTTATAAGCTGACAGGCCCTAGATCCAAAAAAAAATTCAAATATGTATTTTGACACTTTATGATTATTCCTTAGAAAATAATCGTTTTATTGAAATTCTCAAGTTCTTAGGTCATATAAACCTATACAACAATAAAAAAAATATGTAATTTCAAAGAACAAACGTAAAAGCTTCAAAATATGGATTTTTTTTTTTTATTTTTTTTTTTTTTATGTATGGCTTTTTAACTTAAGATTGCAGCGTTATTTCCCTGTCCTCGTTTTTTACACTTGTAACTACAAAATATGGAAATGAAATTGTGTTTTCAATAAATCAGGATTATTGAAGATATCTTGTGAAAAAACTCAGGTTAACTAAATAAGTAATTATTCCTAGAAATCCCTTTGAAGGTTGAAAATACAAAAGTTAGAAAAGTTTTTTTTTTTTTTTTTTTTTTTTCGTAATCTTGTATAACTAGTGACCTTCCTTTTGTTTTGAAGATAAAGTATGTAAAATGTCTTCGAAATATCAATAAAACTGCGGATTTCTGAACGAAATAGACAAATAAACATCCAAGGCCTCTCTTGTTTGTTCTGGTCAAATAAACTATTTATAAAATCAAAATATTGCTCTAAATTTCCACTTGTTAATGATGCAATGAGAACAAATGTAAACAAATGCCATAAATCTAGTAATAGTAATCTGTTAAAAAAAATAGTATTTTACAGTTTAATATTTTAAGCATGTTTTTACATTAATTTCCCTTCTAAGATGTAACCGTCACACAACAGATTTGTTTTTATATTGAATGCTATATTTCTAATATTAACTCTAGAAAACTATATCCAATCAGCAATTATCACTATTTAATCTGAAGAACTATTCATGCTTACTCGAAAGATGATATTGAATTTCAGATATTATATTGTTTATAATTTTCTAAATAATACAAAAGTTTCCTTTAAAGACGCAGTTCAAGGCTAAACAGTAGACTCAATAAAGAAGAAAGAAATATTTCTTGAAAATTCATTAGATAGATGGTCATTTGGAATAAAACTTAGTTTCACCCTGTTTATTTAATTTTTCTGAGATGCATTTAATGATTTTAACGAACTGTTTTAAATTTAACATAACCATTTCATGAGAGTTAGGACACTTTACCAAGGAGTCCCCCCCCCCCCCTCTCACACTTATCTCGACAGGAGTGACAATTAAAGCTTTCCATTCATAAATATTTTATAAAGTTTTATTTAATTTCTTTGAATAGAATAGAATTAAATAAGCTAAAGAATTTGATTTGCTATTTTTCTAATACTTTCTTTTGATAATTTTATAAGAAAAGATAACATAATGTATTCGATCTTTATATTTTTTAAAATCATTTTTCATTTTATATGTTCTGTAAGAAAATTATATAGGAAATTTTAAACAATATATAAATGTTTAAGTTTCCCGTGTTTTTATTTGATCTTCTTTTAGGTATTTATTACCATTTCTAGGGAGCATTCGACTTAAAACCAGAATATCTGCCCCCCCCCCCCTCCCCCATACGTGACACTTATATAAATCTTCAAAATAAAAGTTATGAAATTATTATTTATATCTTTAAACGTCAAGAATCCCGTTTTACACCCTTAGAATATCATTTTTAGAACTAGTTTAGCTTAGCTTGATAAAACAGCAGTAATTGACGCAAGCATGGAATTTTTTTCCTCACACGTGGTATATGTCACTTGATGTTTATTCAGTTTTAGGCACATGCAGCAAAGTTCAAGAAGGTACAAGTACTTCCTTTTTTCCTCTCAAGAACTCGAAACAAATTTACATGATAAGACAATAACATCAAAAACAATAACAATATCCAAAAAATCACAACAAAATATTCTTCCAAAACACTCCTCCTCCCCATCCTCCCAAATCCACAGTCGATTTCCCCAGCGCATGCGCCGTACCCAGCCGGCCATGACAGCTCTCCGAATGAATCTTTAGCGGAATCCAGGAAACTCCGGCTATAAACCGGACCTCAATTTCCCTAACCCTTAAGAGGGTCAGGGCACCGAACTATCCGGTGACCTGGATAGTTAGACAAGATGATTGTTATGAATGTCCTGTTTTTGATGGTAGCGGCGACCATTGTAGAATCTACTGACGTCGTCTATAGGCCAGGTGAGTAGTATACTTCCTATTGGATACTCGTAAAGAATGAATGGTGTTGTTGTTGGAAACGGATACAAGTGTTTTGATTGATGTATTTTTATTGAATCATGTATGTTTTGGTTGAGATTTGCTTGTTTTTGGTTGAAAATCGATAACTGTTGGAATATTTTTGGGTGGGGATTATGTTTTGGGTAGTTTATAGGGTGAATTTGTAGTAGGAAAAGTTTATTTACTTATTGTGTTTTAAAATTGTACGTTATGTTTTGGCTGAATCTTATTGTGGTATGTTTTGATTGCAGCTTAGTGTGGTGTGTTTTAATTGCATCTAATTGTGGGGTGTTTGGATTGCATTAGCATATTGTAGTATTTTTAAAGACAATTTAGATATTTGGAATGTAAATAATAATCTATTGGTTATTTTGATATTTTTCCTAAAGGTTGGAAAAATATATATTCACATTAAGGGTTATTTTTTATTTTTTTTATAGATGTAAATGACTTATAATAGGGTTGCATCAGATGTTTTAGTTAATATAAATTTTTATACAAAATTAAGTTTTGTAAATGCAAGTGAATTTAGGTAGTAAACAATTTATTTTAGTAATATGTGGATTGTGTTTTTAGTATTCTTTGGGAATATATTATCTGGTAAATGTTTTATATTTTTGGTTATGTTGTTTGAAAATGAATTGTAATTTTTAGGTAATTTTGTTTGCAACTGTAATGTGATATTTTTAGTAATGTTACCTAGTATTTCATATTTTACAGTAATGTGATATTGTGATAGCAATCAAGTGAATTTATTGGTCATGGTTTGAAATTTGGATATGTAATGTTTGTGAACAAGCTTTGTGGTCACTCAATTCTGTACATGGTAATTTATTTTAATTGTGAACTGGATGTTACGATTTCGTTTAAAATATGGGCATTGTGCTATGCAACTTAAATAGTAGGCTTATATAATTACTATAAATATGGTTTCCTATGCATAAAATTTAGGCATGATATTTTGCAGTGTAATTTCAGTATTATTAAATTTCATAGTACATTAAGAATTTTGCATTGCAATATTATTTAATAGTGAGAGATATCCTTTTGAAAATGTATTTTTCAATTGATAATTCCATACTTAATAACAATTATTTCTCACAAAAGTCTTATGAAATCAACTTATGAATGCATTAATTATTTAGTATCCAAGATAGAAAATATTTTACCATATTTCAAAAACTATTTTTAATGAAATAAAATAACAATAAATTTAGGTTTCAAGTCATTGCATTATTAAATGTATCTAATATTATAGGCAAAATTTAGAGGGATGATAACAGAGAAAACAATTATGTAAAGGTAAAAGAATTTAAAAAAAAAAAAAAAAAAAAAAAACGATTTTAGTAGCTAGATTAATTTTTATTTTATAAAGGTTGAAATGAAATAAGTGTAATTTGCATCCATATATAGGTAAAAAAAAATGTAAAGCATGATAATAAACCAATTTCTTACCAACTGTTTGTGGTGTAACAAGAAATGCTTAATTAAAATTACAGTAGTAAGTGCGCTTTCATTAGTTATTTTAAATTACCTTTATTTATGTTTCGTTGTTCAATAAATATTGTTTATACCCTAAATGAATTAAAATAATTATTAGTAATAGTGGTTTCCATTATATAACTTCAGAAATCAATAAATTAAAAACTTGCATAAATTAGTAATTATTAGTAAACAATGAATAATTAAAGCCAAGTATTGTACGTATTATATAATTTAAAGATGGTTTGATCTTTGAATACAGTTAATTTAACTAATTTATAAGAAAACACATACGTAACTTTGGCAAATTAAAAACTTTAAAAATTCAAATAAAATTGTAATGAAGTTTACAGTAATATTCATGTAAAGAATATTCAAATTTCTAACATCCATTTAAAAATAACTAATTACATGGATTTCTTTGTAACTATAGACGAAATAAATTGCGTTTAGAATAGTTTATTTACTTTTTTATTATTTGCATTAAATACAGGGGAAAAACCTCATCTTATTGCAATTCATGTAATTGGTATCTAATACATTAAAATTATCATGAAAAATTATTATTAGTTAAACAATTACGCAATAAGCTACATTGGGGTAGTCCAAATTTTACACAATCGGATGATTTTTAGATTTTTCCTAGAAAGTGCAAAATTATCTCTATAAATGAATTTTAACAGCATAATATCTAAAAATTAATTTATTGAAATGGTAGCTTATTATTAAGAAAACACTCTAAAAAAATTCATTTCCAAATACTGAAATTGAAGAAAAACAACTTAAAAAATTTTAAGAAGTTTAGACAACTTAAAACAAAACTAAAATTTTATATTAAACTTGACCTTAGACTGAAAATAATAAATGTGCAATTTCAAAGTATAAATTATGTTGAAAGGATGTCTTTGGAAATGGAAACTTTCAAATATGTAAATTAACTAATGATTAGGAAAAATAATTAAATTGTGCACATATTTTGTTTAAATCAAACTGCTTAAACTTTAATGTGCAACACAGGTATGAAGAGAAAATAATGGTACAAAACCAACTAAAAATGAATTTATTGCTTAGACATTACATTTATGATATGCACACATTAGACTTACATTTCTTTTTTAAATAATAACAAATATAAATTAATCATTTTTGAAAAAAATATGAGGAATTCTTATTAAATAACAGTTGTTTGGAAAAATCAATTTAATATAGAAGAGAAGTTTTCAACACAATAAATCGTAAGATTTTTTTTTTTTTATTGTAAAAAAGTCAGGACTTTATTCAATTACTCTAAATCAAAAGAAACTTGAAAATTAAATGTTTTCTAAAAATCTTGCTTTAAATACAATTTTTGCTTGTAACATAAAATTATAGACGCCATATTTATTTTTAAGATGATTTGTTGAAGCTGGTTTGGTTTTAAACGAAGTTTCATCATATTTAAACACACAAGAGAAATAACAGTGCAGAGAATCAATTTATATTTCCAGAGCAAAAAGCATAAAAAGTGCAGTTCATAAAATCAGTTTTCTAGGTTTTTTTTGCATAAAACAAGTCCATATTGAATTATGTTTATCAAAGTAAAAAGGCATTTTTAAATGTTATATTCTACGTATTTTAGTTTTTACTGTTATAAACTTCTTTTAAAACTCTATGCATTACTAAAAGTACTAAGTGATCAATAACCTTAAAACTACATTGCAATGTTGTTTGAAGTCACATAGTATATAAAACCATAAAATTTAGTATCTGCACACTGCAAAATTTGATTAATTTCTTTATAATTGTAATTTCTTGCACACATCATTCTTGGAACAAAATTGGTTTCATTGTTATTTTATTTCTTCTTTCTCGATTGACACTTCCTTTCTCCTCTATCCAAAATTTCAAAATAATTTGATGACTACAAAACCAAATTTCAACAAAGCGTTACTGTAATGGTAGATAACTTTATCCACTTTACTCTAATTTGATTTGAAGCAAATAGGATAAAACTTTGATCGTAGTTTGCACTATTTCTTTTATTTCTGGATTGTGCTTTATATTAGCAATGCTTTTTACAGTTGTTTTAAAGAACGTGACAGAAATTGTGACTTAAAATTTATCTAAATCATAATATATCTTACTAAATAACCAGTAACAATTAAACTTCATGTATATCAATTAAAACTTCACAAATTATCATCTCATATTACATACTGCAAAAAAAATTTAAATTCAAGTAAAAAAACACTTAAATTTGTTTTTTATTCTATGTTAATAAAATAGATAAATTAGAATACAAATACAAATCAGAGCTATTTACATTGAATATGTTTTCTTTAATATTTTAAAAAGTAAATTTATAATAAAAATATATAAGTATAGAAGGAATTATAAAATATAAATATTCGACCTTTGATACGCATTTAATAGAACTTAAACTTCACATACTTTTCTTATACTTTATAATGAAAACACTTATTCTCAACCAATATGTCCACCCATATGAATAAAATTTATCATCCTCGTGGGGTGTCTTTGTCTTCATAAATTTGCATCACAGCTAGAGATTTTTATTAATATTGAAAACTGGAAACCTTCTACTACTTACAAAGGACCGAACTTTTAACTAGTCACTTTCTAATGTCAAAATATATTTCATTGACTTTCGAGAAAATATCTCGTGAGGAAACACGAATATGTTGTGATTTTAAGTAGCAACATATTCGGAATTAATTCAGAAAAGTTTTGAAAATACCTGATTATTAACTAGTTTGAAAATGTCCAATGGAATTTACTAGACAAGTTCGGAAAGATTTTGAGAACATCGCTTTCGATAAATTATTTATGGAGATTGTGTTCCTGTTAAGATTCCGACTGGATGGCAGTGAATTAAAAATAGAAATGTTTCTAGTATTTTATATTAGAGGTTATTAGATAAATTTAGTAAATTCTGTTTTTTATTTAGTTGTTTTTATTTAGATATTTTCAAATCTGTTATCATTCTATAAGTACTGTTATCATTCTATAT
Organism: Linyphia triangularis; assembly: GCA_963978545.1. Classification (NCBI taxonomy): domain Eukaryota; kingdom Metazoa; phylum Arthropoda; class Arachnida; order Araneae; family Linyphiidae; genus Linyphia; species Linyphia triangularis. Next base: position 62,962,182 of record OZ021722.1, read on the forward strand.
GTACTTATTGGCTCAACACATTAATTTATTTAAAGATTGTGTAGGATTTGAATGGATTATATGACTTCATATTCAAATAATTAGACTTTTGAAAAAGTTTAACCAAAATTTTATATAGATTATTTATGAAGAGATATAATTTTGAACTATAATTTATTGATGGAACTTTTTCTTATTAGAAATCTTATTTTTTAAAAACGTAAATACATTTTAACGAAATGGGAAATTCATTTACTAATAAATGTGTTTTTGAAACGCTTCCAAGCTATCTATCTCATTCCAGGAATACATTGTGTTAACTAAAAAAATAAAATCCTCTTTTTTAAGATTTATTATACAAAGCAAAATGATCTACACGTGTTATCTCTTTAACAAAAGTTTAACTCATTTTCAAAAAACTAATTTATAGTATTATAACTCAATGCCTGAATGCTTTTACGGAACTTATTTTATGAAATATATTATACATTTTTCATAAGGACTTAATTAGCAATCATGTAATTTTAACTTATACGCATTTTTTGCAAAGCGAGTAATCTAATTACTCAGTATAACTAATGATTACATATCTAAAATTTAATGGAATCCTATCCTACATTGAGAACAACAAAATACCTAAAAACAGATATTTTTCAAGCACTATTTATCCATTCTAAAAGAAATACAAAAGATCATTTATTACCAGAAATACCGACCATTTGAAAAATCGGTTGATTATTTCGTCCGTTCCAAAGAGCCAAAAAGCTCCAGACGGCAAATTAAAATTTGCGGGAAAGTAGAAGCTCCGCAAGAGACCGCTAGTACTGTCAAGGACTCTAAACTAGAAAGAGCTTGGAATAAGCTCCTTCCATCAGATGAGTCTATCACTACACATAAAGAGCCAGATAACGGCCAATTTTATAACTAACTGGGTTAAAGACTAACTGGGTTACAACTAACTGCTATTTAAAGAATCTTCAGAATTTGAAGAATGCGACCAGGTAAACGTTCGATTGTCTTGATGCTATTGCCGATGAGCCTAGCTAGCAGGTAATGAAGGACGATGAAATAATTGCAAAGGTCATCAATAGCCTAGACTCTTGTGATAACGAGGAAGAGTCTAGTAACGACTGACGTACTGAAAAAGAACCATTCAGTGAAGAAGCTTTCGTTGCCTGGAGACGGCTATGGAGTGGTATAGCAACAAAAAGAATGCGATGCTATCCAGTTGCTGTTTTAAAAATATTTACCATATATAATGCAAAAAAAGAGCCTCATTTCTGAGGAAAATGACAATTTTGTGAACTTCTTTCCCTAAACTATAGATGCAAATATAGTTGTAAGACATACTGTAATGTATTACTTTATATAAGGTTGTTTATATGACTTTTGATACAAGACATACATAGATTTGTGTTTAATATCACAGTGTCTTTATTTCATATTTCTTCTACGATACTGGTACATTACTTTTTCAAAATGATCAGTTATCTTGAAAATCAATTATCCGAGCAACCCCAATACTCAATTGTTTCGGATAATCGATGCTTTATTACCAATATTTGAGTAGATCGAAAAAAAAAACTTTATTTCCAAATTCATCTCGGCATTATGTTTAATAATTGTAATTTGAGGTGCAAATAAAAACTGTAAAATATGACTTTTGTGGAAAAAATATATTAGATCGCAAAACCCTACAAATTCGGATTTCTTCTGATAAAAGAGAATTACATCGGAAATAAAAAAGCACATATAAAAAATATGAAAATATAAATGTTCATATTGCTTAACAATTGTTATAAAGTGTATTAAAAATAAGTTGTTAAATTTTATTTATTAATTGATGTTTAAGGGTTCAAATCCCTTGAAATTTTGAACTTATCATGAAAAATGCAACTTATAAAATAAATATCAATATTAAATAACACCATTTATATTTTGATTAAAATATTTTATTGTTTAATATATATAAAAAATATTGTTATATAAATAAATTTCAACTTTTTATATTCTGTTTTCTTTTTTCACACCATACTCAAAAATATATAAATTAACATTTACGTCCAGCTTGCAAAAATTTAATACTCATAGTCCTTACTTTCCATTTCTCTTACATGCCATTCAACTTTCTATTACAAACAACTACGCCATAAACTAAAGCCAAACCAAGGATTTATATCTTAGCTATTTTTGTCCAAAATCAGAAACATTTGAAACATTAAATTATGATTGCTTGCTTTTATAAACTTTCCATTTTCTTTAAAATGGCTGAAGTAGTGATGTTTGTCCTGATATAGATAGTTATAAGACTTCCTAAGAAAATACCTTGCTTACTTATGAAAGCATAATTATACTTCACCTTTTATAAAAAAAAAATCTGATTAAATTTGAAAATAAAGGTTTTTATCCAACACAAAGAGATACTGCAAGTTTTCTTCTGGAAAGGTATTAATAATTTGGAATTCATGGGTGATGTGTAAAAATCAAAATTATAAAAACTGATTTTTGTTACACTACTATAATTACATTCATTAAACAATTAAACATCCTGCAAATGAATCTGATACTTTTCAAATTGTAATATTTATTTTAAATGCTTTAAAAAAAAAAAAAAATTTAAAAAAAAAAGAACATTGACTTTTTCTTTTTTGCATTATTTATGACGGGTTCAAAATTTCAAAAGCACTTAAATCGATATTAGCATACCTAAAATTTTGCACTCTGTTTTCTAAACACGCATTAATAACTATTTAACATGTTTACCTTTACATTTTTATTCTTTTTAATAAATTTCTGACTTTATGCTGCTTTTTTTTTTTTTTTTTTTTTTTTGTGTGATAAATTCGAAACTTTAAGTGATATAAACCATTAAATATCAGTTCGTATAATTAAATTCCATCCAATATATTCTTAGATGCTTCATAATTACTGCTAAATATGGAAAAAAAATTACAATTTTATTATTATTTTTTTTATAAATTTTGTGATTTTATGCAGTTTTTAAGAAAAATTCCGAATTTGAAGGACTTTGTCGAGATCAAAAATACTTTTTGACGAAATGTAATTTATATTTTACAGTGTTGTTTTAGACCTTCAATGAACAACTACTGAGAAAAAAATATTTTTATCGACCCTGAACTACATACACTTCTTTAAGTGCAAAACCAAATTAAATGAATGAAAGTTCATTACATCAAATCTATGTCAATTATTTGTTAATTTAATTATTTCTAAAGTAGAAGATATAGTGACATAAATTTTCGTGTTTAGACCTTCATACTATAATTTGCGAAAACAAACTTAGGAACCTTTCCAATTATTCTGTTTCTCAGTTTTATACACTGAAAAACCTAGTTCTCAAATATAAACTCAACACGAATCTCAACCAGCGTATACAAAAATCCATTTCATTGATACACTTCTAAAGCCTCGGTAATAGCAAAAACACATTATTGGATCAAACGTCTTTCTAGTATAGCATCTGTCTTCGAATGTAGGTCCTCTCCACCAATGAAGAACCAGGAAACGATCTGGGTGTTCTCCATTCCATTTTCTTAACGAACTTCACTGGCCGAACACATCTCAACCCTACTCTATTTCTATCATAAAACCAAGTTTCCTAATCACGTTAAAAGCAAGAAAAAACTTCTGAACGTGCGTTCCAAAAACTCGTTAAGTATGCTTCGATGCACGCAAAGATTCGATGGATGGAGCGCCGAAAAGAAGGCGACAAAAAAATTTACCACCATAAACAAACTGAAGTGAAGAGATCCCCGCTTGTTTTACCACAGTATAAATTAAAGTGAAGAAACTTTCACATAAATCAAAATGGCTTCGCTAAAAGACTTGATTCGCTAATTGAAGCTCTAAAAACTTGGTCTTTGATAAACTTATTGATAGAAGTGTACTTTCGGGGTTTTCTAGTGAATGTAAAGGCATGAAAAGTTGTAAGAATAATTTTGAACGCTAATCAATATGCACTTACGAAGCTGAAGTTGAATCATTGAATTTAAATTTGAAAGGTTAGGAAGAATTGAATTAAAAAACAAAGCAGCTTGAATAACCAATTTCTTAAAAGCTTTGCTTTTTACACTTAGTTCTAGAAAAGTTTAAAAAAACTTTTGAGAAAATATTTAATATAGTAGTATAGAATAGTGTAAGAGTATGCACAATTTCATTTCTCTTTTAAATAATTAAATTTATTATATAATTCAATAAAAAAATGATCGTGTATTAATAATTGAGTGCAGAGAACTTGCATACTATTTGAACCAATCTCGCTGGAAAAAAAATCAAATTCAAATTAAAAAGTTTATTTTTAAGTTGAAATGAAGTATGGAAAACAGTAATCTTTCCTAAAAAAGCATATTTCTAAACTTAAATTAGCTTTTACAGTTAAATTGAATTAGATCTTATAAAAACTGACGCCCTCTATACACATTCGTGTTCCTCACGTCAGTAAATTATACATGTATATTTGTCGTAGTTAAACTAACAATTTTTCTCTTAAAGTTTGCCCCGAATTAATATTATATAAGTCAAAAATATTACTAATAAATCCATCATAATTTTACAATTCTTATTTGTTTAAGAGTAGAATGTCACGTGCGTCCCATATCCTATGCGTCAGGGAATTCTCAGAGAATCACCCACTTAACAATTTATTATTTTGAAGTCTATCAAATTAAAAGACGCGGGATGAGCAGTCTAGAGATATAGGAACACAAATGATATTAGCACGCATATTATTGTAATTTTAAGGAAACCTTTAATGTTTAACCTTGCAATACACTTCAAACTTTCAATGAAACTACACACGTATTTCTAATTTTAAAAATATTGAGGAAATCTATATAACGCAATTCTTAAGACAACACTCTAGTTAAGAATTAAAAACCTCTTATATACTAAACGTGTTTCTTTCATCCTTTCCAGAGGAAGACGTTCACTGCAACTGGACCGTGGACATCTACCAGACAGTGTCCAGTCCTCCTGTCACAGACCAGAACAGGAACCGACCCCTCCACTGTTCATACCGGATAAGGGTCCGACCAGCCCGCAACGACTGGGTGGTTTTCGTTCGATTCACCCGGATGCGAGTAGGGGAACCCAGCGACGACAGAAAGAAGTGTATTGGAGGGTATGTGCAGATCATCGATGGATACCGGGATTCGAACCACAGCAACAAGGAAGACCCTGGACACTACTGTGGTGAGATTGATTCTCCGAAGACTTTCGTTTCTGAGACACCTCATGTAAAGATTGTCCTGCATGTTGACAGCTACAGTCACGATACATTTTTGCAGTTCGATGCCAATGTGGAACAACAGCAAGAGGTAAAGTTGTTGTTTACTTTATGGTTAATCACTGTAGTTCACTTTATACATAATTACTATAGTTGCTTTTTGGGTGATAAGTTATGTATCTTTTGCAATTTTGAATAAAGGGTGAAAAGTCAAGGCAGTATCGTCGGTAATAAGTTTCATACAAAATTGTCATACCATATAACCATAAGGACCATAATTTAAGGAATACCCAATATTTAAGGAATAATAATTGTAACTATTTTACTCTGTGTAAGAAGATGATACCACTCTCCAAACAACAAATATAATAGTAGCAATGATTATTTTTATTTGTCAAACTACCACTTACCTAACCAGTGATTTCCAAAAAACGTAAAAATATTTCAATAGCAAGTGTATTAAATGACCCTTCGTCTAAGGGTGTAATAAAAATATTACAGAATTTACTAAGTTACTCAGTTTTGTTTGTTTTCTACTGTATTTTTAATATATTACCTCTTTTTTCTAATCATCCATCTAAAAAATTACTTTTGCAAAAACTCAATAGTACATTCTAAACTTCAGCTGAAAAAAATAGAAAAATGTATAAGATGAAACGGTACTTATGCATGATAGCTTTTCTTTTGACCTCGAGTTAAATATTAATTAACTCTTATAAATGAACGAGTGACAAAACTATATTCTACGTTATAACACAAATGCAATTTATTCTTATTTCGTGATTAAGTCTGATTACCCATAAGCTTGCAAAATTAACTCAAATGTTTCGATGAATTTATGTAAAGTTTATATCTATCAATGGTTTCCGAAAAATACTATTTTTAAATAAGTTGAAGAACTTTGATGATGTATTGGTGTAAAACTAGATGGCGTTTGCATACTTTGGCAATTAGTAAAAACATACTTCGCAAAACAATATGTTCTACTTGATGGCTTTATTTATTTTTCATAATAAATTTTGTTATACTTATATTTCTAGTTAGTGTGTATAAAAAAACATCGGGGGTATAAAAAAACGTTTCTTGGGTTTTTTATGTAATTAAATGAAGTTTAAATTCTAAAATATTTGTCATCTAGTAGGTTTTTTTTATTTAAGCAAAATATTATGCAACTGTCCTCTAGTACTTTTTTTACTAAAATAAAATATTATGTTTAGCTGATGGTATAAAATATATCATCAAAAATTCATAAAAGCAAATATAAATATTATTCTTACAAGCTAGAAGAAAAAAATTATCGGATGGTATTAAATATACAGTATAACGTGCCCAATAATATTTTATCTACAAATACTACCTGATGGATGCTGATACCTATCAGATACTTCTGACATCCATCATTAAATCGAAAATGTATTAAAATGTGTCCGTCTAGGGTTGAAATATACCTCATTTTATATCAACTCAGCTAAATTGATAAATGATATTTTGATCGAATGCAAGATAGTGTGAGGAAAAACTTCAGCCTTTTAAAAATTAATTGAAATGTAAAAAACAGTAGCAAATGCTTTACATTCATTTAAAAAAATACTGGTATGAAAAAATTTAAATAAATATTCGGAAATCAATCCATTTTAAAGTAGAATAGTTCCTAGAAGGAACAGTACATTAAGCAAAAAAATATTTTATTGTGTCATATTTTGTAAAAATCTTTAAATGGTAAAAAAAAAAAAATTATAATTTTAAGTTCAACAATATACTAAAACTTAAAATTTCCAATTATAAAATATGGTACGTACTTCCAGATCTAAAAAAACACTAGTATCAACATATTAAAACTTTCAAAATTACTACACTTAAAAACTTATTTTACAATAATTATAGATATCCTAAATGATAAATTACAAAGTAATGTAGTGTATTGATCGGTGGAGTGAATTTTTTTGTAAAGTGATGTACAATTAAATTTGGATGATTAAACAGGTTCATGCACGTTATGGCCAGTACGCTCAGCTCTATCCCCACAGGCGAGGAACACCTGTACCTGGATCGTACTGCGAAAGGACTTTCCACGGATGTGCCCCTACTCGATGCTTCGTCCAATCTCCAGGATTTCCAGGCATTTATCCCAGGTAGAGATATTCTCAGTAAAACTTCAGGCATTTTAAGATTAAATATTAAAATAGTGTGCAGAATATGTGTACATGCATACGATCTGATGTCTGCTTCAAAATTGACCCCTTTCCGCATCCTGGTATTCCAGTCGTAAAGCCTTGGAGAAATATTACTCTAGGGTATTTTCTAGGTTGGAGCGCTGGTGAAATGCGGAATGTCAGTGAAATATATTTATGGGACTGGATGCAGGGAGTTGGAGTGTATCTCAATTAGAGGAAATAATTGAGTTTAGTTTTAAAGAAAAAATTTCTTATTTTTAACAAATTTAATTTTTTCCTCAATACGCAATTAAAAAGATTAAGGCGAATTATTTTCACATTTTATGCAATGAAAGCATTGATATTGTTGATATTGGAAAACATGATTACATATTTGATCAAAATACCCTATGAATGAGGGCTTTATGTCTTTTATATGAAATGTCTAGGTATTGACTGAAACTACTTTTTGTCAATATAATCCGGTTTGAGAGATTTATGAAGATACATGTGATCGGTAATTAGGAAAACTCAAGATAATTTCTTTCTCTTAAATAAAAACATTGTATCAATACATAATATTAAGTACATGAATAAATTTTCAATGTAATAGTAATATTTTAAAAGTTAGTCCATATTTTATCAAAATTACAGAAAAATTGCTGAGGAGTGGATGAAAAAGATATCTGAAAAATATATCAATGGACTATTTACACTTAACTGTGCAAATGTTTGGCTGCTTAGGGTTATCTATGCTTCCATCTTTCCTTGTAAAACACTTCTTATCTCGATTAAACAACGAAACTCCATTTAGATATATTTTAATGATTTTTACAATTAAAAACTTGATGGTGTTGTTTATATCGTTTTAGCTCTAGTTTTTTTGTTACATTTAAAAAAAAAAAAAAAAAAAAAAAAAAAAACTTGCTCAATGCTGCAACTATATATATATTATAATTTTACGTAACGAACAATTTATATGTCCTTTAACTTTCTAAATTTGTATAATTTTGAAAAGACACGTACGAATTTAGTTACTATGCGTTTCAATTACCATGTGTTTTCTCATTCTTATTAAAATAACACTACATGCAATCTAATACCTAAAAGTTATTTTCATTTAATATGTTATTTAATATGGTTATTGAGATTCTTTGGTAAAAAAAAAAGTATACACACGAATGAAATTATTCTTCGGTTATTTTTTAGTGATGTCATTTCCAAGTTTTTTAATAATATCAGGTCTTTTGTTGAGAAAATAAACATCATTTTGTTTTCATGAAAATGTGTTCATTACACAGACGTATAAAACTCTTTTCACGCAAAAATGAAATCTAAATAAGAAAGTTTTACATGCGAATCATTGATTTGTTGCTTAGGAACCGCCTTAAACTATCACCCCATGCAATCGCGTGTCTAAATTGCAACTTTCATCAAAGCCCCACCGTTTCAAGTGTTTCGTGACTGAATTAGTAGTGGAATATAATTTGTCAATCCAATTACTGTTCTTGACTACCAAAAAGAATACAATGCAATTATTTTTGCAACACACATCTTGAAAAACTCAAGCAACTCTCCCAAAAAACTAATTTAGAAAGTCTAATTATAGATTGCTTAAGAAGGATGAAAACATGCTTAGTGAAATTCAAAAATATAACTTGTAAGATGGGTTGTGCTTTTTTCTATTTTATTTAATTGCTTCAAATTACTTTTTGCTTTCAACATAATTAAATGTAATATTAAACTTTAGCGCAAATGCACAAATGAAAAATATTCGAGCTTAAAAAATATAAATTAAAAAGTAAGCAAAAAGAATATTTATAGTTTAAGGTAAAATGCTAATTAAAAGAAGATTCAATGTTGTTGAACACATTTGTTTCGCTGTAGTGAGAATTAAAAATATTTCGTTTAAAAAGTATCTATATGAGACAAAACTGAAACCTATAGCATTAAAAATTATACATACACACAGTATTAAAAATCTGTACCTCGGATCTAAATGAACCAATCCAAGTCTGAAGGTGTTTGTTATATTACAGATAATGTTCTAAAAGTTTATTTCCTATTTTTCGAACCATAATATCATAACTCACTTAAAATAAACTAAAAAAATTCTAAAGTGTTGTAACAGAGCATTATATATAAAGTTATGTATAATCGTATTAGTTTGTTCTCCTGTAAAGTTGTGCAATAGTAAGTTATATTCGTTTATGTCTCTTAGCTACTGAAATAGGGCATATATATATATATATATATATATATATATATATATATATATATATATATATATATATATATATATATATATATATATATATATATATATATATATATATATATATATATATATATATATATATATATATATATATATATATATATATATATATATATATATATATATATATATATATATATATATATATATATATATATATATATATATATATATATATATATATATATATATATATATATATATATATATATATATATATATATATATATTTATATATATATATATATATAATATTCTCAGTATAATCTGTCTTCAATGTGATCATAATGGAACATCTTATGCAAAAGAGCTAGTTTATAATTATAATTCTTGTGGTTAGCATCAGCTACAAAATTTATTTTAATCTTTTGTTACTTTTGAAATACCAAATTACCATATTTGTTTACCGTAACCTTGTCAAATGATGCCTACAAAACAACTGACTGAACAATTTTTCAATATTACAATTAATGTCCAAAATTAGTACATATATTAAGACTCTTCTAGTCCTTAATTATCATACGTCACAGATAAAAGTATCATGACAGAAAAATAGACACTTTGAGTTTTTTCTAAATCATTGATGCCAGAATGGATTAACCACATTTACAACTATCTCTATTTGATTTTCCTATAGATTTTTTTTTTACTTTACGTGTTTAAAACTATACTGAGGTACTATAACTAGAGTCATTACTTGAGGATTTCTATGAATAACCTGCGTTCAAATACCTTCGGGTATGTAAGAGTTAATAGAAGAAAAGGAACAGTGATATTTAGATTATTATTATTCACATGCAACAAACTATTAGAAAAAGAAAAAACGTTGTTAATGACATTTGATACCCACATCCCTAAGGATTTTCTATCAAATAAAACTATCTAAATAACACCCGCTTTCTTGATATCTATCTCTCATTGTACATCAACATTTTTAGTTGTGAAACTTTTTTTATTCCATGATACACTGCACGTTGCCCGTATTTTTCTTTTCCAGAAACTTGAAATGTCGTTACAACTTAGTGGTGAGTCGGAGTGTAGTCGCGCTGGACATGAACGCTTTCGACGTAGACGGGCTGAGGTGCGACAACCTGTTGCTTTGCTTTCCGAGACCAGTTACAAAGGAACCGGCTGAATGTCCTTTTGATCACGTCAAAGTATACGATGGTCCTTCTGAAGAAAGTCCTCTTATTGTTACTTTATGCGGTAAGTGTGAAAGAATGACACATCACTGCTATCAATTGTGTGGTAAGGGAAGTCTTCTTCTTGTTATGAAAATGATGGTTGATTTGATAATGGGTTGAACTTGCATTTAACTATACTCCCTCCTTTTTTTATGAGTTTATCCGACAAGATCGCCAAAAATTAAAAAAATTAAGTATCCATTTATATGTCTGTTTGTTGAAAGTTTTTTTTTTTTTTTTTTTTTTTTTTTTTTTTTTTTTAACTTTAAATATGAAAAAATAAGATTTATGATTAAAATGTTCATCAAATAACCATTTTTTATTTATTTTTTCAATTTTACTGATTATTTTTAAAAACATTGCTGGGGAAAATGTATCTTTAAATCCCCATTATAACTCTAAATAAGCAATATATACATTTTGAATTAATTATTATACTTAATTCTTCATCTTATGTATAATTTCAAATAAATGGTATGAGTCACTATCTAATCTACATTTTCTGATTTTATGCCTTTTTCTAAAAGCACACACACCTAAACTCTATGTCTTGGCGTATAGAAAAATAAGTTTCAACCAGTACAATCTACTCATATAAATACTAATTTGAAATAAATTAATTTTTTGATAAAAACCTGTTTTCAATATTAACTCTATTAAACTGTGTATCTGATATTCAACTAAGAGTACAATTTCCTAAGGAAACTTGCCATTACTCTTAAAATTAATGTTGTAAAATGTATAGTTGATCAGACAAAATATCCAGAAGTAAATGCCTTCTAACAGTTATTAGCTTTTTTGATCGTAAATAGAAATGCTTGCTTTATAGTGAAGAAATTACTCTAATTCTAAATCTAAAGTATGAATTTTAATACTAAATAGAACCATTTTTTCTTGTATTAGAAATCATCATTTTGCTCAAATAGAGTAATGAGAAGAGCATATAAATCAAAACACAAAAATAAAAAAATAAAACATAAAATTGAAGAATTAAAGCAGTCAAGAAAAGGAAAGTGGCCAAATAACCAAAGTGACCATATGACCTAAAAAATAGATAATCAACAGTTTTCTAATAATTTTAAATATTAGATTAAAAAAATGGGCATTTGTCTTAAATCAAATAAATGCAAAAACAGGTTTATATATATATATATATATATATATATATATATATATATATATATATATATATATATATATATATATATATATATATATATATATATATATATATATATATATATATATATATATATATATATATATATATATATATAAAGGGAAATGATATTCAAAATTGGACAGATTAATTTTAGTAAAACTATTTAAAACCTTAAATATTTTATTGCGCTTACTTAAGAAGTAGTACTTGTATGAAAAAAAATTAATTTTCCAATCATATTTTCACAAAAATATTACCAAGTTAAAAGTTTGTCAAAAAATATAGTTAATTTTCTTATATTAAATTTAAAAAAAAAAAAAAAAAAAAAAAAAAAAAAAAGAGAGAGAGAGACCCATTTTAAACTCAAGCCCTTCATTTATTATTTTTTTAGTATAAGAAAAACACACTGAAATATTTGAAAACCGAGCATTTTAAACATTTCAGGCCGAGGTCGTCTAAAATCTCAGATTGTGGCTTCTGGACCAGAAATGCTAGTCGAGTTCGTCACTTCAAATGTGGGTCCACTCCTAAACACAGGCTTTCATTTCAAAGCAGAAAGTATCCACGGAGAGAGTGAGACGGAATACGAGTTTCCACGACTCGACCCAAATGGTACTTGTTCCATAAGGAAACATCTGAGATCCGGAGATGTCTTCACTTTTGGCCATCTCAGATCGTGGTATCCTGTTAATACCACTTGTACTTACAGGTATTTTGTTAAGTTGAGCTTAAACATTGATCTTAATAGTTTTTCTGAGATGTTCTGTGTCTGTTAGTAGGACTTTGCATTGTTCAGATGAGAAATATGTATTATTCTTTAGAAAATAGCTATTCTTATCCTTTGAATCTTATCACTGGGATGAAACTTGATGTTTTAGAGGTTTTTGTCTTTCATGGCTGAAATTAGAAATTCCTTGTTGAGAACTTTAAAGCTAAATTTACTTTATCATTCTTTAAACATAAAATTTTTACATTTTATTTACAATCAATAATTTTAAATGACATTAGTTTCTTCCAAAAATGCAAAAAATAATAGAAAAAATTTAAAAGGAAATGTATATATTTCTCAAAGAGATGTAATATTTTTTTTAATAAATTATAGCCTTCACTTTTTTAAAAAAATATTTTATTTCTCTAAAATTCTTTATTTTTCTGTACTAATTGTGAAGTTAAAGTAATAACATAATTAATAAGTATTATTATATGGTAGGTTTCAAAACAGTCACTCCATTTTAAATTAATGCATTTATGGAACGAGGAAGATCTCTTGAATGAAAGTTATGTCGCTAAATAGGCATGGCATAAAGTCTTAGTGAATCACTACTAGATGGCTTTCTTCGTGCGAGAGATAAAGAAATTCCCATGAAAGCAGTCTGTTGAGAAGAGGAGTCAGTTTTTATATACCCTGTACTAAATGAAAATGTAAAACAAAACATTAAATGCTAAATTTTTCTATTTTAAGTAATATTGTAAAAAAAAAAAATTAAAAAATCCCCTTTGAATGTAATGTTTAACAATAAAATTACACAAAAATTCAATTACACAATTAGCTTTAAATAAATAAATCTTTAAAGTATCAATCAGTGATTACAAGCTTCCCGCAAAAAAAAAAAAAAAAAATCTAATTCCAGTTACATTTATGTACACACTGTTGGAAGTTCTGTATTTGTGTTATATATCACCATAAAATAGAAGTTTATTTTTTCATACCTATTTTTTGTATAAATACCACATTTTTATAAACATTGTGTTTTATTTTTATGCATAAAACTTAATCAAAATATTATTGTATATTTAAATGATAATATTAAATGGAATAAATAAATGCTTCTTAGATTCTTGATATTTTTAAGCATCATAAATCTACAAAATGCAAAGATTAACGACTTCTTTATAACTCATAGCATGTAAATATAATCCCCAGTAGCACAAATACGTTGTCCAATGTCTCTCAACACAGGCCAATCCCGAAGTGTACACTGACAGCTGTTACGGATGTTGGCCAATCTCGTCTAGTGCTGGGTAAAATATATTGGAAGTTTTGAAATGCTGATGGAGAGTTTTAAAATTAAAATATATTTTTATAAGAAAGGATGGAAGGCTTAAAAATATGTTTTGAGAGGGTTTTAGCATGTTCATTTTTTAAAAAATCGCTTATTTTGGAAGTATGTTTGAGTTTTGACTTGGATTGGCCAATCTTCACAGAAACATTGTTTTTGAAATTGGCCAATACTACTGCGCTACCTAGGATGTTTGATTGCACATATACATTTGAATTTTTTTTTAATTATCATTATAAGAATATGATTTTTTGCACTTAAAAGTACATAAATAATAATGATATTCACATGAAAAAATTCAATTTTACTAAAAAATTAATTAACTAACATTTAACTCGTCAATTAGCATATTTTTCAACTGTGAATACTCAAGTTTTATTGGACCAAGAAAATAAATTATTGCTGCAAATGTTTCGTAGTACCATTCTTAATGTTTTGACTCTCCATTAAGTTTCTAGAATATATAGTTTTAAATAGAATTTTTTCAACATTGAAAGTAGAAAAAAAAAATGACAATTTTTCTATCGATTTTTGTCCATAAAAAGCTGGCAACATTTATTTTCTTTTTCATTCAATTTGACTGAAGCTCAAAACATCTAAAAATTAACTCAGATTTTAATTCACAAACCATTTTTCAAAAAAATTGTATCAAACTTCAGTTATCCTTGTTTCAATAAAGTTTAAAGCGCTAAAAACGCGATTCTTCAGATAATGAGTGTAAACTTACCCAAATTTATTTTTGGAAAAAAATAGTACTTCAAACTAATAAAATAACCCACTACCTTTCAGATGATACCCTTATCTTGCAAAAATTCCATCTATAGATAATTTTAAAGCAAAAAATCTAATATCATGCTTGACTATTATTGCAATATTTCAAGTGTGTACGTATATCTAAATGCAACTGTAGTTGTCAAAAGAGCAACTAACTTTAATATAGTTACAGAGTCTTTAGAAAATGGATAATTCTATTAGATCATTCATGCAAAGAATTCCACTTATTTACTTTCAGGTTCACAACATCATCTGATGACGAAGTCTTAAAATTGAGTTTCGAGTTTTTCCGAATGGAACGTGTTACTCTCTGCAATGAATCATTGAAACTGTACGACAGTGCACACAGAGACCCATCCAAAATAATGTCCAAGCTCTGTGACATCAACAGACCGAGGACTGAACATCCGAGATCTGTGTACGAAACGTCCGGTCCAGGGCTTTTCATAGAGTTTGTCAGTAAAATGGGGTGAGTGCTGTTCTTTTAATTTTATAGAATACTATTCGTTTATCAAAAGTCATTTTCTATTTAGAAGACCATAGTGCACATGTTGAAATCATACATTTGTTTAATGTTGTGGATGCATAACAGGATATTTACTACAAGATTCTTTTTGTAACTAACGTATTCCGCTTCACAGTGCGAATTTTGTTTGAGCGAAAAGTTTTATAAAGTTACTCTGATTGTCGTAGCCTGTCATGGTAAGTAAATTTCCATAAGGTGATTCCGATAGCTGTGGGATTAGTGCTCTGCCCTTGCATACCAAAGGTGCCTAGTTCGAATACCGGGTTCGGCATGGATGTTCGTTGTGGTTCGGCATTCACGTTAAGTTGTAGGTCACGGCTTGATTAGCAGTCATTGTGCAAAAAAAAATAGTTCGTTGAGCGTATAAACCAACCAACCTTAAGAAAAAAAACATACCAGTACGCAAACCATTCTCTTTGAATTCACTTAATGAAAATCATAGTATTAAAAAATAATTTATAATTTTGACTTAATAAATAGCAAATTGACTCCTAAATGTCATTTCCGGCATTTCCGATTGTAACTTAGTGTTGAATTTCGGTATAAACTCATCTCCACAGACCTCTCATTTGACATACTGCGCATATATGTAACATTTTTAGTTTTGTCTGAAAATTTTGACTTCAAACGCATGGTCATATCCTTTGTGTAAGCTCCTCTCTGTTTTAGACTAGTGCAAAAACATTAATGGAAATAAAAGTTATTCAGAATAAACACATTAAAAAAAGAAATTTACGTAAAAATGGAAATTTTACTGATTTCTGAGTCACTAAAATAATTTTCATTTTTTCACGGAAAATTTTTAGTACGGGAATGAAGTGTCAACAACCGATTGTTTTGAACCTTTTTTGCCAAAAACAAGTCTTGAAAATATTGAAATAGTTTATAACTAAACATTAAAGTTGGGATTCCTTTAAATAAAATATCTTTAAAAAATAACAAATTCCACCATTCTGTTTAATTTTCAAAAACCGGAAGTCATATTCCTACTAACTAAGTAACTAAGCCTCTTCTCTTAGATCTCTTGAAGGATCATCCATAAGTTACGCCTTCGAAGTTCGACCAGTCAACGTAGTCATCAGACGTAACAGCCTGACTGGTGGATCTTGCAGTCGGACATTTACTCCTGAAAGTGGCATGACCGGACTTCTGACCGGGCAACCTTTCGGAGATGCTAATACCACTTCCCTGACCTGTAATTACACGTTCGATGCATCGAGACTACCTCAGGGAAGAGTTAGGCTTGATCTATTCACGTCTCTCAAGTTGGCGGGAGATTGTTCTGAATGTCGCCAAGAGCCTTTGTATGCCCAAGTGTTCGTTGGATTTGGGGAGAGGATTTGCTTTTGCAAAGTATGATGGATTTTATCTTTAGGCTTTTATTTTTGTTTAAATCATTTAAAAATTAAAATAGTAATACATGTAATTTAGTATCTAATCACATGTATTTCAATTTCTGATTAATTTAAAAATACACTTACAGTCTTTATATTTAAAATGTGTCTTTTTAAAGATAAAAAATCAGTCAGAATTTTTCAACTTGCTTTTTTTTTTTTTTCCAGAAAAAAAATACCTATTTAAACAAATTCTCTCTAATGTGGTCAACAAAGAAGCTTTAACTAAAAAAACCGACTGGAACAAAACAAAAAATTTCAGATTGTAAAAATTTTTAAATATAACAGCACATCAATTTGTTTGCACGTAAAATTTAACTTGGTTTTCAATATAAAACTATTTTCCTTTTAGGTAGCTACCCACCGTAGTCACTCACTTACATCTCTTGGCCCTATACTTCACTTCTCTTTGCATGCTGAATCGTCTTGGGACAAGAAACTTCCCCAGAAACATTTAGTCAACGGCAGTTACATTTTCTACACTGAATCAAGATGTGGTCCTGAACGCCTTGAATTAGACGTACAAGGTCTTCTCACTTTTCCACCTTTAATCACTGGACCTGGCACATGTCCAGAAGGTCAGTGCCCTCCAGATTCCCCCATTTTCTGCCTGTGGAAGATCCCTATATTCCACAGGATGGACATCCTTCTCAAAATTGAAGGTCTTCCAGAACCTTCCAATTGCAGCACAGACCACGTCATGATCAACAATGACATCATCCTGTGCGCCAGCGAAGACATGCAGGAGGTGCTTTTGCACAAAGAGAACATATTCCAGTCAGATGTCACTGTCAGTCTGAGACTGTCTGAAAAGACTTATAACTTCACTGTGAGGTGGACACAGTTGCAGATGTTGCCAACTCACTCTAGTCCAGTTGACACTCTAGTATCCTTGGGCAAAGATTGTGACTTCTTGTGTGCCACTTCCATGGCCTGTCTGACCAGGGAACTAGTTTGCAATGGCGTGAGTAACTGCCCTGGAATCGGTACGACGGTGGACGAAGACATGACATTGTGTGTACTTCCGAGAGACAGCTTTAAATTATACTGGTGGATCATAGGTTTCGGTGTCGGCATATGTGTATGTCTGGCTCTATGTCTTGTAGTTACCATGTGTCGGAAATGCCGAGTGAGGCGTCATCGAATTTAAAATATGAATGAAGTATTTTGTATTTATAACTAAATGGGTGTAGCGAGACCAAAAATATAAGCGACTTTTGCCCAATCTTCCAAAACAGAGACATGCGCAAACTTACGAATGATAGAAGACTCATGTTTTCAAACCCCTCGAGATACATCTATTAAACACCTCACGCACTGAAACGTACAGGTTTGACATTTGGGCATTGTATTTATCCCTATTATCAGACAGCAGAAACGTATAATATTTTCGAAAAAAATTAAATAACTTGTGGACAAAAACGTGGTTATTTCTTAATTAACAATACGGGTTTGGCGTTGTTTAACAATTTTTCTGAATGTAAGCTAACCAGTAAAGTATCATCAATCCTATTCTAAAGATTGAAGTTTGATTAATAAAAACTGATTTTAGGTCATAATTGTGACTTTAGTTATGCATTTATCTTCCTCAAAAATCATGAAGAAGATATGCATACGATTCGTAGGGTATTCAATCAAAAAAATTAAGAACTCATCATCATATTATCTGTTGAACTTTTAAATTTTGGACTCAAGTCTTTTTCAACTTATTCAGTTGTTAATTCAAGATGCTCAAAGTTATCCAAGTTAAAGTTTCCCAAGTTATCTGTTGTTATATTCAGTAAAATGCTTGCAATTGACGTTCGGTATTGTAGTTTCTTTTTGCAAAGAAAGCGTGTATAAATTATCATCAGGCTTGTTACCACAATAAAAATAGTTTGATTTTATAACTGATTGTTAGAAATTGCTTATAGGTCCTTTAAAAATGACTTAATGGTGTTCTTTATATCCATAATAATGAAAAAATAAATTTTTAAATTGAACCTAGAATAATGAAATACTTTTGTAATAAATCCAGTTTTATTGAAAAGAATTTTCGAATATGTATGATAACAAATTAATGTACTGGGATATTTTAAAATATTTAAGAACATGAAATTTATAGCAAACCCAAAAATTTTTTCGCCTTCCTCATTTTCCCAAGTAGAGAACAATAAAAATTCCAATAAAGCAAATATCATAGATGAAAAATTATACAAATTTAATACTTTATACTAATGTTTGAAAATGTCACATTTGTGCAGTTTTCTTCTGTTATAAGTTTAGTATTCAAATTTCTACTTTTCTATGTTGTTTTTAATTCATATTACTATCAGAAAAAAAGAATCTCCATTTTTATAATTACTTTTTCATAATCATGTTTTACTTAATTTAAACTATGAATATGAATTAAAAATATAAATGAATATTCATTTCTAATATAAAGATTGAACACTACAACATCGGAAGACTTTTTACGTTAATAAATGTATTTCTTCTTAATTTATTCAATTAATGCACAATTTTTTTATTTTTTTATTTTTTTTTAAGTCTTTCAGAAATAATATACAGATAACCATTTTTTGCATGATTATATTCTTCTTCATTGTGAACTTTCTAAAAAATACTTATTATTTTTGTTATAACGTCAAGTTCTTTAGAATGTTTCGTTTCATAAGAATGAGAAGAGTCTATATGATTTAACATTAGTAAAGTTTTAAAAGTTGATTGAATAATTTTCCTGGGTCAATCACAACAATACTTTTTGCTTTGTAGTGCTTTGTTAAAAAGAGAAGTAAAATTTCATGTTAATCAACATATAGTTATCCCTTCAATGAAAACTAAAAATGTAATTGAACTACAGCAAAACTTAATGTATCTACTTCAGATAGCTGTAAACTAATACAAAAAATTAAGAGAGAATTTACATTTTGATTTTTAGAAACAAACTTTGATTTATGCCTTTGAGCATTTTTTCTTCAGAAACCTAAGCCCTGCTCCAATTTAAACTCTTTATTGGTGCTTTGATACGATTGCCGCATAGTATGTTCAACAGAAATTTCATTTCAAAATATTGCCACTTATAAATAATAATTTCCCTACTAGAAAATACACATTTAACATTCCCTTCAGACCACATAGAGAAACAAATCTTAAGTTACAGCATTTTATATAAAACATAAAATGGTTCGCTTAATTCACAACATCTTGTCAACGTCGTTATTTTTATTCCTAAGAAGGTAGTCTCAAAATATGTCAGGATTGCTTGAGTACTCCCTGATAAACCAAAAACATGAAATCTGAGACTCTCTGCTCTCCGATATAATATATCGAATATTTCAGCTCTAATAATGTCAGCTGTCTTTGAAATAAGTCATATATATCCGAATCTATTAATATTATTTGTTGAGAGTCTCTGTTTACAGCAATGTATATAAATGTTTTTATAAGTCATAGTCTCTTATAAATTTATAAGGTCGAAATTTCACTAGTTTTTGGAAAAGATAAAAAATTAAATTTCTATAAAGTTTTTGTAACGTCATTCTCTCTTCTATAAAAAGATAATTAATTCCTACGATTAGACTAGATCTTTTTTTTTTTTTTTTTTTTTTTTTTTCTTTTTTTTTTGCGATAATAACTATTGAAGCTGTTTTATAAAAAATTAAATAACTTAATTTTATAATTAAAATCAATAAAACTAAATTAATATTTCTTTTTTATTTCACAGAAAATTTCACATGGGTCTTAATAGAGAGTAGATCAAATATTTGGATGATAGGATCTAGACCAAAGGCTCCCAACCTAAAGTTGATCACGGGCCATTATGTTAAAAATATATGTTCGTCCAACACTCAACGACTCTCTTTCACCAATCCCAATAATTTTATTACATTTTTATTGCAAACATTTTTTTGCCTGTATTAGCTAAAATGAACAAATCTTATTACAAAAAAGACGCAAATACAGTGCAAAAATAAACCAAATAAACCCCACAAAAATCTATTTCTTACAACAAAACAAGTTGGTTTATTTGTTTACCAGAGCGTTTTCTCACTAAACAATGTCGTTAATTGAAAATTGTTCTTGAAAACTGACATCAAATATAATACTTATTATGCATTTAGATCGTGTGTTAGTGACATGAAGAATATAACAAGTAAATGACAATAACAACACAATATTAAATTTTTCAAAATCAAAACAATTCTAACCAAATAGTGTAACAATTATGGTCGATGCAAATTCAGATCATTTAAAAAATAGCTTAAGCTTTGCAATAAAGAAATAAAATAAAACTTCAAATTAAATGTTCTGATGATGCAGTTAATTGTAAATTCTTACATTTATTAATATTTTAATATTCATGTCTTAATAGCTCTGTGAACTACTTTTGATTTCTTTGCAGACTACATCTAATCTACGACAACTGGTTGGGAATCACAGCTCTGGATCTATATTGCGTTTAGTTACAACGTTAAAAAAATATCAGAGCATTCAGAAAAAAGTGGTTAAAAAAAGTTTTAACTATGACGAATATTTAATAATTCATATTATATACATAAAAATTATGTAATAAATATTATAAATATAAGGATAAAAATTAAATGTGTGTTGAATTAGGCTCACTTTTTTTCTTTCATAAAATACCAATTACAAATTACAATTTCAAACAAGGAAATTAAAAAAAAAAAAAAATCCAAAACTCTTTTTTTTTTTAAATGAAAAAATTATATATATAATTCGAAATTAATTAAAAGGGAATATGTTTGATCTAAATCAGTGGTAAATAAATGTATTACGATTTAAGTATCTTAAATGTATATTTTTCTATTACAATTACCCATTAACACGGAGTATAAAGTACCTATATCAAGTAAATGACAACTAACTGCAATCTTCTAAAAATCCCAAATAGCCAGAGGCACCAAATTTCACTCGTTTCATTTTAGTATCGAACAGGAGAAACACGATAAAATTCGAAATTTTGCACAACGAACAAGAATACATATAAAGATCGTAGAAAATGTCTTTAACCAGAGTAGTTAGTAAAAATTACGATTATTACTAAGTATTCTCATAAAGACACCGCTTAATTAAATGACCCTCAGTTTCACCTCTTATCACAGGGCAATTTACCGAAAATGGCCTCATGATCATGAAACTCAACTTGGATATAAATTACAACGGACGCTGTCCTTTTGAGCCTCACACGTTCTTCCTAATCATCTCTGCTATTCTACTCAGGGAATTTTCTTGCTTGCATTGCGATATCGAATAATGTCTTTAAAGTAGTGCTCTTAAAGTAACATCAAAATAGAGTATTTAGATGAACTTTGTAAGGATTTATGGGCTCTAAATTGAAATTAGTTTACAGCATTATTTGAGTAAACAGCCTCGGGGCCTCTATAGGATAGCAGCAAACAGTTTAGTATCTTCATTACAGTAATTTGTTTTTGACTCGACATATAAGCTATAAAAGTCAGAAGGGGCTTATTTCAGGGATAGATTAAACAATCATAAACTTTATAGGATATATGAAACAAGAAATTTTCTAACGTATTCTAAATATTTTTAATTAAGACTAATATATTTTAATTAATAAAATCTTGTTTTATTTTAGTGAATTTTAAAACGTAAATGTGAATAAATCACTGAAAACAACATGAATTTGAGAACAAACCACCAACTAGAACAAACCAAAAATAAAACATAAAAGTTCATAGCAAAATTATTTTGGAATATTTATTCCTGTCAATTATTATTAATAGTTTGAATTTTCATTGATTTAAATACTGTGGCCTCCACATTTAAAAAACTACTTTATGAGTTTATAAAATGACAAATTATATAACGCTTACTATAAATTAAATTCGTTTTTTAAAAAAAAATATTAATAATTGAATAATTTAATGTTTATTACAAGAATTGGCATGATGCTACAAAAATGACGTAACACATAACACTACTTTTAATTTCGTAAGAACGAAATTTGAATCGCAGTAATTGGTTACAGTTAAATAAGCAAAAGTTTATTGACTAAAGGAAAATTACTGTTCTTTATTAAAAACATTCGCACCTTAAAAAATATCTACATGTAATGAAAATTCATTGAAAAAGAAATGAACGAATATACTTATTTGTTATGTGTATTATAATATTTAACTGAAACACACATAAAAAAAAAAACTGCTGCAAATATCTTCTCTTTATATTTTCTACAAAACAAAGCAATAGAAATATATTACTTCGACTTTTCTGCAATTATAAACTCTGTGGCAAAATAAATTAAAATTAAGCTCAATCCTCAAAAAGTGCTAGTTATAAGACTAAATTAAAATTACAGCTAATATTAAATTACAGACAATTTTACTAAAACAAATATCACATACAAATGTAATTTTTTGATATGTAAATTTAATCTAAATATCCATTTCATACACAGTACAAATCCAAACCTTTTCATATAGAATCTTAAGCTTTCAAAAACGTTATAACTCATTTTTTTTAATCAAAAAACAATTTACAAGACAGAAAATTGAATACAATATTTATATCATGCAATAAAACAATTACTCATAAAAAGTTATTGTTCACGTAATAAAGTTTAAAATTAAAAAAATTAATTATGTAAGAAATTATTAATGTAAGAAACAATAAATCAATACATATTATCAATATATACAAATGTTTCATTGAATTTTAAATTCCCAATCCAAAAAATTAAAAACATTTAAATTAAAATTAAACATGACATTTAACTACTTTATAATATATATATATATATATATATATATATATATATATATATATATATATATATATATATATATATATATATATGTATGTATGTATGTATGTATGTATGTATGTATGTATGTATGTATGTATGTATGTATGTATGTATGTATGTATGTATGTATGTATGTATGTATGTATGTATGTATGTATGTATGTATGTATGTATGTATGTATGTATGTATGTATGTATGTATGTATGTATGTATGTATATATATATATATATATATATATATATATATATATATATATATATATATATATATATATATAGTTTAACGAATTTACATTTACAAAATAATTCATGAAACATATTATTTACTGTTTTATGCAATTAATTAAAAATCACAATGCTTTAAATACTAAATAACAGAGTTTCTGTAAAAAGATTTTTATTTCAAATCCAAATGGGTATAGATGATACTTATCAACTGTGTTAAATTGTTAAAGCGTGTAATACATTAAACGAAACAAATCTCCAAATTTTAGAAAAATATTTAAGTTCTAATGAAAGTTATTAGAATGGCATTAGGTATATGGATGTAACTTAAAGATACGGTTATACTTGTACTCTTAGCTGCAGAGAAATACAACTGCAACAAATGTTATAGAATATCAACTAGTACAAGGATAATAGTCCCTTACTAAAGTCAAATTGTACATAGCTGTTATAAATGTATTTTGGTTCATTTGTATAAAATTCGTAATAGTTACATAAAATTCGTACAAACTTATCGTGCTGTATTTGGTACTAATTAATAGTTTTTTAGGAGAAGTTATTATACATCACTTTATGTGCTTTCAACCATTAATATTCCAAACATCTTTATTATATTTAACAGTTAACATATTAAATGAATCTCCAGCACAGAATATAGTTCTCAATGCTTCATAAGTAAGCATTCAAGTAATTCCAAGTCGCATTGATTTTAATCCTATACACTTGTTTTGTCTTATTTTGAGCGAGTGAGCTCCAAATAGAGTATACCAATAAAATACACAGTGAGTTAAATTCAACAGCTCCATGAAATAGTCCCAATAACGTTAAACTCAGCTGTTTCCGAAATTTCTCATAGAGCCCAAGATTTTAAGTAGCTATCGTTTCGTTCTATGGCTTCTCTTCAACAGATGTTTCAATGCAAAAGCTTTGAAACTTGTGTGCGCAGTGTATTTATGGGTTTCCAGCTGGGGTCCTTGTAACAACTAATAAAAGTTTTTCAAATTTTGCGTCTTCTACGTAATCAACTGTAAATCAAAGTGCATAAATGAAATTTTTAAAAATATATATTGTCCTCACCTTATCATTAAAATATTATTTGTAACCACCAACAAATTAACAGCTAAAAATATTAAATTAATTTGTATACCTTGCTTACAATATAGTTCTACTCTGAATAAAGAAGAAAACCGTAATGAATTATAAAATTAAAAATGTTTTTAAAAAAAATACAATGCTTTCAATTAAATGCCAAAAAAGAATTTAAATTTGCCGCAGTAATAATCATGTATATATATTGAAAAAAAAAAAATACTAAATATTACAGATATATAGAATACATATTTGTTTCAATATTTGCTATTAGTAAATTTAAGCAGTATTTATTAATTTAATTTAGATTTCTCAAACGGAGTGACTCAAATCTATCAAAAATTATCATCAATATTCTGGTCCTGTGAAAATGAACCAATTCCCCTATTAAAGTAAGAAATGAAATACCATAACCCATACTCAGCATCCTAATTGCTCCTAAAATATCTTTAACTCTCAACTTCGAAAAATCTTCATCCTCGTCTATTTCTTCTGCATTTCTGCTACTCCATAATTTCAAAGACTTATCACTTAAAAGTTTATGATATATTCCAGCACTTCTCAATCTTGATAAGATATTATTGAGTTTTGATTTGCAGCAGAAACGTTTTCCAAGCGCTATTCCTACAGGCTAAACTCCAAGAGAGTCTCTAGATATCATATACCTTGATTCAAAGTCAGTACCAGTATAAAATAACTTCAAAACCATTCGACTTCTAAGTATGCTTACATTATGCTTTATTTTACTTCTCGAACTGATTTCAGAGGTGTTCAGATACCACTGATTTTTCTCGATGGCTTTGGCGATAATTTGTAGGTAATCTTCGTCCGATTTCTTAAGAAATTGGAAAGTATCTGAATTCTTCCAGATAAAACATTTATGAGTTCCTCTCTGAACAGATTTTGACAGTTGATAGAAATTTTTGACAGGGATTCTTTGGAAAGGAATGGTCAAAAACGACAGTAAAGTTGCGGAGTACCACATTGAAATCACAAATGCAAAGCAGAGCCAGACCGAAATTAAGAGTTTTTCTTTGTTTAAAGGAAGATTGAATTTAAATGGTTGCCTAAGAACACTACCAAATAGCTTAAAAAATACGTGCCAGTATGGAAGCTTTCTTCCGGAAAATCTATGAAAAACAAACGCCATGAGAACTATGCTTAATAAGAAACAAATCCATACTGTGAGATCAAAAGGATGCAAGTAAGCAAAAGAAAATCTTTCAGGACGAGGCTTCTCAATAATAAATGTGTTTTCTTCCATAGTATATAATGTACTGAAATCCGATATTTCTGCCCTTTGAGCATTTATTGTAATGCTACCTATAGCCATATCCACCTCTCCCCTGCTTACCATTCCCATTAGTCCTGTCCAACTTCCATCGTCCTTTTGGCGTCCCCACTCGTCTTCTTTAGGTACAATGGGCTCGTATTCAAATCCAAAATGTTCGGCTATTATATTAAACAGCTGTCCTTCTATGCCTGATAACCTCTCATTGCCTTTCAAACTGTCGTTAAAATCAAGAATGTGTGACAATGGCATTATTGCCACTTTCAGTTTCGATAAGAATACCATGTTTCAAGAAGATAAAGATATTTACTTTATAGTAGTACAAGGATGCTACTTATAGATAAAAACAAAATTTGGCATACGTGATATATATTTCGGTATCAGTAGGATTGCGATTCTTAGCTTATTCTTCAAAATTATATTTGTGAGGAACAAAATTTTAACTAGGCACACGAACTTTTCACTATAGAAAGTGCAACAAACTTGTTCGCCTTCATTTCAAAGATAAGATTCTATATCAGTTTTGCATATCTGAAAGAAGGTGCAAAGTTTTAGAAATATATCGTCAGATTAACAAAAAATACTTCGCTTAAATTACATGGCTTGTCTCTCTTGTATTCAAATGCATATAACATGAGCACACACATTCAATTTCCTTCATATTCATATTTTCTCCACTCTATCCTCATTATAAATGATTATATTGTATTCAAATCTAACACACAAATGAGTTTTCTATTTTCTGTAGAATAAGTTGTTTCATACGAAGGACATATTTCTTGATTATCCAGCCATATAATGAATTCTAGGGAATATCCCATTGTTAATGCTTCCACTTTCGGGGGAGGTGCGAAATAACCATACTTTGTAAGAAATTGGCATACAAAAAAATCTTCTGTCAGTAATTTTCTTATATAATAAATTTTCTGGTCATTTATTATCCATGTAACAAAAAATGGAATTTTGAGAAAAATTCTTCATTAGTTATTATATAAATAAGACATTAAATACAAGGTTTTTTTTTATTTAATTAACTTTTAAATAAACTAAATAAACCTGAAAACAGGTAAAATGAAATGAAAATAATCTTGAGAGGTTATAATTTAGTGAGTGATAGCGCGTTAAAGGACTAGACCACTTTAACAAAATTGGACTTCCTACAGTTTCAAAATATCTATCCAAGGTTATAATAAAAATATCATCTATTTTCTGAGTAATTAACATGTTTATTTTCAACTATCATAGGAAATCAATAAATTTTAATAATTTAAAGTTGATTTTTTATGATAAACTATTGTGTAAAATCAATAAAACGTTAATAGGAAGATGTTTATCATTTACTAAGATGTATAGTTTGTCTATATAATGAAATATCTTGTGACATAATCGGAAAATAATGTATCATCGAGATATTTGTTCATGGAGTGATAGCTATTACAAATCCATTTTCATAACTTTCTTTTTTATAAATATTATGACAAAAATTGGATTAATCCATCATGCATGCAAAACAATGAAAATGTAAAATTGCACTTTTTGGATGATTTTCTAGCAATCATAATAAGTTTAGGTTTTTACTCTTGATTGATTTTGGGGGGAAAACGCCACTTAATATTAAAACTATAATTCTTCAAATTATTATCCTTATCTAACTAGTTCATACATTGTTCAATCATGGGGTTTAGTGAAAAAAGAAAAGAAAAAACTAAATGCGCAACCTTTTTAAATAATATAATTTCATAATTTTCAGTGTAAAAAGTTTAGTTTAATTTAAATACATGTTCTCCAGTTTATTCAAAAACTTATCTATCAAAAATTTAATACCAAAGCAGCATTTTTCCGAAAGAAGTGAAAACTCTTCACCCTGATAAGATTTTTTAGTTGTATCTATGACGATTTAATTAAAGTTCATGAACTGTTTAAGATAAACTACTAAAACATTTTAACATCATTTTAAACTCAAATCAAAATGCCTTCAATATATGTGAAAATCATTGTAAAACCTAATGAAATGAATACAGAGCTACAGTCACCTTCCTCCACAGAAACATACGAGAGATTTATAGTGTAATGTCATTGGATATTAAATATATCTAGGTATGGTTAAAATCTAAACATTTGTACCTCAAGACTAAACGAGTCCTAACAAATGAATTTTTTAAACAAATTCCTTTTTCAAACATTTTTTTAGGAAAATTGAATGTAAAACATAGCCACTTAGTGTTTGGGATTTCCGAATGCTACTGCAAAAAAAAAAAAAAAAAAAATGCTCGTTTCTAAAAATTGTTTCCGAATCATATTCGCAGTTTTAAAATTTAAAAAAAATTGAAAATTTAACAGCGGGCACAAAAATATTCCGTGGACATAACGGGATTCGATTCGAACTTTTTTACGAACATTAAAAGTTTTCGTTTATTCATATTTATGTCAAAAAATAATTTGAAACTAACTTTTCAGAATAACTTAATTTTCTACCAGTAAGTATACAAATTCAGGAGCATTACAAATATCCTGTTAATTTGTAATATTTGTGAATTAATAGATATTTTTTTGTGACGTATGAATATTTTTTTCTGAATCCAAAATATTTTGACAGCTAAAATAAACGATTTAACAGTAATCTCTAAACTATTTATAGTAATCAACCGATTTTATTATTTGTAATTTGAAAGGGGGTACCGATAGATTTTCACTTGTTTGAATTTATTGTTTTGGGTCTAAGATATTTTAATAAACTAAAGAAAAAAAAATCCTGTAAAATATTAACAGTCATCTACCTAATTTATTTTTTAGATTAATTTATTTCTCAACTACTTCACAGTCATAGTCATCAACTGGACTTTTTTAATTTTTTTCCCTGTAAATACCAGATACAACATTATTATAAAAAAATCTTATTCCTTAGGTTACTAAAAATAAAAAATTTCAGATATACTGTCCTGTTTTAATAAAATATTATCATCTCACAAAACTGTAGGAAAGTAATTAGTTCAAATAATTAAGTAACCATTTTTTCACGGGTGTAATATTCAACATATTTTATATTTGTTAACAAAATATTTTTTTATTTCCCCTTATACCAAAATACAACAAAATGTATTATTACATACAGAGTTTTCTAACAAATTTTATTAACTAAATGAAACTCAAATTTTGAACATTATAAAAAGAAATTTAGTTCAAATACGTTGATATTTGAGACTAAACTAGAAACTTTCACTCTAAGTTTGTGAGTGTATTAGAACCATTCCAAAAATTCTTTTCAACAAGTCAGCTTATCAGTGTTTGTTAATATTATTTTAGATTGTAACTTATTAAGAAAGAAAACGTATATGTATATGATAAATAAGCGAAGCAATATAAAGCAAATTTATGGTTACCTATAGTGTACAGATTATTTAAACTTCAATAAAAATGTCGTCAATTGATATTTTGTGTATTGTTTTGAAGCTTTAAAGACGGAATATTATTTATATTTTTTCCTAAAAGTAAAACTCATTTTTTTAAGTGGTGGCTTGCAAATAAAAAAATAAAAAATGTATTATAGTACCTTGAAAAGCAAAGTAAATAGCAAAGTTTAAGTAAAAAAAATGTATTATATAGTAATTAATCTAAAAAGTTTTTTTTAATTAGTAACCCATATTTTATAAAAATTACTGTAGTTTATTTAAATGATAATATTCTTGAGAATAATTATTATTCACTTTAAAAATAATCTTTGTTTAAAAGGGATGTGTAAACAAATAAACAACCAAATTAGAATTAATTAGCTTTAATGATGTTCCCTCATCAAAGTTCTTTTATGGAATTGAATTACGCTGATACACTTTTATACTAATTGCTTCTAATTGCTATGGTAACTGATAAATTACCTATTTCTTGCTCATTATCCCCATCCTTAAGCGCAATAAAACTTAGTTGTTAACAATTAAAAATGGCTTATATGACTAACTATTGAACTAAGACCTATTTTCAAGGAATTAATAATTGAAAAAGAAAATTCATATAAATATAATGCATCAAATTGAAAAATAAACTATTAAAACTACATTTATAATAAATACTTTTCAGAAACTAATGCCCGAAGAGATCCAAAATTAATGCGACATTTGAAAAATTAATAATTTGCGAATATTTGTGAGAAGTGAGATGTCGTTTTTCACAGATAATCTTTCACAGATAAAGAAAAGTTATTTATTTTGCGTAAATGAAAAAAGGGTTAATTTGTATCAATAGATGGTGCTTAAATCAACATCATGAAGATAATATTCTCTAACCCAATTAAATAACTTAAGACAGTGGCTCACATATATATACAGCATTACCTGTTTATAAAAAAAATAATAATTTTTTTGGGTTGACAAAAAAGCTACATTTTATATACATAAGCATTTCCGTGAAAACCACATTTTATCACCTCATGACCTAATGTGCTTATGAGTTATAAATCTTTCAAAAGTCCAGTTTGATAGGGTATTCCAAGAGTTTGAACCATCCTAGGGATGTTGGGGTTTTTTTTAGCAAATAACTTTCATGAATAAAAATAATGGAGAAAGCATTTTATTCGTGTATTCTATGTTCCATCTATGATGAATTAAAGGTAGAATATTGGGATGCTACTGTAATTTGATTAATGTAATTATCATTGAGCATTTCCTTAGCTTATATTCTTAAATTTACATCTTAAAAGTAGTTGGTGTGTGTTTTTCTAACATGTAGCAATATATTTTTTTACTACTCAACTGTAAATGTTATGGACTAAATATAATATATGCCAAATTAGCAAAGAACTCTTACACATTAAATTATGAAAATTTAACTTGTAAATAATATTCAATCAAAGGAATAACTTTTAATATAATACGAAATAAAGAATGTAGTCTTTATTTTGGATTACGAGTAGATAAATTCAATGATATGCTAAGGAAAAATTCGTATTTAAAATATTTTCATCCAATTTTGGTACGGAAAATACTAATTCAAAACCAATATTTGCCATTGAAGGGAGAATAAGCTTCAGATCATTTACTTAATTGTAAGGAATCTATAATAAATTTATTATATTGTTAAACATCGTGTATTTCACTTAATCTAAAATACAGTGTGTTTGTAAAATATATGGCAAAAAGTTAAAGCAGGGTCGAATTAAGTAAATTTTGTAATGGAAAGTGTGTGCTCAAAAGACAAGTTGAAGTGTTAGATGGTATGTTTAGATCTTAGCTGAACCCGCTCCATCTCTTCAACCCTATCACCGTCAAAAAGGTAAAAACATACCTGCCAATCATCTATCAATTAACCACTATCCTTATCACGTGCTCTTACTACGTCTCCTTGTACCGCGTACCTCCTTTTCTTACTACTTAAGATGCACCATTTCAAAACGCACACATTCCATTATAAAAATGTGCCATTCCAGTCCCCTCTAACTGCCTTTAAAATTTTGCTACATATTTTAGAAACGCTCTGTTTAAATAACAAATAAAAAGCCCAACTATAAGAACAAACAAAGCATATTAACTTACGCTGAATGTCTGTTACTGATTAATACTTTAACTTTAGAACATTTGAAAAAAATACATAAAAACTGCAAAAAATCTCAGCAGAAGATAATAAATAGCACTCCGAATATTTAAAAAATCATGAGATAGATTTTAAAATATTTAAATCATTACATGTCCTCTAAAAAATCTAATGTTGCATGTTTATATTTAAATACAATCAAAACAGTTTATCGCCTCCTCCCCCCCCCCCCCCCTCTTTCTCCACGTTCCAAGTCTTTACCTTAAAATGTGTTAATAAAAATTCAGGATGATCCAAAAGCGACAGGAGTTTTGAATATCAATAATTCATGAACATTTGAGCTTAAAGGGTTTTCACAAAAATGCTGAGAAAAAAAAAATTTCTCCATCAAATAAAAACAGATGGCACTGTCGAAATCTATGAGCCACTGTCAAATGTTATTTAAAGTATCAAATGTTATTAACTATTATTTAGATTCTAAGACAAAGTGTCATTTATTGATAAAGCAAACAAAAAATAACTAATTTGTGTAAAAAAATCAGATTTTTTTTTTTTTTCTGAATTTTTCCGTGAAAACTTTGTTTTCTTACTTGCAAGTATCGCAAAAATTATCTATTTTTTCTATCTGCATATCTATTTTCGAACCTAACTTAGCTAAAAGGATCGATTTTTTTTTTTTTTTTTTTTTTTAATTTGAATTTTTCGTAAAAATTATTGAAGTCATTTTAAAATTATAATTTTCAAACTTATTTAAAACATATATATATATATATATATATATATTCCTAATAACATTATTTATCGATCTGCCACAAATAAAATAATAATGTACGTTTTAACTTTTTGTGGACACTTTCTTTCAGTGTTGATACTTTATAAAAGGAAAACTACCAAGTTTATGTTGATTTTCGTTCTCATTATACGCCTAGCAACAAAACTAAAAACTCATTTGTATATAAAAAAAAATCAATTTCAAAAATTTTCTTTCCAAACATTTGAAAAGAAATTGAATACCTGACTCCCAGTTCCATTTTCATTGAAAGTGCGTTACTGTGAAATCGAATGCAGTTTTTTCAGAAGAAAAATGACCATTAGAAGCCTCCGGCACTTTAATAGCGATCGATGCTGCTTCGAAAAGGCGTTATTTATCTCTAAAATACTTAGCACCTCACGGAAAATTAGTTTTCAGCAATAGTAGAACGCTAAAATGCCTCATTTCTTATTCCCCAAGTTTATTGCCTTCAGTATCGGAGTAGCGATAAATGCATTTGTTATTGAGAAATTTATTATTTGGGAGATACATTCTTTACTATTGGAGGGGACGCTTAAAAATCTAAATCTTCTCAAAACGACTTTCGTTGCGAGTGAAAACTGCTACGCCTCATTTATTTTTTTGAATGTGTAATAAGTACTTAAACATGATAAGGGTGGAAAATATATATTTTACTGATAAAAGAAAATTTCCTGTTTTTATTCGTTCCTTTAAAATGAACTGGGAAACTGAAGGCGTTTTTCAAATATTTTAATGGAGACTATATATATTATTTATTGTAAACAAATACGAATACTTATTTTTCAAAATAGTAGTTACTTCTTAAAAAAAGGTTATAAATGAAACTCGGTACATATTTTCTATCAAGCTTGATTAAACACTTAATGACGGGTACTAAATAAAATCTCAATATGTCGATTCAAAATTTTAACTTACTATGAATCATTTTTTATTATATTAAGTATGCACTTATTATAAGAAAACTTATTATACTTATCATAGTGATATTATTTTGGCAAAATAAATAATTTTAGGTGATATAGGTAAAATGGGACACTGTATAGGAAAAAGAAACATTATGTTTTCCCTTTCAAATTAATATGAATTAGTAGCCACAGTAATGAATTCTTACGCATAACAGAAAAGTTATTTTCAACATGGCTGTTAAAAAATAAACGCTCGAAACGTTCAAACACTTAACGAAAAAATATGACACACCAAATAATGCAAGGATTTCTGAGCTTTAAAAGAAATAGGGGCATTTTTCACAAATTAGATTATCCAAAAATCCCATTTATATTCACAAATATATTGTTAAAGTCATAAATTTTTCAAACACTCCTTTTTAGTTTTCAACACTACCTCAAAGTTGGCACAAATGTCATCTCTTTGTGAAAAATCAGAACATTTTAATTTTTTTTATTTATATATATATATATTAGGGTGGTCCTTATATGGGGTCAAAAATGAAATTTCGTCCGATTTTTTTCTCACCCCCTCATTTTTTTCCTTTTGGCCTATCTTAATAGTACACCAAATTTCATACCGATAAATTAATCTTGACCCGTGCCGCAATGAGCCTCAAGTTGGAAAAAATGGTAAAAAAAATGTAAAAAAATTAAAAAGAAAATTATTATCCGATTTCTTCGCAACCTCCCTTAATTTTTTCGTTAATGATCTATTATGATAATGTTAAAAATTTTATTTAAATACATTAATATCAATCCGATTGACATTGAATTGAAGTTTGGTATACTGGGTACTAAAAAGGCAAAAATGCACAAAAAATGAAAAAAAAATTTATTCTCGTAGATAAAATAAAAAACGTTACACAATAACGATACATTTCAACAAATAAATGAAATCTAATATTCATTCTATAAAATTTTAGCACTTTTTACTGGTTATTTTCGTTTTAATGTCTCTTTTTTACAACCAGGGTACTGCTTGCGGTGGTCGTTCACACATCGCGAAACAAATTCTTTTTGTTAATCATTTACAGTTAAGAGTCCATTAAAATCTTGCTTCAATTTTACTCCTCTTTCTGTAGTGTCATTTACTGCATGCAGATTTTTTTAATGAATCTTTGGCATTTTAGTAAGAAATGTTTGATTCCCAAGAGATGGGCGATACTTTTAAAAAATCTGAATTAATGTTAAGCTTCTTAAACAGGTTCAAATTTTTGGCCGATACAACATTCTCAATTTTCTTATCTAAAATAATAAATACATTAAAAATAAATCAGATGCTGTAGATTTTAATAATTTGTAACAAATCATATACTATGTGGTTGAAATTTTCTGTTAAATCATTTTTCCTATTGCAGGTAAAAGTCAGAAAACTCGCCTACCCTTAAGCTATGCTAGTTTAAGGCCAAGTTATACTAGTTTAAAAATACTATTTACTATACACTAATTCAAAATGTATGGTCTTTAACGTAAGATATGTCTTTAATTTTATTTATATTTGCTATACGAGAAAAATCTGATAAAGCGAGTTTTCAGAGTTAAGACCAGTTACTTTTACAAAATTTAATTATCAGGTAAGTAGTTACATTTTTCAAACATTATTATGATTTTGTACATATTTTACTTATAGATTAAACTGATTCAAGCATTAAATGCAAATGTAAAAAGAAAATAACCCAAGATGTTAGTGACTTGTGGATTATTTGGATCTGTGGAGATTTTGACTTGTCTTTCCCCCTCTTTCGCCATTTCTAACTCTAGCTCTTTCCTCTTTTTCCGCCAAATTCTATCTCCTCCTCCAAGACATCCTTGACGTACTGGTTCTCGTTGTTCTATTAAAAAACGCTTATCCTCGTTCATTTTAATCATTTCTAAGGCATTTGCATGAGCAATATCAAATAAATCATTTAAATTCTGAGTAAACTTCTGTTCTCGTTCTCTGGAAGCATCTGTCAATCTATGGGAATTCTTTTGCAGATTGCGCCACTCTGAATGCAGTTCTGTAATTTTCTTTTCACAATGGTGTAAAGCTCTTGTAGGAATTCTGGCTTTCGCCCAAAATATAAGGCACTCCTGTGCGACTAATTTTGCACTTTCACTGATAGTCAAGTTCACCTGTTGTAAAACAAGACTGATAAAACCTGTTGGTTTGATGGCAACTTGCTTCCTATTATCTGATGATTAA
Source organism: Linyphia triangularis (assembly GCA_963978545.1). Lineage (NCBI taxonomy): Eukaryota > Metazoa > Arthropoda > Arachnida > Araneae > Linyphiidae > Linyphia > Linyphia triangularis. The sequence continues at coordinate 62,997,757 of OZ021722.1, forward strand.
CTTTGCCAATTAAATAAATGCTTCCACTACTATTCCGCAAACTGCTCGCCATAGTTTAGAGAGAGAAAATCGACAAACTAACAACGTTAAATGGAAACTAACACTGAACTGAATGTGGGAGGGCGAGAAAGCACTTGCTTACATTTCTGCCACCCCCTTCGCCTCGCTGTGGTGTACTCAAATTACATCCCCTTCAAACCCGGTGGGGTTGTGTCATTTTGCAATAATTTCTTAGAGTCTGACAGCCGACGGTGTTTCCATAAATGTGAAAAAAGAAAAGGGTCAGTGAAAAAATAAGGACCACCCTGAGCAATATAGTAAAATACAGCTACAGGATGCGAACTTCAAGCTCGTTGCGGCACGGGTTAATTATTTTTAATTTGAAAAAAAAATTGGTCTTAATAATATTTTTATACCCAAAGGAAAAAAATTGGGGGGGTGAGAAAAAAGAAATTTGAAAGTCGAAAAATAAGGACCACCCTAATATATATATATATATATATATATATATATATATATATATATATATATTTAATATTGAACTAATTCAAGATACAGAATTATTACATATATAAACTATATTAGTAGGTTCATATATTTTGCGGAGTAACAATAGTAGGTGGAAATATTTTATCAGTAAAATTTTCGTCCAAATTTAAAGGGCCACAACAAAAAGTTCCACACTATTGATAACTTTTCCTTACGGTTAACTATGAAAAAAGATTTGGGAAATGTCAGAACATTATTTACAGTTTAAATAAAATAATTTTAAATTAGTTGAATTTTTTCAAATGTATCCACTATCTAAGTGTATTAATGTGCATTTTTACATTTTGTTTACTATATATTATCTGTTTTGTATATGTTTCCACACCAAAAAGGAAAACACGCGCATATATTGCCATCCTTTAATTTCTTCTTCTCCTTTTTTTTTTTTTTTTTTTTTTTTTTTTTTTAAATTGATATCTACTTCTTCATTCATCCAATAAATACCTAAAATATACGAATTTGTAAATATATACATGGTTTTAAATAATTTAAAATTTAATCCTTTATACTTATTAAATTTATAACTGCAAATACAATGAGTTCACAGTTTTACACATGACTTTCACTCAGAATTGAATTAACTTCGTCCAATCGAAAACACGCCCTATGTGCTGACTTCTTTGCTATAGTGGTTTTGCTATCGGGAAAAAGTTTTTACAGAGAAACTAAAGTGGAATGGGAAAAAAACTTCATTCTATTACAATTTTTCTTTATCGCCGCACAGATTTCAATTTTCAGCATCAGTCATCAAAACCAAAAATAACATTAATATGATTAAACTGATGTGATTAATAATATTCATATGATTAACTACCAATGAAATTCGCCCTAAAGTGCAAACTATCTTAAAATTTTCATATATCTAACACAGTGCGTTCAAGGGGCATTTTAATAAAGAATATATTTTGGAAGCATATAAATTTAAAAAGAGTTACAAATTTATTTAACTTTTAAAAAAGATTTTGAAAACACGAATGTTTTTTAAAAAGATATTTTTATAGTTTAAAATCAGTTTTAGAATGTCAGCTTTAAATAATTTTTTGTTTTATAATAGTTTAAATAATAGTTTATGAAAATATTGGATCAATTTATTATTGATGGTTATGTCCAAAGTTTTTCTTATATTGAAAAAAAGCAAAAGAGTATCATGGACGAAACTAGACCTCGAAAACTTGCTGAAATATTGAAAATTAAAATATTGCTGAATGTACATTATTCTGGAGTTAAAAGTTATTTATTTAAATACTTTAATACTTTTTTTGGCCGAAACTTTTTTACTGAATGCAAACAAAATGTGATTTTTAAGCTTTGCTAAATGTATTAATTTCTAGATTTTAAAAATGGAAGTAAACTATATTTTTAAAAAAAGAAACTTGATTTTTTTTTTAATAGCACTTTTTGGGAAGACTAAGATTATTGCATTTTTGCTTTGGGAATTTTAGCAAAATTACATATAAAAATCAACTTGTAAAACAAAAACTAGTAAAGTCATCATCCAAAGCATATAATTTGCTTCAATCCAAACAAAAATCAATATTTTTCTCATTCTTTCCAATTTAATTTACAAAAAAAATGCAACAAACGACGTTCCCCACCCAATCACCCCTTCCACGTACCCTACACTTAAGTTGATAAGGGCCGAAACGATAGGGGGTGATCGGCATCTCACAAAGAACATCAAAAGGAACCTTTTCATCAGCCGAACTATTGATTCCTGCACAACAGCGCACCCTGGGATTCAGACTGTCGGCAGATCATACATCAAAATGGCTGCTTGATCTTCACTTCCCATCGCTCCTGATGTGGATAGTCCCTTGTACAAAATTTACAGTACCAAGGTATCGTGTAGTAATGGAAAGTAAGTGTGGGCATTAATTAACTAAATATTTTTTTTTTATTCGGTCATGTCTTCAGTTGACCATAAATTACTCTTCCTTAAAATCCATGGAATAATGAATGTAAATAGCGCATGGTTTAATGAATGAAAAATAAATTTTTTAAAAAATAAGTAAATATAAGTTCTTATTATATTATTTCTCCGTTTCTATTTATATTGTAGAATAATTCAAAGATATTTAAATAGTTTTATGAATAACTTGCTTTTATTATATTAAAGAAACATCCAAACCAACTAGTATGCTGTATAATACCAACAACAGTAAATTTAAGTGAAATGACTGTTGCTAGGGATAAGTACTATCAAATGTTTTGAGTAATGGTATTTCTCAGACAGAAACTGGTGTAGAGTTTTCCAGAATTTCCTCTTGATCTACAAATACTTAACAATGCTCATTGGAGACTAAGGTCCAATGTTATAATGACAATAACAATATAATTTAAAATTAATAAAAGTATAAAATGTTTTGTAAATTATTTGAAATGTTTAATAGTGACTTTTGTGTTAATGTTGACAAATTTTTGTAAGAGTTATTTCCTGTTGCATAAGTTATACGTTCATCGAAAATAATTATTTGTTATTGTTCATCAAGAGATCAACCCTTATAATAGATATAGATAATTTTTTTAATTGAATTATGTATTATACAAAGCAACGGATGGTTTAATTGTTTTGGAGATCAGTAGAGAAACCAACAAAGTTTATTCATTCATATAAATACATAAACACGGAAGAGGACTTTTGGTTTTTTACCTACATGATAATTTTATTTAAAACAGAAATGTAAGACAGAAACAACAAGATTAGATTATAATTTAAATACTTTTACGACTTTATCAAATTTGACACTTTCATATGAAACGGTTTATAAAAGATAGTATTTTAAAAAACGCCATCAATTAATTTAAATATTCCGTCTCTGAGTTAATAAAATTTAAAAATATACTTTCCATCAGAGTAAAATTTTTATTTGCAATCTAAGAGTATTTAAGTTTATAGCCAACATAAACTAACATAATAAAAAAAAAAAGTTTACATATTTTGTTTTCACAATTTATATCTCGAAATTTCTTATAATGTTAGGTCCAACAAAGATGGAAATTTGAATAGGAATTTGAATTTGAAAAAAATATGCAATATGATTTACTTAAAGAAATATGTACATAAATATATATTCACAAATTTCAATTTTAAAAATGGGAGTGTACTAAAAAATTTTTAATTGTAAATCATTTTTTAGGAGTAGAAATATAAATTTTTAAAGAAAATACTTAACTCACTTGAATAATTATTTTTTCTACTTTTTTTCAAAATAATGAACAACCATTAAAATTTGTTTTTCTGTATGATATATACGATTCAGAACAAACTAAATGGTAAAATACATATTTTTACATTTTACAGAATCACTACAGAAATTTAAATCCTAATTTGACATTTGCTTCCGAATAAAAAAGAGATGTTATGCATTTTTTTCTGTTTGACATCAGATACATTTTGCGACTAAAAATTTAAGACAGTTTTACTGTATGTATTTTACTCTGAAGGAAAAATTGAAAAAGTGTGATACTTGTAATACTAGGTAAAACATGAAAAAGGATTTGTTCGTGTCAACATTGATTGAAAAACTAAATATACTGAAAAGAGACCAAGAAGTGAGAGAAAGGTTGGAAGAATCACTTCAAGAATTTAAAGTAAGATATGAAATTTCCTTATGTAGTACTTTCTTAACTTATCCATAACTTATAAATTTAATTTTAAAAGCAATTTCAGATCATAAAAAATATATAATTTTATGCAAATGACAATTTGATATAACTAATAAATTGTAAGTACATTATAACTAAAAACTGTTCATAGATGATAATACTGATTTGAATAACTGACTGCATAAAATACAATACTGACAATATATATTTTTTTTATTATTATCATCATTTCTCATAATTTATGCTCATGTAGAGAAACTAAATGCACCCTCAAATAAGTAATTCATATCCATTCAACATGCACAAAGTGTGTACTAAATCAGTTTATACTAATAAAAAAAACGTATGTATTTGGTGCCTTAAAGTAAGATTTGAAAGTATAAATACTTATATATATACAATTCTCTTACGTACCCATGGGAAATATTGGCTCTCTTTCTACTTGTATAAAAATTAGAATTATAAAATTAAGCTGAATCTAACAAATATATTTTTATTTTATTTAACATTACTTGGAGACATAATTATATAGAAAATGGCATGAGTTATAGAGAAAATAATTATTTTAACTAGTCAAATATGCATTACATCTCTGTCTCGTGTGTCGGATGACACTGTCAAATATAAATTTATATCTTAATAATACGACAAGGTCAAATATATATATGTATAAATTTAAATTAGATGAAATAATTACTTTTCTATAAAACTTTATCACCAAATAATATTATATAAGAGAAATACATCTTAATTTTATAATTTTAATTTGTTTACGAGTAGAAAAAAGGGCAAAATGTCCCATGCCCAGAGAATTTCTCAGATATAAAAGAAAAAAAATTATATTTTACTAACTTGCATCACATTAGATACATTATTGTTAATTGCAATGAAATATTTAAAGTAAAAAAATAAATTAAACAATATATTTCAAAACATAATTCGATATATAAATCATCATTACTAGGTCGCAGAAGTATTAACATTATGAAACAAAGCATTGATTCGTAATTTGTCGTAAATCTTCATTTTATACTAGATTTTGTTCAGTCTCAAATCTAAACTTTTTCATTGTATTCTAAATCAGCGCATATATATTTCAAAGCTAAATAAACCTATTTTTATTTTTAAAAGCTCCTACCTGACTTTTCTTGCTTGAAGTTTGCAATATGTACTATAATGTACTAATTACAAATATTAAAAACGAGATATATTAGTTTATTAGCTTCTATACTACAAGAATGTAAATAAAAGCTTATAGAAAGGTTTTTTTTATAAGTAAATATTCTTAAACAAAACTAGAAATCCTACATACACATGTTATATCCAATGAAAGGTCTCATTGGAATGAATTTCAGACTCAACATTCAACCGGAAGTTACTACCTAAAGGAAAGGAAATTTCAACGAGAAACCATAGTAACTATATGGAAATATGATTAATTAGGGATACTGGATTAGAACCAAGGCATTTGAAGACAAGTTTTCTTACCATATTCGTCCATAAACTCACAAAATTAGCAACATTTTTATTTATAAAAAAAAAAAAAATCGCACCAAATCTCCAAATTACATGGATTTAAGTTTCGTCAACTTTACATTGAAAAACTTTCAGTCGATACTTGTTGCTAAATTATGCATGCTTGATATTTGGACATGATGCACTGTAGTAAAAACATGCATGAAAACGACCTTTTAGTGATATTTAATTATCAAAATTCAACAATTGAATATTTATGACAACATTACACGAATTTCAAATAAATTTGAACATTTTTATTTACAAGAATGTCTCCCAGTAGCACAATAACGCTGCCCAAAATTGCTCAACAAGACCAATCCCAGTATGGAGTATTGTAAATCGGCCCTTGTTACAGATATTGGTCAGTATCGCCCAGTGCAGGATAAACTATACTGGAAATTGCGAAATGTTGATTAAAATTTTTAAAATTGAAATATTTTATTCATAAGAAAGGACAGAGGGTAAAAAAAAACTACATTTTGTAATGTTTTGACTTGTTCATCTTTTATTTAAATTGTTAGAACGAATCTCAAGTTTTAGTCAGAATTAGCCAATCTTCCTGAACCTCCGATTCTGACATTAACTAATACTGCTGTGCTACCTGGGTCATTATCCATGAAATGTATTCTAAATTTAAATATTGACATAATATTATATTTTCAGACAATCCATGCAAAAGGTCTATATAATGCTACGAAAACACCACAATCTATACCAGTAAAGAGCAAAACAGTCGAAGCTAACCGAAGACCGAGAATACGACGAGAGCCACAGAATAATTCAAACAAAAAACATCCTGTTTCAACAAATGAGGGAACAACGAAGTAAGTGTTTATGAGTATTATTGTATTAAAATTTAACTTCTAAAGGATATTTGTGGTTGAAAAATAACTGAGTTTGTGGAAGAATTGAAAAAATTGTGATACACAAACACTCAGATAGATTAATGGTAAAAAGTACATAACCGAAGTTTGCGGTTACAAAAATTAAACTCATTGAACCATCGCAATAGTATCTGGCTTAAGGGGGACTTGCCTTACTAAGAGGTAGGTACAGTCATACCTAGAGACATTGGCTCTTAAAAATAGGAATATTTTGGGTTTTCAGTAAGGTCATTTTTGGCAATACTTTAACAGCCCTCCTTAAGTTTTGTATATGTTTTCATCGTAATCACAAGTTTACGTAAGTGGATGAAGTTAAGTGACTAAGTAAGATTTTGTTGTTGAATTTTGAATGTTCAAAATGGTAACTTTTTGTTTTTAATAGTAATGAAAATGAGTAGTTAGATTCTTTTAGCTTGACCATCATTTTACTGTTTAACGACAAAAGTTTTCCCGTCAATCAATAGCCCGTAAACCTCACCATTCAATTCAAAATAGCTATAAGGCATAACAAAGGGCATGTCAAAGCGTCTTTTCCAAGGAATTATTACCTTCCTTGGTAAGAAGCTTAGTTTTTACTGACTTACCAAAAGACCAGAAATTATACGACCTTTCCCAAAGTATCACCAAGAAAGAAAACTGCAGCTGTAAATGCCAGGAAAGGGGAATAAGAAGTATTGACTGACACTTCAAAAAAAGCATCTTTGCAAGAAGCTCAAAAAAGGGACAAAATAAGAAAAAAGTCATGAAAGGAAACGAAAGATAAAAAGTTAAGAAAACGACAATTTCATAAATCTTCAGAAAATGAGAAGGAGTGTGGCGACTTCCTTACAGGGGATGAATCCTATGACGAGTTTGATATTTTGTGCCCACAGTTATTTTAATAAAAAAAAGAGTAAACACTGCTTTAAAGAGTAAACACTGCTGCTGCTAAGAAACTGAATACTGGAGATTTTATAGTAAAGGTATCAGGAAAAAGATGAATAAGAAATTATTCGGTAAAGTTACAAAAAAAGTTTACACTACCACATTCAATGCCCATGGTATGCAAAGGTTAGGATTCAAGTACTTTTAGTCTGGGAGAGGGATATATACCCTCCGAAAAAATTCTGTTTACTAGTACAACACAAAAATCAAAGGACTTTTTTTTTTATATTAAAACGGTAAATGTATTTAAAGTGTTTTTAAATTTCTAAACATACATACAAAAAAAAAACTTAATTACTAAATAAATGCGGCACTAATAACAAAAAGGATTGTTATAATTTGTTGACTTATAATTTCTTATATCCTCCTTCAATTTTTTTTTTTTTTTTTTTATGTTAAAATTCTTATAAAAGTTAATCCACTGTCCCTTGGTTTAACTACTTATACCTGGAGGTAGGACAAGGGTGTTCTACCTAGGGACAATAGAGTTTTAAAATGTAATATTTTATTATTATAATAAAGTATTTTAGAGAATTGAAAATATATAATTGTGTAGCCAGATGAATTTCGTTTCAAACAAATTTATATTAAAGTTTCTGTGAGCTATACAAAAAAAATAGAAAAATCAAAATAGAAAAGTATACTCAATGATTGAAAACTGTACAAATGATATCAAAAACGAATAAACTTTTATCTACGAATCACGAAGATTATCCATCGCTTATTTCAAATATATAATGCCTCCCAAAAGTGTTCTATAGTTGGGCAATCAGTAAAAAAAATACTGCAGTGTGGAATAGAATTCAAATATTACTTCCGATATTTTCATAGAATCTCTATTTAATTCTGAGTATGACTTAATAGTTTTAAAAACAATGTTGAATCTTTTTATTTTAATAAAAAATGTAAATTCATAGAACATTGAAAAAACACAAATGTATTCGTATTTTCGTAGTGGTGACATTTAAAAATTAGTTTGTGATTAATATTTTCTCTCTCAATTCTTAATAGTCTATTTATTATTGAAAATAGCTCGTAGTCGTAAGAAAACAACAAACACCATTCTAAAATTGATTAAATTACATAATAATAGTGGAAAATACATTCGATCTAGTAATATTAAGTATATTCTATTCGATGGTTCAGTACATGTAATAAACAGTTTCAAGAAGAAAATAGAATCTAAAACAACCAAGGATAAGGTCACACGACCACGCCCAACATCCATTTACCCGGGACTATACGATGGATAAAAAAATCAGGGTTCTAATTATAATAGAAGCTGAGCTGTGAGGTGTAGAAAATCAAATTAAAGCTGAGTCATTATAATATACACTCTTAGGTTCAACAGGTTTGACTTCGCACATTACCACGTTCTTAGATGGAGAAGAAGAAATGATGAAAATCCCAAGAACACGTAAAGCATGGCGGTGGAGGGTCCCTTGTATTGAGTGTCAATTCAGTCTCCCCAACTTTTTCAACGAGGAAATCAACGTGGAAAAGTTTTCCATACGCTGGATATATGACAATTTTGAAACCAATTTTAGAAACAGAATTAGTTTTGTTGATATCCAAGAAAGATCAACTGTAGTCAGTATGTAGTCAATACTTCAGAAATTTCTAAGAAGATGTTGTAAAAACAATTATATTCTGAGAAAAAAAAAAAGAGAAAAAAAAATTAGACTGAGGTGAGAATTCGTATTATTCAAGAGTAATGAAAAATAATAAGAAATGACATACGGCATGTCTTACGATTATGACGCATAACTTGATATCGATCAGTTATAATCAACAATACTACCATCATCTCTTCAAGAACACTGTTAAAAATTTTGTTCCACTTTACACCAAAAACTGGTCCCCATTTAGCTGCAACCAACATTTAGTGCTTAGTTTCACGATTTAAAGGTGCTTACGGTTCGATGTAGCACCATTAAATCGTGAAACTAAGCACCAAATGTTGGTTGAAACTAAATGGGAACCAATTTTTGGTGCAAAGTGGTACATTTTTAACAGTGAACTGTTGAAGATAATAATTATATCAACATAACAAGTAAAGTTGAAGCCAATTTCCAGAGAAAAGTAGTAAGCTCAACTTGGGGCAATATATTGAACGCCCTGTATGTGTGTAATATGATATTGTATTTAAGTTTTTAAAAAATCTTAAATGAGAAAGAGTTGAGGAAAATGGTAAGCCAACGCACGCTTTTCTTTATAGACTCTCAGTATGAGATAGTGTTTCACTGAAACACTTTTATATTTGCAGCTATTTACCACACAAGCAATATTAATGTAGGGGAAAGTACCCCAAAACGGGATAGCTTATCTATTCTTCGCTTTATTTCTTGTTGTGTACAAGGTACATTCCAAAGCTAGACGTCATTTAAAAGTATACCTTTTCAACTACTTAAAATAAGACCTTTGTCACATTTCTTCAATAATATTTATGTGAAAATTTGTTGTAATTGATTATACATATTTTAATTCATTACTTATTTCAATTTAAATAACTTAAAAACATTGCCAAAACATTAATGGAAATGGTCGGGTGAAACGGGATACATCAAAATTGTATCCCGTTTTGGGCACCCCAAAAGTGTCCCGTTTTGCCCGACCGTGATGCTTTTGACAACATAAATGGCTGACCCCTGAAACGTCACTCACTAGCAATATTTAAATACATGAAATTGTTGTTAAATGAGCTATGAACAAAACACAGTATTTACCGGAATTATTCCGAAGGACGGAGAAGCACAAGGATAGTTGTTCTGCAGTCGAAAAAAGTACAAAGTAAGTAAAAATCTCACTTGAAAACTTTGAAAAAATATTTCTCTGCGAAACAAGTGGCTAGAGTTGATAGATCAACTGAGAATGCTGTCATGGCGGTCGGGAACCAGTTTAGCCTTTCTCCAGAGAGATAGCACTACCAGTCAAGATCCGAGGCTCAATATCCCGTTTTGCCCGCCTATCCCGTTTTGGGGAACTCTCCCCTATCTATATAAAGCTAAAAAATAGCTGAATAGTTTTATATCAAGTGTGTAAATCATTTATTAAAAATGGAAGCGCTCAAATAAAAATAATTCAAGAAAAATGCATGGGTTTTCGACTTTGACAGGCTTTTATCAATTTGTACGTCACTGAATTATATCGAATTTATATTTAAATGAAAGCCAATTTATTTATCTTTCATTTGAGTGCTATTTCAGTTCAATGCGACTAGCCATTCGTGCGTAACAGCTGTTCCAGCATTTCTCCAGCATTCCAGCACCTATTAAATCAGGAAACCGAAGGGGAAGAATAGGGGATTTTTTGCAGGTTGCACAGGGCATTAAATAGAGCTACTCTGCAAAATTTCAACCCAATAGAAATTTGTGCAAGGTTAAACCTTAGAATGACTGAACTATCGGTAATTTGGTGTTTACTCATATAATAATGAATCATGATTTCGATTTGAATATTTTGAAAGATATTTTAAAATTATCAGTTCAAAATTTTGGTTTTGAAAACTGCTTCTTTTTTCATCAATGATAATAAGAAGCACCCGACTTTTAATGTTTGCCTCTGAATGTTATAATAGTCCAGAAAAACCTCACCTCAATCGCCAGATTTGAATCCAATAGAATACAGAAGTCATATTAAGAAGATAGGACATTAAAACTAAATCCAAATAAAACCAGTAGTTGTAGAATGGAAAAACATTATACAGAAATTACACACATAAAAAAGTGAAATCTGTACCCAGACGCTCAAAAGCTATTGTGAATACTAAAGGATATTATTCTAAGAATTACATTACTAAAATATTACAATAAATAGTAATATGTAAAAAAAAAAAAAAATTAATTTAAAAAAAAAATACTTGAAGTGTGGCAAGACTTTTTGGGAGATATTTTATATATTACTTTGAAGTTCATAATTAAATATATAAAAAATATACTATAAGAAATTCTATTCTGAATTATTATATTTTGCCAAGGATAATGTAGTACTATTTGATTGAAATTCGTAAATATACAGAGTTTATTTAACTACTGTAAGTCACGTATATTTTTGCATTGCAAAACATTCGTGGGATGTTCCTGTTTTCCGCGTTTTTTTATCATTCATGCATATTCTTTGGGGTGATAGAATTCTCTTATTAAATTTCAGCATCTCAATAAAAAAATTAACATTTCTTGCGAAACGTTAAAGCGTTCTACGCCAATTTCTCCACACTTTTATGAACTATTACGCTTTCTAAAACGAATTCATGCACAAATTAACTCAAGCACATGTAGAAAATTACTTTCTAAATTTAGTTATCCAATTAAATTCAATATTTTAGAAAAGGAAATCAGTGTTCATTCCTCTTTCCTTCAAGTTCCTTAGAAATCTCAGCCGAACTCATGACTCAGTAACAATTAAATTTCTAGTATTCGAGATCTGTCCTGGAACAAAAACCCCTACACCCAATATATCCATATTTTATTAAAACGAGAAAAAAATATGCTTATGGCTTATTTGAGTTAGATAAAAAATAATGATAATCTATACACAGTGGCACTATTTAATTGATGACGTAAGCCTTACGTTAGTGTGAACTATTTTAAAATATTTAAAAAACAAAATTTGATAAATTGGTTTCTGTATTTATCTGTATTTAAACAAATCGTCAATGATTTAACAGTTTATGATCAAAACAACTTACCAATTCAATAAGGAATTCAGCATATTTCGTTTCATCATTCATTCTAAAAGATCAGATCATCGGGATATTTCAAAGCTGCTTTCATTGTAGATATAAAGCTAGTAAGCATGAATGGAATTTCAGATGACTTTCCAAGGGGTAGTTTAAAAGTTTTCAAGAAGTCTATAGAGAACTTTTATCCACCTGTTGTCTCATTGTAAATGGAACAAATATGTACTACTTAAATCCGATTCAACTATATTCGCCAAGAAGTAGAAAAATTATTCAAAGGCTATAGCACTCTTTATATGCCAAGGCATTCTTTTTATGCAAACCTTTAACCAATCCTCATTGTCATTTTAACCTGCTTTAGTTTATATTTCTCAAAATTGATTCGTTTCAAATCCCAATATATCGTTTCCTCTAGTTTATTTTGCGTAAGTTGTTTTTCTTAACACGACTGTCATACTTTTTCATTCCAATACGTCTTTTGTAAACTGAAAGTGTTACACCAAAACTCAACCTCAAGTATTGCGATTCAAGAGGCGAAACAAACTGATATAATCCGAGTTGCAAAGGTGATTTTTTTTTGTATCCAACGGTTTTTTAGCAGATATCCAACGGTTACTTTAAAACTACTGATTTTTCTTTCATAATGTTTAATCAATTTCTCTATAATTTATTACTTTCAATTACCCATTTATTAACGCAGGGTAAAGAACGCATTGCATTCAGTTTTTTTTTTTTTTTTTGCTTTTTTTTTTTTTTTTTTTTGCATTTCTACATGTTATGGAACGTGGTGTGAGTGTGTGGGAAGCATAATTCCCCCCCCCCCTCCCCTTTAACGGATTGACCTACGATATTATACGGTGACCATGGGACCCGTCAATTATGTTCTAGCCAAAATTGCGTATGTGCATCAATTACTACAATTGAAAAGTTTATTTTTTTTGAAATTGCCAAAAAACCGACTCGAACGATTTTGATCAGAATTCTCTTTGAAGGTGCTCTAAACATCCCCAATTCCCCCAACTCCGAAATTTCCGTAGATATGCGATAGAGGCATAAGAAATCGAAAACAAATGTCTTTAACATAGAGTTCTCTTCTCTTCAGCATCACCCATCAACGATTGTTTCTCCTCTCTGTTTCACTTTATAACACAAAATAATGAAACCATTTATAAAAAATAAAAAATAAAATTTAAAAATCGACACTATCGCAATTTCGGCAATAACTTTTTTTACGATAACTTACACCAATTCACCAATATAAATGCAGTGACCAGTATTAAGTAGAATTGAAAGTTGTGCAATGTTCCACACCTCTACTTTCTTTTTGGCTTCCTTGGTGGGAGATTACATTGATATTTTTTGCGAGATCTATTAATTATTAAAAGTAAATTGAGAGTTGTTACATCGGTTTGAATAACATGGCATACAAGTACTTACAAAAACTATCAATTGGCATAAAAAAAACGTGCGATTTATCAGTTTTTGTACTGATGCTCTTAATTTAATTTTTAACAACCAAAACGATCCTTATGAACTAAACGCAATTTCCGGAGCTTGAATCTTTTTCAGACATTGAAATAAACTTAAACTCATAGGGGAAAAAAAAGTATGAAAGTAAAAAAAAAAAATGTTGAATGCTTATTTTGCAAATTTCAATTCTAGGATAAAAGTACAGTCGAACATAAAAGAATCCAAGAATAACAGCTTCACAATCATAGGCTATTGCTTTGCTGGTAATCCAGTACCTTACAGTACGAAAGTTCGAACAAAGAGAATAACACTAGGCCATTTCAAGACCCTTGTCAACAGAAAAGGAGACTTCAGGTAAAATAATTTACATATACTTCATTTTGTAACTTTAAAAAGGCTCTGGTCAGAAATACTTCAAAATACACTTTTCTCTTTTTTCATTTTCTCATATAGACCGATGTTTTATGAACTAGAAAAGGGCTCATATCTTGATTTCAATGTGAAAAAAATACTTGAAGTTCTAAAATGCACGTCTCACATTTCTAGCTTTTCTTGATAATGCTGTTTTATTTTTGAAACCATATAAATCTTTGGAGAAATTTCGAAAGAAATTCATCTCCGAAAACTGCAACAGGCGTATATTCTGTAACACATTTTCTTTGACGTTTCAAGCCAGTCTATTTAATATTTATAAAACTTTCAAGTTGGTAGATATAGGAAAATAAACCTTTTAATTCAGAAGTAAAAAAAAAAATCTGTATTTTTTGTCGCCTGTAAAATTTAAAAATCCAAGCTCCAGCCCGTTAGGAAATTGGTTATTGAATTGTGTGCAGATATTAAAAACCGTCCATGAAATAAACGACAGAATTCCAATAAATGGCAGAATTATAAAATTGAAATATTTCAGTTCCAGTAAGTGTGGATTGCTTAGTTTGTGCGAATATTTTAAGTTATTCATCGTTTTAAATAATGCATATCTTTTAGAAAAATCATGCAAATAGAATTTAAGGTTGTTAATAAATGAACAATGATAAGAATTGCAACATTTGCTTTTTTTATAATTAAACAGCAACCAATGTTAAAAAATTGTAAAAATGAATTAAAATATTATTCTATTGGGCAAACGAATTCAAGCACTTGATTTGGTTATTAGTGACAACAATGTTCTGTGAAATCAAATATATATATATATGTCTGGTGTTACAGTACACTCTAGCTGAGCAAGACACAGGATTTGAACTCGCTCCATTTGAACAATCAGTTTACTTTTATCTGTACTCTTTCTTCATTTGGAACACAATAAATGTAAAGGAAAAAGTGTTCTCATTCTCAAATAAAATAATTTATTATTTGCCTAAATTTGTGTTTGCTTGTCAAAGTTCTTTTAAATCTTTAAGTTATGTGATTCAACTTTCATAGTTTAGTACAAGTTCTATCGAAAATGTCAGCGTTTTATATTTTTGACGCCAAGGCTAAATGTTTAAACACGTTTAAATGACAAATATATCGCCAAGCCTTTTATTATATAGGGTTGCTTTGCAACCCTATATAATAAGCCGTTATAGCGTTGCTATAGAAACTCTATAACCATATATTATAGGAGTTATAAATAATTTGAAGGTTGTTCGTTTGGATGACTTATCGCTGCAATTTTGTAGATTTCAAGTGGTAACTGTCTAACAGAAGAATGTCTAAAGGTTCTCGCAATTATAAAAGCACCAACATTTTTTTTTTTTTTAATTCTTTTCCAGATATTTCTTTAAAAGGTACTGCAATGAATTTGGAACCAATGTTGTATTTGAGGAAATAACAGACAATGAAGAATTGCTACCACTTTGGGATGGAAAAATATTTGCTTTGATAGAAGAAATAGAAGAATACAGACTATAAAAATGTTTATGTTCAAATATGTTTGTATACTTTATTATAGATAAATGTTCAGAAAACAATTTAATAGTTTAAACTATAAGTAGATTATTTTAAAGTATTACAAAATAAAATGTGTTTAAAGACATTTACTAGCTATGGATATTTTTAAAGTTCATTAAAATAAATATTAAATTGAACAAAATATTTGATATGTATAATCTGACTATAATTTTATATTAGTAAACAAGTAGTTTTAGCTTCTTATAAAATATAGTATGATCTAATGTAGCTTCTTATAAAATATAGTTAGAAGCATTCACAAAGTCTCTGTCACTCTGAGGTCAACACTTACAGATATTCTAAAAATGCTGCAGACCCTGTAGTAGATCAATGATACATTTTATTGCCAAGTTTGTAACCAACCACACAAACTAGTTGGCCTATTATGTTTATTAATAATCTAAATTGGTCAGATTTCTTAGTGGTTTTTTCTGGCTTCAAGGGTTTTGTATTAAAGGTTGGAACCATAAAAATTAGAAATTTGTTTTATTAAATAAAAAAATTTAAGACTGCATAACACAATAGAATAATTTTAAATTCTTCTAAAAATGTTAATCTTTCTGAAATTTTTTTTAATTCATACAAGTAAAATTTTTAAAGGTGCAAACAAAGAAAAAAACAAATATATAAATATATATATATAATAAATTTATTGTAAAGTTCTGAGGGAAGATATGTTACAGGATTTAAAATAATTTACAATAAAACAAATATATACACTAGTTTTGATTTACCCCACCAAGTTTAAATAACAGCCGCTTTCGACTAATGTCAGACTTCTTTGTGTTTCTTCTTCTTGATTTGTTGTACAAGTATTTTATAACGTTCTACACATTCTTCCTGTAATAAAAAAAAAAATGTTTTATCTCAATTCTTATAATAGTGGAATTACCCAAGATGACCTCTAAGTTTAAAACATAAATTAAAATCTTTAAGATTTTTTTTTTTTTTTTTTTAAATTATAGAATTCTAGATGGGTTTTTTTTTTGTTTTTTTTTGTAAAATGTCCCATCTATCAATTGTAATTTTAAATTAATAAAAATATTTTAAAAATTATGTATTATTAAAAACAACGCAATATCCAACTTAAAAATTATATACAGTAAAATAAGGTGAATAGGAACAGCAGGGTGAATCGGAACGATACTTCAGGAAATTACAAAGAAATTATTATTTTACACAAATAAAGCAGTTTTATTAATTATATTTACTTTTTTTATTTCGATAACATGTTTGAGATCTTGGATCATATGTTCTGTGGGGATTTCAATACTGTCCTTTTTTTAAGAAAATTCTGAAATAGTGTGCATACAATCCAATGAGTTTTAACCTCTCCAAAACTTATCCCTTAATTACTAACATATACCTGTTATAGACTCAACTAATATATTTTTAGATAAGTATAAACATCCACAACAGCATGCCATACTTAACTTAACTTGGTGTTAAAAACTTTTTAATTTACGAATTTTTATGTTTTGCCTCGTCTCTATTCTGAGATTTTCAGGGTGAATAGGAACACTTGAAAAGTGATATTAAAAAGCTGTTTTTGGCAAGATTATGTTCCACATAAGATTCAATGACTGAAGAAGAGTCTAATTACTCCGTTGAAGACAGTAATCAAGATTGCAGGCTTGAATAAATGTCAGAAGAGGAGCCTAGTTTTCACATGGCCAGGGGTCAAAATGACAAAATAAAAATAAATAGGATTTTTACAAAAATATATAGGACAATATAAAACATCAAATAACTGTACACAGTCTCTACAGAACTTTAAAATTAACTCGTTATATATTTCATTAATTAAAACTTTAAATGAAGAGTTATTGAAATAAACATACAAGACGAACTTAGGAGGAATTTTACAGTACCAATTAACATAAATTTTCCTTTTTAAGAGAAGAATAACTATAATTAAGTACTTAGAAAATAACTGTCTCCCTTTAAAACTTGTTTATTATATTGAATTTAAGAGAATAGAAAACACACCATTAAAAAAAGAAATCGCCTAATCCTGAATATGTCATCCTTTATTCGTTATTACCTCAATATTCTATCCTTAGTATTCATCAATAAATCAAATTTTATTAATTAGATTAAATTTGTAATCTTGAGTCTTCCAGCATCTATATGTGCTTTGAGCTGCCCCAATTTCTTTTAAGTATTTTCTTTTTATTCCTGTTTGGGTTAAGATTTACTGTATGGTCACCCTTGCAGACTTTTTTTGGAAAAAAATCGCCAAATTGCAAATGATATCAAAGAAAGGGCTGTGTCGCCAAATCCAAAATGGCGTCAAAACACATTCAGCGCCAAATCGCCAACTTTCAAAAAGTCACCAGGGGGGAGCGTACAGTAAATCTTAACCCCTGTTTAGTTTGCAGTCTTTCTTTGGTTCACATTTACTATTCGGTGTCGGATAGATTGGCGGCGGAAAGTGGGAGATTTAAAGCCGAATGTGGCAACCCGTTGACTTGGTTTTCCGGTTCTCACTTGGACAACACAATAATTCGATGTCATTTTCAATTTTAGCGACTTTTTTTAAAATATCACCATTCGACACCTTGCATTAAATCTTAACCCTTTTGTTTCCTTCATCAATTATTGACTGAGCACTTAAAATGTCGTTTTTAGTCCTGCAAGTTGTTTTTATCCGTTCTTCAGGAGGCAGAGTTTGGTTTCTGCTAATCTTTTTTTTTTCGCTATCTTGCTGCATAATAACCAATTAATTTACTATATTGGAGGAGAAAACAGATAAGAAATTCAAGCCTGCGAACATGTTTACACTTTAAAACTCTTGCGGTCCAGTTGAATCGAGTTGAGTTGTATGCTGTACAGTATGTGACGTCACAAGAAATAAGACACAGCCGCTTACAAACATTGCTTTAGTCAGGTCTCTTTCACTTACGATCGCTGCAATGAATCCGAAATATAAAAAAAAACGAATTCAAAGAAAATATAGATCGAATCAACATAGAATTATAGGATATATAGGACAATTAAAAAATATAGGACAATATAAGATGTTTTTCCCGATTTTTAAAAATATATAGGATTTATAGGACATAAAGGACGTCTGCGACCCCTGCATGGCAGAAAACCCAATTGTTCCAGTGGTGTTTTCTCTAAATGACTTCGTTATCTTTAAGTTATATGGAAAAATGTATGACGACTATGTGAGCAGTGAGCAAAGTTTTACACCCACAAGATAAGTGTGTGTTGCAAAAAGTGCCCATGAATGAAGAGATTTCCTGAAACAAATGAGGATGCTTTTCTCCTTTCTCAAGATATTTTAAAGAATTTGCAGGCATGCGGCACACAAACATAAAGTAGATTAAAAGACATTATTAGTTTTAAAGACTATTAGGATGAGTTAGGAGAAGAGTTGATACACTTTCAAACATGATTTGTTTTGACAATAATTGACGAAAACATATTTTATCCGTCATATTAAATGATTTTTTCATAATAATTTTGTGTTACTATTCACCACAATGCATTACTTGTTTTTTATCACCCTGTAAACGTTTAAATAAGACCAGACATAAATTGTAACGAGTGTTCCGATTCACCCCTTTCTGTGTTACTGACATAGGCTAAAATGTCAAAATAAAATCAACTAAAATAATAATTTAAAAAAAAAAAAACACTAACTTTAGACTTAGTTGATATATAATCCGATATTTTTTCCCATCGTCCTGAAGTATCTTTAGGGAATTTTTTCAAAGCTACTTCTAAAGCTTGCTGCTCTTCTTGCTTCCAAAAGTTTTCAGTGTTTCCTTCAATTCCATTTGGCCTCTGATCACCACTTTTCTGCAGCTCGTTTTCGCACTCCGTTCCTTGACTTCGATTACTTACACCATTATGAGATAAGTTTTCTTTGGGCTTCTTATCTTTTTCTTCATAAAGTTCAGATCCAAAGTTTTCTTTCTCTGTTCCTGTCACACCTAAGAAAAAAAATTAGATTAACTCCTTGATCTACAAATAAAAGTTTGTGCAGTGAAGATACAGATTATTTCAGAGATACCTGCAGACACAGTTTCCTGATGCGATTTCTTTTTTAATCTATACTGTTAAAAGGGGGAAAGCATCTTAAACAGTCGAAACAAAATAGCATCGATGCAAGACTAAAACAGATAATCTAATAATATACTGCAGAGTGTTCAAAACGTACTAATTAAAACCGAAGACAGTTCTTGATGTCTCTGAGATGTCATTGTATGTTAAGGAGTTAATAAAGGAAATATTTCAACATAAAAAAAAAAAATTAGTTTAAAATATCCTGAACTTTTATCTTTTTACCTTGCATAGAAAGTGGAACTGCTTTTGAAAACTGGTTATTTTTCATCTGTTTAACCATTGCTACAACCTAAATACAAAACAAAAGTCAGTTTCCAATATTTGAAATAATAATAAAAAACTTTTGACAAAACCTCAAAAATTTAAGAAATCTTGCAACACTTAAATCAAACTTTTACTTGAGGTTTTTTATTAAGATTTTAATTTTAGGAATGTTATATATATCTATTTTACAACAGGCTTTGCATAAATTTAGTTTTTTTAAATTAAGTGTAAAAAAGAATAACAGTTCGATAAGCATTTTCTGTGAAGATAGACCAAGTATAAGCCCACAATCTACATATTAACATTATTAGTCCAAATGTTTGCATAAAGCTTATTGAGAACCTAATTATTAGGTGAAGATACTTATTAAAAGTACCATTTCTCAACAACATTAAGTTACAAATTATAACTATATTAAAATTTGAAGAAAAATATATACCATCCTATTGAGGAAAAACAATGATTTTTTTAGAGTAACTTGTGTAACAAATTATACAGCTTACAAAATATTTTTACAACTAATCAAAAAGTTGACACTCGATTAATTACACAAGAGAAGTTGTATACATATTAAGATTTTCTTACTTCAGAAACGGAACATTCAAGATGAGAAGCCACTTTTTCCCATCTTTGCAAAGTGCCAACAGGAAATTTTTTTAAAGCCTTTTTGAATTCTAAGATTTGGTTTTCTGTTAAACTTTCAACAGCCCAGCATTTGTTCTTCTACAAGTAAAGTTAATTAAAGTAGTTAAATATTTTATTTATTTTGTGCTACTGAAAAGTGTGTATATTCCTTTCAAATTAATCAAGATTAAAGCTTTAAAAATGACATAAAATTAAGGATTAGATGTTACAGGGTTCCCAATCAAATCACAAAATAAAAATCAATGACTTTTAAGGACATAAATAATATTTTTAAGGACCTTTGAAAATTTGTTTTCAGGCATCATATCTAAATATAAATTTTTAATAAACTATATTCTACCAAAAAAGTAATAAGTTGGTGCATGAGTAGTACAAATATGTCAGATAATTTCGATATGGTGCAGATAAGTGGTGGTCACATGGGGATAACAAGTTTGAGTAGTATTTTAATAAATTTTGCAGCTAGGCACATAACATCCACAAACATTAAGGACTTTTAAGGACCTCTAAGCATTTTCAAGGACTTCTAAGCATTTTCAAGGACTTCTAAGCACCTCTAAGCATTTTCAAGTACTTTCAAAGCCTTGAAAATGAGTTAAAAAATATTAAGCACTTTCAATGACTTTTAATGACCATGGGAACCCTGTGTTAGTTCAAATATATATTGCTATAATTGTAGTAAGCAAAAAAATAGGATATTAAGTTACAAACATTGCAAAAAAATTTCCAACAAATACCCTAAACTAAATAGTACTTAAGGTACCTCATCATGAGGCTATTTTAATATATATATGTATAATTGCAATCACACAAACCAAACTGTCAATGGACAAATTCAAAATTACCAAATTAAAATGTGTTTTTACTGAATCTTTTAAAATTTTAAATACACTCTTAGCCAACCTATATTTTTTCTAATAGTGGAAAAAGCTGAATAACTTGAACATTTACTTCTAAAAGTAAAAGTATAAAACAGCTTTGAACATTTGCTATTTGATTAAATAGTTGATTTGATGGCTTACTAGATACATATCTCTGATCTAGAAAACCTTCTGATCTGGAATATTATATACATGACCTCCTTAAACCTTTCCTTTGCATCTGTTGCAATGGTCATAAAACTATTCTCAAAACAAGTCTAAAAAGAAAAATTATGTCTATTGATGGACCATATTATAAAAGTACTACTTTTGGAGAAGAGAATAGCCAAATCACTATACAGAATATTAAAAAAAAATTATGAAATCACAAACTATTCGACAGTAAATTTTAAAAGCATAACTCTTAAAAACCAAGTTTTTAATATAAATCCCTTACATGCATTTTAAATATCAAAAACATTTCTATCGGCAAAATGTGCAGCAAATTACGTTTCAAAATTTATTTATTAAAATGAATGTCACACTCACATCTACATCTTTTTAATTTATTCTGATTAAAACAATTTGGTTCTTTATTAAAAATAATTGGCAACAGGAAAGTTGGTTCAGTGCTATTTTAACACAATTGGATGAAGGCAAGTTGGTCTATTAGTATTCCGTAAAAGCAACCTTTTAGTGACAGTATCAGTCCCAAAATATGATAGAATGCATCGTCATTGACATCGAAACTGTCTGCCAAGTTTCAGCCCGATTTGATGATGGCAAGGGGGTTAATTATGCATCTGCAGATTTGCCTCCCATCGACACACACATATACACATAAAATCGAAGTTAATATAAGGAATTCAAAAATAGATATATTTGTTAGATAAATAGTAGTCATCAATTCAGATTAATATTAGAAATTTATCAAATTGATATAGAAAGCTTGGAAAATATTTTATGTTATCTATTAGTTTTATAGAAACAAAGAATAAGTTTTAATATACATGCAGAGCAAGATTATTTTAATATAACTTTTTAAGTATTACTTTGTTAAGTAAACAAGTTTTACAATAAGCTTACTTTTATTCCATTTGTCTTTCTTTGGCTGTTATTTGGCAAAGGTGAACTTTCATTTGAAGATACTTCATAATCTGGAATATTGCTATAATCTGGGATCTTGGGTTTTACAACTTGTTTTCTTGTCTTTATACGAGGAGCTAAAATAAAACATGTTCTTTAAATATTTAAAAACACTTAAATGTTTTTCATTTAAAAAAAATTTGCAATTATGATTTATCTCTACTCATATGTTCAATTCTAAAATACCCTCATACAAGCACAAATAATCTATAAGAAAACAGAAACAAAATACACAATAAAATGAGAAATATAACAAACATATATTAAAGTATACAAAAAACATAACCATGCACATACTAAAATATAAGTTTATTATTAAAGAATTACCTGGAACTTCTTCTTCTTCAATTTCCTCTTCCTCATGTTTAGCATTTCTAAGTTTGATATGATTTATACATGACACAATGTAGGATGGGGATGATTTGATTAAATAAATCATAAAATAGAACAAGCGTACTGGAAATAAATCTTGGCACCTGCGAAAGATTACTAAAATTAGAATTTAACAAAATATACATTTTAAACAAGGTCTTAAATTCATACTTGCATCATAAACAGTTCAATGGGTTAAGTGGATGAAGAGGTTATGCACCAAAAATAACCAGGGTTCCCACTCAAATCACAGAATGAAAATCAATGACTTTTAAGGACCTAATTAATATTTTTAAGGACCTTTGAAAATTTGTTTTCAGGCATATGTCGATATATAAATTTTTAATAAAGTATATTCTACCAAAAGAGTTACAATTTGGTGGATGCATAATACAAATACGTCGGAAAATTCTGATACGGTGCAGATAAGTGGCGGTCACGCAGAAATAGAAAGTCCGACTTGAAATTTTTATAAACTTTGCAGTTGGACAACATCAGCAAAAATTAAGGACTTTTAAGGACCTCTAAGCATTTTCAAGCACTTTCAAGGCCTTGAAAACAAGTTCAAAAATATTAAGCACTTTTAATGACTTTCAATGACCGTGGGAACCCTGATAACTGATGGAATATTAATTCAAACAAATTTACTTTAGTGTGCAATACAGACATCTTACAGTTCCATAGCAAAAGAAGCTGATATTCAGGGGATGAGGCAATGTTCGTTACTTATATCAATATTCGTAATAACCAAAGTATATGTAAAATATATCACTAAAATAGTAAAAAAAAAAAGTATATAAAATAAATACATATAACTAAATTGATTTTTACATCTTGAAAATTTTTGAGATGATTTAAAACGTATTCCATATAAAAATAAATTCTTTGATATGATATTTTTGCATGCCTCATTGGATTCATCATCTGCTAAAAAACATGCAATTTTAAATTAGGAATACAAACAAATGTACAACTGTTAGAACTAGCCAAAATCTGATGTTTTAAAGCAATATTCAAGGTTGGTTGGTTGTATTCAGATTATCTGGCGCCGTCAGCAACACGAGGGCTATAATGCGCCGAAAACTTTTCGTCATTAGACAAGCCAACATACATTTACAAACACCCATGCCAACACGGGACTCGAACCCGCAACCTCGCGGTCTAGAAGCCAGCACGCTAACCACTATACCGTTTGGTCGGCAAGCAATATTCAAGAGGATATGTGTTAAGAAAATTGAACATTAGCTATAACAAGGAAAGACTGATCACCTTTCAATTGGAACAGGTTAATTGTTTATAGTACAAATAATAAAAGTTTCCTTGTAGAAATATTAATAAACAGTCCTATTTCTAACAAATTGTGCATGGATAAAATAAAAATATGGGATTAAAATGGAAATAGTATTTTAAAAAATTTTACCTTGGTTTTTGTAAAGCTGACATAGCTTCTGCGACTACGATATCTTCTTCTATTTTAGCATTCTGCCCTTTTCTCTGGTGTTTTGCTTTCTTTCTGATCCTTGAAAGAACCACTTCCTCCTGATAAAAATAAATGACAAAATGTATTACAAAACAAATAATTTGTAAACAAGCAAGAAGAAACAATTAGCAATATTTTTTACTTTAGCTAATATATAGAATTATATAGATGGGTCATTCTCTGTAAAATACACAAAAGCTTGTTACAGCAATTTTTTTCACCATTGGGCGAGTTGGATATTTCTGTTAACTATGGAATATGTTTTAATAGAATAAAAACTCCTCAAAACATGTCATATAAATTTAAAAATATTTTTTATACTAAAAAAATATGTCTACAGACATGATTTGCCACGTCCGTGGACTGTCGCAACCTTAGGGTTGCTTACTTTATCAGTATTTTAATTTCACTTCATGTTTCTCAGATGTCGATATTAATTTTTAGCTATATCACATTTTTAGCTATAAGGTATATTAAGCGATGTTATGCTTGAGTATAAAGCTTTTACGAGTAGCAATTTCCTTACAATTAATGTAAAACATGTCACAAGACTGACGTATAATTTCCGTGGACAGCAGTTTTAACTCTAGAACAGCCCACCAAGTGACACAAGTCAACTGCGATTTTGGAAAGAACTCTAATGTAACCATTTTGGTTATAATACACATTTTGTTTGGTATGATTCTTGTATTTTTCTATACAAGAATCATATTTTATTATTTACATGTGAAATAAATTCAACTGTAAAGATCATACCATCATATATGTGGTAAAGAAAAAATTAGTCAAGAATAATTAAATATTTAATTACAGATATCAATTTAGTAATCTCATGTTTATAAAACTACAGTTCCATTCAGAATTAAGCAAAAACAAAAAGATTGTCATGTACATGGGCATTAACCAATGGAATAACTATGGATGATCTCTGCTAATGTCATAATTCGATTGTAATTCAAAAGTTCTATAGGAGGAAAAAAAAAATTCTAAGCATTTAGTGTTTCCAAATTTATTTTTTCTCCTGCTGTTGGGATAGTGCATTCTGTGAAGAATGACCCAGATATACTTTGATGTAACACTATTAATAAAAAAACAAAAATGTTGCTTTAAATTCCAAAGAACTTTATTTCAAGTGATTGCTGATTTAGAAAAAAATTATCTGAAGATGTTTTAGGTAAGCATCAGTATAATAAATTGAAACTTATAAATTGTATATTTCTGGTAAATATAACAGTATTTTGAGATATTTCCTACAAATATAATACAGCCAGAATTTAAATTAATTCAAGAATCCAGATGAAAAACAACTTTAGTTAACTTTTTCATCACCATGCTCTTTTTATCAGATGATTAGCTTTCATTTTCCCTTTTGTTGAAATTGATTTCCATAGACTAAAGTTGTTTAGCTTCTAGACTCTTCACCCATTTTTAAATGCAATGATATAATTAATAATATATAAACTTGCAATTTCATATTTCTTTTCCCAATAAGCAGTCCATGCATATATGTACTGGAACAATGTAGCTAAACAAAATAAGAATATGGTCAGCTCAAATAAGCCCATGTTTCTAGCACGTCTGTAGTAGTAAATAGGAGTTCTCCAATCTGGCAAACCCATCTTGAGAATAAGGTCATACCTAAAGAATAAATAATGTATAGAAACAAAGAATTCACCAGTCAATTTTTCAATCTTATTTTTAAATATATGTAAATACAAACTTCATATATTTTATATAAATACAGAAAAAAAAAGTATAACAATAAATGATTGCAATTTTACAACAATATTCACTTTAAATGCAGATTTTGAAGGAAAACAGATAATTAAAGTTCAACTTTCAAAAACTGTAAAAGAAAAGAACTGCTGGTCTGAATAGTTTGGAATTTGATCTGAATATATACTAAGAAGAGAGAAATGGTATAAGAAAAAAATATTTTTCTTTTCATATATTCAAGTCATTCTTGCCAGTGATTTGAATTTTAATTACCCTGTTCTATAACTACCAACATTATTTACTTTGGACCCCATTGTGAAGTAGTTGGCTCATGCTGAATGAAAATACACAATTTTGTAAGTCATATTAGGGTAATCATTCAGTATTCCTGATATACTTTTATGTATTCATATATCTGCTAAAACAGCCAAACAATTCATAAAGAGATTAAACTTTGAACTTCGACCATAACATACATCAGACACAATCAATGACAATTTAGCATACATTATATATAAATAGTATGTACTACTTCTTCAGTTTTACATTTCAACACAAGAAACATGAACAAAGTGTGAATTCAAAATACATAAAAGATAAAGAAACTGTCATAATTAGCTTATTAATAAATTATTTAGTTAAAAACTAACGTTTTCCTTCTCTCTTCATTCCGCAAAACATCTGCGACAGCAGCCACCTGAAATAGTACATACTTAATTAACCTCATTGCTTTCATCAAACATTTTAATGTTTGAAGTATTTCAGGATATCATTAGAAAAAGTTTCCTTTAAAATGTAAATTGAAAAAATTACAAAATCAAATAAAAATGCATACATTTTTATTTTAGAAGTCTTTAACAATATTTTTTTTTGTAAATTTGTTTTATACATTTTTCAAAAACTTTAAAACGGAATTTTTAATTTTTTTGAAAAAAACATTATATTTGGCCATCTCTTAAGAACATTTTCACCAAATTTCATGATGGTACTCTTATTTTATCATAAACAAAAAAAATTATATCTGTATGTAGGTTTGGCTATTTTTTTCTATAAAACCCTATTATTTGATGTTAAAAAGTAATTTGAGTATAAATTCATGTTTAAAATAATAATATTTTCCATTTATGCAAGTTTAGCTTACTTACCAAACAAAAATATGAGTGTTTATTTTGTTATATTTTATTTATTTGGTTAAATTAACCATTTTACAGCAACATTTTTTCCAAACATTTACAGTACTTTTATTACTATTCTACGGTAATAAAAATATCTGTTCTATATGTTTGTAAATTCTGTAAAACTCTTGCACATTTCCATTTAAACTTAAGGGTTGTAATAGGTAAACAATATAAGGTGGTGAACTTTAAAAATAAACCGTTTAATTACATTCTAATGCTAAAAGTTTGCTAAGTTAAACTCCCACATTGCTGCAATGAAGCAGCCATCTTAAAACGAGTATATTTATTTCTGGAGCAACATTTTTGTAGCTCTTATCATCTCCTGTTTCGTGACTTAGCATGTTCAACGTGTTGTAGTAATAGAATTCCAATTTACACAAAATAAAGTTTTTTGGAACTGTCAAAATGTCTGCTTTTCTTGGATATGTGAATGATATTGATGGTCCTTTTAAATGAAGGAAAGAACCTCTTCTTTAACTTAATCTTTTAAAAGAATCATTTTTTTCCAGTGACAATTATTTTCAGATTTTTTTTTTTTTTATTGCTGTTTTAGATGTGTTATTTGGTTACCAAACTCTTGCATAAAATCTTTAAGTGGTTTAGCAATGGTCTCAAAGGTGCAACGATCAACAGTAAACCTTTGTTTATACGTGACATTTTTCATCATTCATATCTTCTGCAAGACATCCCATCAGAGCTTCTTTAAAATCATCAATTTTGGAACAGTTTTCATAGTTGTTTAAAACCCATGACTGTGCTGGAGGGGATTGCACATAATGTTAGCCATGCATTCATTATATGTTGCAAGAGGATTATCAGATTTAGGTAGTTTGATTTTACGTAAATTACCTCTAGCAATCATCAATTTAATATTATGGTGTGCTATGCAGACACACACAGAATGTGTACCACTGACACAAGCAATCTTATAGTTTTTCAGTCTCAACTCTGCAAACTTTGAAAAGCCAATTAACTTCTTGTAAGTTTCCCAAAATTAGTCTCTTTTGTATATGAACTGTCTTACCTAAAGCATCCTTCCCCACAGAAACATAGTCCTTTTTCCCAGGCATTTGTCTGCTTACTTCATCATCGTCATAAAAATTCTTTACTGAAATAATTGTTTGAGGAGATAAACTTTTACCAAGTTTTGAGTCTGGAATCGACAAGACACCTTTTTCTTCAAATATTAGTGTAACAAATGGCAGACTATTATTTCATCTGAATATTGATATTTAATTACATAACTAGAAAACAGTATTTTATACTCAAATGGGCCACATTTGATACTTAAATTAGTTTTTAACAAAATGTTTTGTTTTTTTTTCATATAAAAATTGTGCAGACAATCGTACATGAGCAATTCTCTGCTTTAAGCACAAGACATTTTAGCTCTTTTTTCTACTCATAAATTATAATTCTAAAATCATTATCAATCTAGCAATTTTGCTTTGTTTTATATAGCTTTAAGCCCTGGTTTCCTAGGAAAGCGTTACCGTAATCCTGCGTTCACATGAAAGCGGGGAGTGACGTCACAAAAACGTTACCGTGTGTTCGAATGAAAGTGGTTTCCTAGAGAGCGTTGATCGTGAAATTGACTGTCCGCTATTTACTTTATGTCCAGCTTTGCGGTGACTGAACGTTGAGCTCAACGTTTTTTCGCTGAGACGGCCGACTTATCTACGGAAAAAGCTATGAGTTCTTGAAGATTTTGACAAGAATCATGAAGAATGTGGATGCAGAAATATACAATTATTTAAATCCCCATGGATTGGAGTATGGTTTACGCTGAATAGATCAGGTATGCTATTGCAATGTTTTTCAAACGTCAAATTGAATTTTTTTAATATTTAGTATTATTGAAAAGAAACATGACTACATTGTTTAAACTCAGGAAATCTAGTTCTTTATAATTTATTCGGAATTCATTTAAAACGCACATACATGCTTTTAAAATGAATGCATGCTATTTTAACATAAAGTTAATAATAATATACATTTTCTAACTTTCTTTTTTGTTCCATGTTTAAAATGTATCATTTGGCTATAATGATCAGTTTATGTTTTACTTACTTTTCAATTCTGATTTCTAGTAGCTAACTTCTACTTGGATTATAAAACACATACATTTGCAAATGAAATTAAATGCGAAACGATAAATTGAATTCTTATAATTTGAATTGTTAGATCCAAATCATATATTAAAATAAGTTGAAAGTTTTTCCTTTCAAACAATAAAAAACATTGGAACAAAACTAAGAAAACACTTTTTCCTTGATATTGCATACATTTAAAGAAACATTCAGTTTTAATGTAGTATTGAATACAAATATCGCTTGTAATTTCATTGGTAATTATTTTCCCAACTGCACCAAAGCCATTAGACTCGGCTTTAAAATTGTCTATTTATCAACTTAAATTCTTTCTCGCTTCGAACATTATTGGCAACCCAATTTAATCGGGAAAGTACTTTTGTCTCACAAAACAAATTGCACAAAATGCATGTCCCTGTAACCAATTTGTCAGTTGTTTGTGGTGAAGTAGCAATTGGCTGTAAAAAATTATACACACAAAATTCCCAAAGCATTTTCTGTTGTTCATTTGCCCGAGAAAGACAGTAAATGCAACATCTCTAACTATTACATGTGGCACAACCACATCCATTACAGTCAATGCTTTGAGTGGGAGAAGATTGAATTGTTTTGATTATATTTTGCGTCCTTAAATGCTCTTTAGGTATATTCCAGCATCTCCTTTTCAAGTATCGCCAATAAAACAATGGAATAAAGCCGTTTGTAATTAAAAAATGACACTTTTTCTGGTGTCCTTATCTTGTGCTTTCCATCAATTGCACTGACACAATTTTGAAAACTCCATGCTAAATGGAATGTCTTTGAAATTTTTTTCATTTGTTATTTCATCGGTTGTGGCATTGTTATGCTAAACATAGCTTGGATAATGTCAGAAATTTAAGTGTTTTTCAGTTAAAGGGTACCGTTGGCAATATCCAAGTATGGTACGAATTTTGTGCCAAGAATTGTTTACATAAAACCGCATCAAATTATAGCAACTGCAGGCAGTTCACTTGCTATTAAAAAATGGCGGCTACAGCCATTTATTGACAAAAATCCCCTTAGCACAGAATCTGTACCATATTTGGATATTGGCAATGGTCCCTTTAACAGAAAAGTACCAAAACTTATTTTACAATTGTATAAATCGAAAAATGGCTTTTTTGGAACAGAAACGCAGGTGACTGAAATTACTCCAGTGGCTAAAAACTTAAAAGGAAAATAAAATTTGTAAATGTATATTAATCCTTAAAGTTTTTTGTTCTGTCGCTTTTCAGAGCAAATGGCAGAGCATAAAATTGTGGTTGGTGTATTAAAAATGATGTAATATAAAATCCTGTATATCAGATTACAATATTTTCTTTTATTAATCCCAGATATGGAATGTGGTATGAGGTGGAACTATTATATTGAATGAAAAGAAAAGCTGGGTACCGTTTCCTGTTGCAAGGCGGCGAAAAAAAGATCAGGTCTTTCATTCTGAGATGGCTTCACTTCATCAAAAAAGAGGTAAGAAATTTACTAGGAACTAACTTAATCCAACACTCAATAAAAAAAATCTGTGAACTGACTTAACAGGGTCTTAAAGGCATGTAAAATTTAAACATGTATACTAATTTCAGTACTCTTCCATTAGACTGGTACCAGATAAAAACAACCTAATTGCAGCAATATCTCATCCGAACTAACAACTTTCAAATCATTTTTAATTCCTGTAACTTTCCGTTATAGGTTATAGGGTTCTTATAGCATCCCTGTGACAAACTGTAAACAATGCGGCTTGGCGATCATTTAAACATATAGGCTTGGTGCCAACTGGTAACCGTTGAGCGGAAGAGCAACTTAATTTCTGTATACTGAAATGTTATGCACTTTGCACCAAGTGTTGTTTACATAAAATTAGTAAGTAACAGCAACCATACGCCTTTCCTTTGCTAAAAATGGTGCATGCTATCATTTATTGACATTAATCGACTCGGCGGAAAATCTATACCAGAGTTGAAAGTCTTGTCTTTTAAGTTTATTGTAACAAGGCATACCTTAAAAATTTAATTTGCAGCCTAAATCATGTTTTTCTCAAGTTTAGTAAAAAAATTTGGAAATATTTTGTTTACACTTACTTCACTTTACATATTCTGGTACCAAAAAGTCATTTTCAAAATTCAGAATATTCTATACTTAATGAAGCACTTTTCGTTCATCTCTAATTTGATTGGTGTTTATCATTAGTGTAATAAAAGAACTTTAGTCTGTAATTAATTACATAAGGTGCCCGACTACGTTTAAAATGGCAAAATCAATGAAAATTTCACTTTTTTTTTTTAAATTTTGTTTCATATGAATTAAAAATTTCTCTTTTCTTAGATTGTGTTTTTCTTGTTCTTTAAATAGAAATTAAATAGAAGTTTAGTTACAGTAATTCAAAAATTGTTGCTAATACTAAAATCCATGCAGAGAAATTCCAAAATCCTGTTTTCTAAAGAATCGATTTTTCGCTAAAACTGAAAACTGGCTTTTGTTCTATCTCAAAATGTATTTATGATAGAGTTATAATTTTTTATACAGTTGTTTGTTATACTATGTTGAGTATAATGGCGTACAGATTTTATTATACCTAATTTTATTTAAAAGTTATTACTATATATACGTAAATATATTGAATATATTGAAATATATATATGTAAAAATATTGAAATTTATGTGTAATCTTATACAACAGCCTATATATTTTTTATTTTTGAAAATATAACTTAATTTTCATCATTATACTCATGAATATCATATAACCATGTAGTAAAAAGTAAAACAAAATATATTTTAAGACTTTTTTTTTTTTTACAACATTAGCCGTTTTGACAAAATATTGGTCAATTTCGACCAAAAAGCTCCTTTTTTTAGAAAAAATAAAATTAAAAAAGTTAATATTTTTATCAATTTCATGTTTTATACATATAACAAACGCTGTAATTCAATAAAAATTGTGCAATGCTTCCTACTGTAATTTTTTTTTTTAAGTCACTTAAGGTAATAATGCTATTCCCTAATTTTTTTAATTTTAACTAATGTTGATTTGCTTAGAAAATGTACCTAGTGCTATGTAACTATTACTGTTTTAGGTCTTTGGTATAGGCTCAGCGAATAGTAAAAATAACATTTGCTGAAGCTTATAAAATTAAGTTCTTTTTATGTTAGTGGGTTTTAAACACAAAATAAAAAATAAAAGTTGTTCACACTCCTTATTGTGTTTAAAAATAGAAGCCTTCATGCCACATAATATGAGGCTTAATTAGAGCAAGAACCCGTCAAGAATGGATAGATGAAGGATTGTGACTTATCCAAGCAACCCTACTTGAAAGAGCTTATTACACATTTTCCCACCTTTGCAAGATATTATTAACTATGTACCTGCTAGTTGACTTATTTGTGTCATACCATCCATAACTAAGTTAACTTTTTTTTATTTTACAAATTTAATTATCTTTTCAGAATGTATTGCATTTCTACTGTAATTTTATATGAATGCTGTTTGTATTTAAGGGCTGAATTTTGAATTTCAGTACTAATAACAACCTTGAGAAGGTAGGAGGGGAAATTCTCTTTCTGTGTCCACTGAGGGTATGCAGTACTATGACGAAAGTAAGATGGAGGTACCTCAATATCCCTCTCAAGACTTGGATTCTTCAATTACTTCAAGGAAGAGGTGTATCACCTCAAGTGCTCCTCCATTTTTTTGAAGAATAAAGTTGACGAAACAACTCGTTTTGTGATGTTGATGGCTAAAATAACGACCAATGTAGTCTTATAAGAGCAAACCAGATTAAGGCCCAAAATTGGCCCTTTAAAGAGGCTAAAATTGAAAATTTGAGAAATGTATTGCTTCTCGTAGTGATCGCTGTCATTTTTATAATAAAGTCTTTTTAAAATACTCAGTATGGAACATTTTATTTTTTAATGAACTTTATGTATGAGAACATAATAACAACTTATATAATTTATTGTAGTATTGATTGATCTGAAGTATTGAATGTTTCTACAAGGTGAAGAATATTAACACATGAAGCCTGAAAGAGTTCCAACAAAAAACAATTCTATCTTTAATTTTTTTATGTATGTGATTAATACAGAAATCTATAAAAAAAAAAATATCGATGCAGGGGAAGGGGGTATAATATGGATTGAAAACATGGACTTGTGGGCTGTTCGGGGTAGAAATTTCCATATAACTTACTTTGTTAAAATTAATTTTCCCATTCCTGCCTATATTTTCCCGATAAGTTTCTGAATCCAAAATTTTATGATTATTAATTTTTCAATTTTAGGTGTATATAATACTTAGATATATGTATAATACTTGGGGGGGGGGGGGAGATAAATAAAAGTAAGTCTATACCAGACTAGGGGACTAGAAGAATTAACATGAAAAACAAAATAAAAGCTAATGAAACATGCCAATAAAAATTAAAAACCAACCATAAAAAGTGAATACCAGGGAAACACCAGTTTTTCTTTTGACCAGTGTAATTTTTTTTTCTTTAATTATGCTGCTATTCTATTATCTGTACTTGTTGGGCAGAATATTGAAAGATTTAATAAGTATACAGAAGAGTCTTTCTTTCAGAATAAATGGCAAAGTGACAGTTTTTAGTTAAAGAGAAAGTCAATTTCCATTTGTGATAGCATGATTTATTAATAGTCATTAGTGGAATTTTGAACTTATCAGTGACATTGCGAGTGTTAAAATTTTTCTTTTGGTTTCAATCATTACTACTAGAATTTGTATTAATTATAATTAGATTCTAATAAATGTATGAAACGTTTTTAATTTTTGAGGCAATTCAGGGCATAATCAAATAGCATAGACGTCAATCCCAAATATTATTTAAATTTATCTTCATTAATTTGTAGATGACGACATATTAAAATTTCGTAAGTGCCTGCTATTTTTCATCGTGTAAATATTTCGCTTTCTTTTTCCATTTCCCTGAAAACTTCGTTTTTTAAAAAATATTACGATTACAAGAGCTAAATCAAGATCGTCCATTTTCCGCGCTTTTATCGCACCGTAACGTGAGGCTTTGCGGTCTCTAGCTTTACAGCAAATGCTCAACGACACGTTCTGTCGAAAATCTGACCGGTTCGTGACGTCACTCCCCGTTTTCATGTGAACGCTGGATCACGGGAACGCTTTCCTAAGAAACCAGGGCTTTACTTGGGGACAAAGTTATATGGAAAAATAATTATTTTAACTAGGTTACGTATGCATTTATATCGTCTGACGCACGGGACACGTCCGTATCCTGTGCGTCAGACGATATAAATGCATATTTGACCTAGTTAAAATAATTATTTTTCCATATAACTTTGTCACCAAGTAATATAATATAAAAGGAAAACATAACTATTAGATTCACCTTAGTTTTATAAATCTTATCAATTTAAGAATAGAAAAAAAGAGCCAAAATGTCCCGTGCGTCAGCCAGAGAGTTACCTACAGAATTTTTTTTCCTTATGATACCATGGGAGTACCATCTTGAAATTTTGCAAGAATGTTTGTAAAAGATGATTAAATATAATATATTTTTTTCAAAAAAAAAATAAAATTCCGATTTTAAATTATAAAAAAAAACTTTTTTTAATAAAAAAAATAAGTATTGTTTAAAAAACACTTAATCATGTGTTATATATTTTAACAAAGACAATATAAAACTGAATAAACTGACATACATTTCAGCTCTCTAGGTCGATTAGTTTTCGAGTTACAACCATTTAAAGATAGTTAAATGATGTAAAATTTGTGAATTTTTCAAATTTTCAAAAATACATAACTTTGAAAAAAATCTCAAAATATGATTTTTTTAATTCAATGTACTAATACTACATTTACACCAAAAATGAATAAATTTCATTGACCTGCCGATTTGACCATTGGTTGATTTGATGTGGAATTACCCTTAAGTGATATTATGTTGTTACATGAATTTTTCCTGTTTCAGGGAAATGATCCATTAAGGGTTTGGACACGTATTTTTTTTAAAAATCTCACCTGTCTGAATTCAGCATCAGCATTTTCATTCTTATTTCTATCAGGGTGAAGTAATGTAGATAATTTTCTGTATGCTTTTCTTATATCACTAGTTGAAGCTTTCTAAAATAAGAAATAAAAAATAAGAATTTTAAGCAAATTTACCATTGAATAACACAATTTCATTTTTAATCAAAAATTTTCAAATAAAAATATTGAGAAGGGAATAAATCTTTGGGAAAGAAAATAAAGATCTCGATATCAGTGAATCAGCCATTTATTTATTAATTGGCGTCTTCTTACAGTAAAGAAGGAAAACTCCAAAATTATTGGATACAAATATATATTATTCTATACACAATTGCAGTAGTACTAAGTTTATTTTATTGTTTAATACACAATAAACAGTAAACAGCCTAACACTATTTTGATTTTGTAACTGTTTCAACATCTCCCAAAGCAGAAACTATGCAATATGTGATGCTATCACAGCAAATAACGCAAGTGTAGTAGAACTAAACCATTTTGTGAAAGCAGAAGCAAGACTTGAAACAAAAAGTGCAGTAATCAAATATGCTGCCAGTTCTCAGATTGGATTTTAGTTTTATCAAATAATTTTCCAAAGTTCATTTGATTACCAAAGTGCACCTTTTAAATAAAGTTTTTAGAAGCATTAATTTTACATCATTCAAGTAAAAAAACAATGTCTAGGTAATGTTTGGAACATAGTTAATTTTTATTGACTTTACAAATATTTCATCAAAACTGTAAGACCACCAATTATCTTTACATCACATATAAATAATTTTTTAAAGTACAGGAAATATTTTAAATTTAAGCGATTCTGCAACAGCACCGTTGTTAAACCATTTGCATTCCTTCCTGTCAAGCTTTTAACCTTCAAAATTATATTTCCCTCTACAATTAATTTTAAATCAAGTTGCGACGACTGTGCTTTTCAATGACTGACAAATCAGTTCCAGCAGCACAATAATGTATAGCCAATACTTCTCCCCTTAAATATTTTTACTAAGAAACCATCGACAAGTGGAAAAGGTTTCAATGTGATTTATTTCTATATTTGTGGAAGTTAGGCAAAAATGAAAAAATGTTCTACCAATAGCAAGAAATCACAAAATGATTAAAAAAACAACTGTTAAGAGTTTTTCATTGTTTTTATTTTGTTTGTTCTTGTGTCAAAATAATAAGACTAGAAATTTAATTTAAATTGTCCATGTTACTTAAGAAATACATTACTATACTTCAAATAAAAAATTCATAACTTTGTTTAAATAGGGAAAAATAAATAACTTAAATAAAAGGTTTATATAATTTTAAAATGTATATTATTATATATTTAACTTACTTTTCAATGGCATGTTACTATAATTAATCAGCTTAGCGTTATTAAAGTATAATAATATTGAGTGTAAAATCCACATATGCTAATCCTATATAAGTACAGCTAATCACAGTAAGCTCTGAAATATACTGTTGCAGAGTAAACATCTTAGTTGAAACTCCATACATTAATTTTTATTTTGGTTTATAAAACAAGAAGTATGTGTTTGTTTGTAATAACATTTTTAAATCCTTGAAGTAAGTTGAATAAAACTTCACAAGGATGGTTTAGGACACAGAAAACTTTTTTGCTCAAAGTTTTTTTACGTGTGGTATTATGAGATAATTATATGCATAAACCACAAGAAAAGCATACATTTACAAATATAGTCCAGTTTATTCCATCTGAGTCAACATACTTCAGTCATTCAAACATTATTAGTAAGTACTATGTGTTTGCACCATACAGCAACTATTTACTCAGAACATCTGTATAAACCAATTAGAATATGCCATGAACCTTCTACAAAATATTTAAGCAAATTAATGTTTTCAGAAATAATGATATTGCTTTGTGGATGTTTAATCCCAAAACAAGAATAAACATTCTAATACATCTGGATAAAAAAGATATCAAATATTAATCTTAGCTTTTCAATAAATTAAAAACTCAGTTTTGGGAAATTAACATTATTTTATGAGACAGTTTGAAAGATGTATATAAAATCACTTAAAATCGAAACTTAACTCTACATAAAACTTCAAAAATTAATATGTAGATAATACTAACACTTATAATTTGTTTAAGTGCAGAATGTTTATACTTTACAATGTTGTCAAAAGCGAAAAGTTTAGTAGATCCAAAAATAACTTGAAAATCTGGTGGAAATTCTCATTCATGTCCTAATTTTTAATAAGCACAAAAAAGCAATTAAAAATAAATTTTCACACATTTTTGGAAAATAATTTCCCATCTTAAGCAAAAAAAATCTTTAAAAACTTCACAAAAAACACACATTATAACTACCAAAATGTAGATAATGAAAATAATGGATGAAGAGGACCATTAACTTTAAATAAGAACAAAATGATGATTTTACCAACACAATACATAAAGTCATATGGAAGAATTCTTTGTAAAAAAAACATCGGATCTGTACATTTCCAAAAGTATGTTAGACAAAATAACTAAATTGAGCATGGAGCAAGCTTAAAATAATATGCGATTTATTGAAATAATCACTTTAGTACCTGAAATCAATTTACATTTAATTAACTTCCTTAATCAAGTGACCAAGATTTAGCCTGGCTTCGGGATAATTATTGGTCACATATGGGGTAAATATTGGTCACAACTTGTTTTTATATATATTTTTTTTAATTAAAAAAAAAAAAAAAGTTTAGTCAAAAGTAAATTAATATGATAAATTATCATCAATATTTAGTGTTCACAAAGTTTCTGTACAAATATAACAGGTTATGAGAAAAAAAATTAGATTATAGTGTATTTAAATATTGATATTACAAACGAGCATACTGTAAATCCACAATTCTTGACACAATTTTTTAAAGCAATATTAATTGCATTAGTATCAACCACAAAGAAATTACTTTCGTGTAAAATTACTGGAATAAAATTACATAAAATATACATTTCACATTGTTAATTCTTGCATAGGCCAGCTAAAGTTACAAGAGCCTTGTTCAGGAAATTTAATTTCAACTCTCTTTTCGTCGAATATATTTATAATTTTCCCAATGTAAAATGAGTTACTGTCATAATACAGATATACAAAGCAGATGTTCCTGAATTGCACTACGTATATTCTAAAGCCATTTCTTAGCATTTCCTAATGTTGAATTCTTTTTAACTGGTCAACTTCAACTGTTTCTATATTATTATATTTAATCTCCCCATCCAGATGTTTCAAAGCAAGTATGTTTTGCTGATGGTGAGGCATCCACATTATTATCAATTAAAGCTATCGTTTCTTTGCCAATAGGGAATTTCTTTGTGTGCATTCTTTTTTCTTTTGCTACAACTATCCGCTTCTGTATTGGTTGGTTGGTTGTTTTCAGATTATCTGGCGCCGTCAGCAACACGAGGGCTATAATACGCTGAAACATTCGTCATTAGACAAGCCAACATACATTTACAAACACCCATGCCACACCATGCCTAACACAGGACTCGAACGTGCAACCTCGCGGTCTAGAAGCTAGCACGCTAAAGACTATACAGCTTCTGTATTGTGTCAGCCTTATCTTTGATTTTCAAGTCTTTTTTCTGTCACCAGATCCAGAAAATTTTAATTTATAATAACAGCTGAGGCTGTGTTTATTCGTCTTCTAGGATGGCCACAAAGCTCATGAAAAAAGTTCCCTGATTTTTCCCTATAAATTTTTTAAAAAATCCCTGATTTTACGGCAAACTTTTTTTTAATTTTTCCATACATGTAGGCACCCTGATCAAATAGAACATATAGGCAAAAGAGATAATATGCCAATTTTTTACAAATAGTTTTGGTGGTAATGAAAAGTTTAAATTATTTCGTAATATTAAATTTTTAATGATTACCATAACAATTCTCCAAGTAACTGGTGCTAAAATACGATGAATGGAAAAACGTCCTTCAGAACAAAAATAACTTCCCCGATTTTCATGAAATTTAAAAAAATTCCCTGACATTTTCCCGATTTCCAAGTTTAGTGGCCACTCTGTCTTCTGATTTCTGAATGTCATCCTCTTAGACTATAATGTCTTAAATCAAAATGTTTACTTAAAAAATCTTTTGAACTACCTGTGAACAGGAAGCATTTGATCCAAATCGGGGCTCGGGCATTATATTGCCCGACGTGATCGGGGCATGTAAATATTTAATAAAAATACCTTTCAAAAGTTACATATTTAATATTTTCTCTTGTGCTCGTGTAATTTCAATCTGTTCGCGACTTTCAGTCGAAGGCCACTACTGTGATGCAACTTGTCCACTGTAACTATAAATAATTTAATACAAATAGACATTGATGAAGTTTAGCCAGCAAACTTTGATCCATCACCAGCAACTGAAAATTGGTTATTTTTAACTATAGAAACAAGGCATGTGGAAGAGCTTGCAATTCCAGGGTTCCCACCCAAATCACAGAATGAAAATCAATGACTTTTAAGGACCTAAATAATGTTTATAAGGACCATTGAAAATTTGTTTTGACATCATGTCTATATATAAATTTTTAATAAAGTATATTTTACCAAAAAAGTAACAAGTTGGTGGATGCGTAATACAAATATGTCGGAGAGTTCCAATGTAGTGCAGATAAGTCTCAGTTGCATTTTTATGAATTTTGCAGTTGGCCACACAACATCAGTAAAAATTAAGGACTCTTAAGGACCTCTAAGTATTTTCAAGGACTTTTAAGCACCTCTAAGCATTTTCAATGTCTTGAAAATAAGTTTTAAAATATAAAGCACTTTTAATGACTTTCAATGACCGTGGGAACTTTGAATTCAGATCACTACTAGTTCAGAATTTTCCGATTTAGATCAGAACAAAAATCACAACAAAATAAATGATTCTGTTGTGTAATGCAAAAATATGTTAATATAGTGTCTTTACTTATTTCATTTTAATGCAAGTATAGGTCATTGTTAATGTACATACGTTGCTAACGATAATTTTTTTCGACAGGTCAGTACTAGAAATGACAATGAATGAAATGTTCGGTCATGTATTTTCTAGACTAACTTGCCCAACAAGGCGTGCAAAAGTTTTGAGATTTTTCGGGCCCTGATCCAAATGCAGCATACAATAGTGGATGATGGTACTTATGTTGGAACTTGAAAACCACGTTCAATTTTGTTTAATAAGTATACAAAGTAATTAATAGACATTAGTTATGTTTAGAGATAGAAAAAAGTATGAAAAATGTCTGCACTTCTAAAGAATATCGTTGACTAAGAATTACCGCAGTAAACAGGAGTATAAAAATGGGTATACTTATGTAACTAAATTAAAACAAATTGAAAAAAAATTATACATGGGAATCAAAATCTCAACCTACCTGAAGTTGAGAAACAGCATCAATAAGAAAAAAATTATAAAAATGTGGCACTGATATGAATTGTGAAAAAAAATAGGGGATTTTTGGGGAATCTTGAGAACAAGTTGTTTTCACAGTAGTAAATAAAATACTTTTTCCCCTCACTTGCTACAGATTTATATATTTTTTTTGTAATTTTATACCAGAAAATAGAATAAATAAGGAGTTTTTAACATATTTTAGTTGCTTTTAAATAGCATTTTTTAATTCTGAAAAGTAGGTGACCATTAATTACCCTAGAAAAAGAGTGACCAAGAATTCCCTAACCAATCCGACAATACATTTAATAAATGATGCGAATTGCCAACCTAAGAAGAAATGAACATAAATTTATTTTTTTTAATTCTCCAATACTTATTCAGGGTGTCCAGCAAAGTTTCTGATAAAAATTCAAGCATATTTCAAGAATTTCAAGGCTCATCTCAAAAATTTTCAAGGACCCCTCTCGCAACCAATTAATTACCACCACATTTTCCAAAGTATACCCCCACTAAGTTGTACGTTGAACAAATTTTACAAAATATAAAAAATTATGAAATTAAAAAATATCTAATCATCATGTAAGAATTAGACTATGCACTTTGAAAATAGGAAGAGAAGATTGTTTTAAGTCTTGTTTTGTTTTTTTTAAGGCGAGAAAAAAGACATAAAATTGTTTAACAAGTGATACATAAATATGAAGGTCTAAACCTTAGCAGATAAAAAGAAAAAGGAATGAACCTAGGCGTGCAATTTAATAGTTTACTTTAAGCACGACTGCTTGTCACAAACATTTCTGTTGTTAAGAATTAAGGGAGGGAGGTTCTGCATGTAACTCACATGGCCAAAGCAAAAAAACTTCACATTTTCACACAGTTGCACAAGTTAATTAATTTTAAACTATTACATAAAAAATTGCTTTAACTTTTAAACTATTATCCATTATAGCTAAAATGTAAAAAAAATTTCAAACTAAAATAAGCAATTTAACATACAATAACAGTTAAAATTACATTTTAAAAAAAGGATAAACAGAAAAATTGGGAATACTTTCTTGCACAAAATTAAATCGAAATTCTAGAAATTCTGCATCGATTCAAACCAAACGGCGAAACCGATCTTCATACCGACACTAATCACGGGAAATAGCGGCTATTAACATCAGGGGAAGCCTAGGCAAATGACATCAAAACGGCATCCCAAATCTCGGCAATAGCTACTATTGAAACGGCTTAAACCAAGTGTAAAATTATCAATACT
Organism: Linyphia triangularis; assembly: GCA_963978545.1. Classification (NCBI taxonomy): domain Eukaryota; kingdom Metazoa; phylum Arthropoda; class Arachnida; order Araneae; family Linyphiidae; genus Linyphia; species Linyphia triangularis. The sequence goes on from OZ021722.1 coordinate 63,039,825, forward strand.
CCAATGTAAATATCGGCGATAGCGGAAAACATACACAAATCTTGGTCAATACATTAAAGCAAAATATTGTTGATATGGCGTCCCGAGGATTGCAACCAAATAAATTTCCCCAACGCGATTTATGACCAAAAGGCCTTAAGTTTCTGAACAATGCAGAGGAATTTTCCAACCAAAAGTAATTTGTTAGACAATCCTTCGAGGTTCTAAATGAGAAAAGAAAGAATCCCCTCTTTAATTTTCACGAGTTTGGAAAACGGCACGTTTTAAAATATACTATTTGAAAAGTTTTTTTCATTCACCAATATAATACGAGTCGTGACATATTACAAGCGGTTTATAAATAAATGCAAACTCGCAAAGGTTAACCTAAAGATTGAAAGTTTTTCAAGACCCAGAAAAGATAAAAGAATTTCAACATCTACTTCCGTTTGAAATAAACAGCGCGAAAATCTTTGTCCTTAGCTGTCTTCAAAACTTAAATTTCAAGGAAGAGATCGATTGTGTAAAAAAAGGTGCAGACTTACCAAAAAGAAGTAAATTAGTTCCATTGACTCCTTTTTTGGATGCTATTATTATTATTTCTGAGCATTCAATAGAATTTCTACTAATTTAACATTTTCACATTTCGCATCTACATGCAGGAACTACTTTCAAACAGTCTGAAGCAATATGGCGGGATTGAATTATTGGGGGGGAAAGGTTGATTTGCTTTTGCGTAAATAGATGCATGCTTTGTTTCAGATATCGGAGCTCTACCCGACCCCAAACGATGGGCGATTTGCTGGAACATCGAGTTAAGTCAATATCAATTATAGGTATGGGTTAAGTTGGGTCAATCCTTCATTAATTGTGGTCGCAGCACCAACTGTAATAAAATCTAGTAGAAAGAACTCTAAAGTAAGCAGATTCCTTGGCTGTCAAACTTCCAAGCAAAGCCAATAAAATTGCAATGCAAATTTGTATTTATCACAGAAATGGTAGAAATTTCAGTAAAAAACGGAAATCCGCTATTATGTCTGAACTTTACCATGTCTGCCAGGTGCAAATACCTGCAATAGCGTCAGTGACTGTTATATTGGCACAGTAATAGCATCCGACGAAAACTGTCACGCAACAACCTAATTCTCGGCCATAGCGACTAACATAATCACGAGAATAGCGGCCCCATTACATGACTATAACGTTCAGCAAAATTGTCATCACGTATGAACGTAAATAATGCCGATAGAAGCTATGACATTAGAGAAAAAGAGAGATAGCAGAAATTCGTCGATCAGCGGAAGAAACGCATCTCTTGGAAAACATTTTCATTTTTTTTTAAATATCATAAAGGTTTTTCCGATAAAAAAGAGAAGAGATGATTTCCCGACGCAGACCGGAAAATTTCAAGCATAATTCCAGACTTTCCCGAGGTGCAAAAAATTCAAGCACATTTCCCGACTTTCAATGCTGCTGGACACCCTGTTATTATTTAATAATTTATGTTTTATTTATTCACACTTGAATAGATGTTAAGATAACAGGAATACAAATATTTTACATTAAATTTAGAAATATTAATTAAAAATAAATAAAACAAATTAAACTTTCCTAAACTATTTTTTTTTCTAATTTATATATTAATCATAAAACATTCAAATCAGATGCTTTTTAAACAAACAGCTAAATATAATATTAAAAGTGTAGCAAAGAGGCAAAATTAGGTAGAAGTGACATTCCATTGGATTTGGAGATGAAAACTAAAATCTATGAATTATAGTACTAAGACAATTTGGTATCTGGGAAACAGATACATTATTAACACCTGGTGATTTTTGACTCAATTCTTTTTGGAGTTAAAATAAAAGATGATCAGAGACTATGGTTTATATGAAACTAGCTATATAGATATAAAGGGGTAAAAATTTTAAAACCAAGGATAGTAAACATAAACCTTCTGATATAGACTTCTTTTCATGGTACTCATCTGCTAGATGGGTACCAGATAAAAACATTTAGGCTTGGTGATACATCTACAGATCATTTAAACACTTAGACTTGGCGACAACTAGTACCCGTCTAACGGAAGAGTACCCTTTTAATCTTAGAATTTCTTCTGGTACTGAATGTAAAGAAAAAAAATTAAACATGCATAGAAATAGAATTTGCTTCATAAAAAGATCAATGTTAAGACATGCACAAAATATTTAGAAAAAATATTTGAAAATAAATACTTTCTTGCAAACAGGTACTAATTATTGGCAATGATAGTTTTAGTAAAACTTAGAATATATATTTTTAAACATATTTTCACCAAACATTACCAATCTTTTCTTATAATATCAGCAACTTGTTGGGAAATTTAACCATACCTAGTTCTTTGACGCTTGCAAGAGTTAAATAAATCTTTTTTTAACAAAGAATAAGAGTAACAACAAAAACACATACATATCAGGTAACTTGTATGACAAGTTTCTTCAATGAAATGTTATGCTTATAAACAGACAGGCCATGCTGTCAACACTAAATCAAAACTGCTATGAACACACTATAGTACATAAGATACAATTAAAATGTATAAATTGGATTTCGGGTACAATTTTCTTAGTCATACGCGAAAACCATAAAAATATGGCCATTCAAACACGGTTTTTGCTTCAATTGAAACTATCATGATCATCGATCAGCTAAACTGAAAGACCCTAAAAAATTAAGGACGGTTACTTTACGAACACTTGGCGAGAATTTTCTTTTTTAGATATTTACCTCGTCAACCCCCAAGACTTGATAAAAGTTCTGTGGAGTACTTTCAACTAAATCAAACAGTTCGAGATCTTCGGTCGTCCAACAATTGCCAACGTGCAAAAAACACAAAACCAAGAGAGGAGCACACAAAATCATCTTCGTCTTCTAAGAGCAGTTTCAAATATTAAGTTTACAGAAATATTGAGGTCGGGCTGGAATTACAGTTCGTGTCATGTAAGCAGCATTTCCTCAAACGGTAATGCACAAACTGACAGTACCATTCTGCAACAGCTGTTTCTAAGAGATGACAGAAGAAGTTGTGCTTCCGCATATCTTTCATTATTAAACAAATTTAATTCAGTTCAGTTTCTTGAAATATTTCACTTCAGTTTCTCCATTTCATTATATTTTTATCGGTCCTTATGCACAGCATGATTAGAAAAAAAGGTAGCAATGAGTGGCAATACTTGTGACATGTTTATGACCAATCGCAGCACATCTTTAAAAAACAAATTAGAATTTTCAAATTTTATTATCGAATCATAATGCCAATTTTATTTAATTCTGTTTTTATAAACTGATAATGACGTCATCACTCCTCCACTTAAGTTTATTTTTTAGTCAATCACAAGGTAATTGCAATTTTTTATTGAACACTTCAACAAAAATTAAGAAATTAAATTGACCTTTCAAGGAATCATTTAAAAAAAAATTATGAATTAATACAATTTTATTTTCATATTAAATTGTAACTGCAACTCATCAACTTTTTGCGTTCGTTTCAGTTTTGTTTATTTACTGCTGATGGACCGAACTATCCGAGATATCTTTTTTATTTTGTGATGGTCCATAAAAATAAAGTTATTGCCATTTAATTCCTATCTTCATTTGTTTTTCCAATAATATTATACGTGTATGTTGTCCATTTGATATCAATCCTTCAGGTATTTTTTGCTTATTTTAATTTTTTTGTTTCTCTTTTGCCGTCATTTAAATTTAATTTATTTCATTTAACAAGATTTCTAATTAATTACAGACTCCGACCATGAAATGTTTTGCAATGGCTTTTCTAAAGAAAAGTGTCACCTATTAAATTCAAAAGAATATTTGTTTTTGACCTTTTTTTCGTTTTATAATGAATACATTAATCCATATTACAATTTAAACTTTTAAATTAGAAAAATAAAATGCATTTTTCCATATAAATTCCATAAGAGTGGCAGAACATAGTTTTGAAAACTATTCTTTGAAGTCAATTATCATTCGTAGTCTATTGCGCATTTCCCGAGTTTTATTTTTGTTAGGAGAGTTTAAATCTTTTGACGGCAACAAAAACAGCTTTCTTTTGCATAATGTTTGATATACTTTAAATTTAAATGAACTTTCTATTTTATGCGGCGCATTGTTTAATTGCTTCTTGAAAACCAATAATTATTTTTGACATAAGTATGTTTTTTAAAAAGTTATCAAGTGAAATATAATGAAGGAAAATTTAGAAGAAAAAGATTTGAACATAAGTTACTCACAAGATATTTCGGTTAAAATTCGAAGTCCGGTACGGATTCTGCGCCAAGAATTGTTTACATCAAACCATGTCAAATTATGGCATCCATAGACAGTTCACTTGCCATGAAAAAAATGGCTGGGATGCCATTTTTTTGAAGAAAATTACCCTGGTGCAGAATCTGTACCAGACTTGGAATTTTAACCGATATTTCATTAAGTTTCTGGAATAAACTCGATATTAATAGTAAAAATTAAAACTAATTTATGGGTTTATATACCAGGGTTCCCACGGTCATTGAAAGTCATTAAAAGTGCTTAATATTTTTTAACTTATTTTCAAGCCCTTGAAAGTACTTGAAAATGCTTAGAGTTGTTTAAAAGTCCTTAAAAATACATAGAGGTCTTTAAAAGTCCTTAATTTTGGCAGATGTGTGCCACACTGCCCAATTTTTAAAAATGCAACTCAGACTTGCTATCATTGTATCACTGTCACTTATCCGCATTGTATCGGAATTCTCTGACGTATTTGTATTATGCATGCACCAATTTGCAACTTTTTTAGTAGAATATACTTTATTAAATTTATATATAGACATGATGCCTGAAAACTAATTTTCAAAGGTCCTTAAAAATGGTTGCGTGGCACTAGCCGACGTGTATCGAGCCAACAGGGTAAAATTGCACCACTAGCGCACAAACACCTGTTTATAAGGGGAAGGAAATCCGCTACAAGGTAACGTGGTACCAGAAGCGCACAAACTCTAGTTTCTTAGGGGCTCACTTCTTCATTTGATTTACCATTTGAATGACACCATTTCATTTCTGAGTCTAAAATTACTTCTTAAATTACAGTGGATTTTGTGAACTTGTTTTGTATCATATTAATTAGTGTAGTAAACTTTAAACGCGTTTTATGAAGTGTAATATATATTTTTACTAGCTGAATACCAGTGCTTCGCTACGAAATTTTAATATGTGCAATATTTTAGCTAGCAGTGAAGCCTCGCATTGCGGAAATCCGTCATTGGTGTATAGGGCCTGGTGCTTCGCTAGCAGGAAGGTTCATCTCTACGCAAAATCCAGCTCGCTACGTTCGCTGAAAAGTTCATTGACACATAAGTACAGGCTTACTTCACTCATTGAAAGGTTCATTATTATGCAAGAATAGGCTCGCTTCGCTCTCTGAAAGGTTCATTGCTGCGTAAGCATAAGCTCGCTTCACTCATTAAAATCTAATTGCTACGTAAAGCTTTAATATTAGAAACCTCTCCCCTGTCGAGACACACACAAAAAATCTTCGTTAATACAATAATACAACACCCCTTTAAGATTATTTTAACACGTGTTTGAGGAAAGCTAAAATTAGAAGAGCAAAACTACGTACGTTGAAACTTTCAGAGCTTTAGGCCTATAGAAGTCGCTTTTTGTGAATAAATTAATTAAAAAACAAATTAAAATGTTAACATTCGTTTTGTCATTCTAAAGTCCAGTTAGGAGGCCACAACTACTTGTGTTGAAAATTTCAGAGCTGTAGCCCTATTAGATATCGTTTTGTTAAATATATATTAAATAATTATATATATTTAATTAAATTAATTAAAAAAAATAACTAAATGAAAATTTAAAATTATGTTTTTCAAAAGTTCAATTAGAAGGCTAAAACTACTTATATTGAAAATTTGTGAGCTGTATCTCTATTTGAAGTCCCTTTGTAAAAATAAATTAATTATAAAAATTAATTAAAAAAGAACTAATTGAAATTTTAACATTGTGTTTGACTTATATAAAATTAGAGGGTCAAAACTTCTTATGTCGAAAATCTCAGAGCTCTATTGCAATTTTAAGTAGGTTTCTATAGACACACAGCTTGTTTTGTTATTATTGACTAGATGAATACCCGTAAAATGTGCAATATTTTAGCTAGCTGTGAGACCTCGCGTAGCGGAAATCCGTCATTGGTGTATAGGTCCCGGTGTTTGGCGCTTCGCTCGCTAGAAGGTTCATCGTTGCACAAAATCGAGCTCGCTTCGTTCACTGAAAAGTTCATTAACACATAAGCACAGGCTTACTTCACACGTTGAAAAGTTCATTGCTATGCAAGCATAGGCTCGCTTCTCTCGCTTAGACGTTCATTGTTACCTAAGCATAAGCTCGCTTCACTCATTAAAGTCTAATTGCTACGTAAAGCCTTAATAAAGAAACAAAAAATCCCCGTTAATACAATACCCCTTTAAGATTATTTTAACACTTGTTTGTGGAAAGCAAAATTGGAAGGCCAAAAGTACTTATTTAGAAACTTTCAGAGCTTTAGGCCTATTAAAAGTTGCTTTTTGTGAAAATATTAATTAAAAAACAAATTAAAATGTTAACCTCCTTTTTATCAAAAGTCCAATTAGAAAGCCAAAACAACTTGTATTGAAAATTTCAGAACTGTAACCCATTTCGAAATAGTTTTGTGAAATATATGTTAAAGTTAAAAAAAATAATTAAAAAACAAATAAAATTTTAAAGTTCTGTTTTTCGATAGTCTAATTAGAAGACCAAAACTACTTATTTTGAAAAATTCAGAGCTGTAGCCCAATTAGAAATTGTTTTGTAAAACATTTATTAATTAATTAAAAAAATTAAATAAAAAAGAACTAAATAAAAATTTGAAATTCTTTTTTTTCAAAAGTCCAATTAGAAGGCCAAAATTACTTATGCGGAAAATTTCAGAGCTGGTAGCTCTATTAGAAATCGTTTTGTAAAATATATATTAATTAATTAAAAAAATTAATTTAAAAATAACTAATTAAAATTTTAACATTCTGATTTTCAAAAGTCCAATTAGAAGGCTAAAGCTACTTATGTTGAAAATTTCAGAGCTGTATCTCTATTTTAAGTCACTTTGTAAAAAAAAATTAATTCAAAAAGAGCTAATTAAAATTTTAACATTCTGTTTGACATAAGTAAAATAAGGAGGCCTAAACTTCTTAAGTTGAAAATTTCAGAGCTCTACTCCAATTTTAAGTAGTTTTCTATAGATCCACAGACAGACACACAGCTTGTTTTATTATTATAGATAACCAACACATTATAAAACACCTTATAAGCACATTTGTTATAAACTGTGTATTATTTCAAACTTTTTATTTAAAAACTTATAATTAAATAAATATTGAAGCCAGATTCACAATTCTTCATGTCTCGCACATCCGCCTGTCCGTTCTAATAACATCCTAATTAGTCATTTTAATTGCAATTAGCTAATTAAAAAATTAACGGAAGAATAAAGTTTACGTTTAAAAATGCATCATTTTTAATTTTGATGTACTGTTAAGAAGTTTGAAATTATAACATAAAAATTAAAGAATGGAGATCCTACCCTCTGCGCATAAACTAGCAGTTTTTGCGCTCATGGTACCATTCGCTTGATAAATGAGAAGCAACTCTCTTCCCCCCCAAATACTGCAGGTGTTTGTGCGCTCTTGGTACGATGCGCTCATGACACGTCGGCTCGTGCCACGACACCTTAAAAATATTATTTAGGTCCTTAAGAGTCATTGAAAAGTCAGTGATTTTCATTCTGTGATTTGAGTGGGAACCCTGTATACTCTATCGAAGGAAGAATTATCCTTTCTTACCATATAAAAAATATTTTTATTTAAAAAAGAAAATTTTAATTTTAAAAATTTTCTTTTACTATAAAAGGCATTTTATAAAAAAAAAAATTCATCTATATTCTTAGTTCCTGCCTCGGAAAATGTAAAACTATCATTTGTGTGCTCAGAAAATGTTTTAAAAGAATAGCAAAAAATAACTTTCTTTTATAAAAATAATTTTTTTAATATTGTGGGTAACTTATAATCAGATTTTTTTTTTTTTTTTCTAAATTTCAAATCATTACATTTCACTTGATAACTTTAAAAAAAAACATACTTATGCTTAAAATAATTGTTTTTCAAAAAGAAAATAAATATTATTCCGAAAAAAAAATATCAATTCAAAATAGCTAATACATTTTATTTTAAAGCATATAAAAATTATGCAAAAAAAAAATTTTTGCTGTCAAAAGGTTTAAACTGCTCTTGAAATATAACTTAACAAGCACAGTCTTATGTATGTATAATATTTAAATTGCTCTTTAAACTTTCAAGCTGTATAAACTACTATGTACGTTTCAAAACCTTATTCAATACTAAACATCTGCTGTGCATAATAATTTCTGTTTCTTGATTTTAAATATTATTATTTATTTTTTTATGTAAAAAACCTTATCTAGTGGATAAACTTTCTACCAATCCACCTATTCTTAGCTCATAATTAAGTTTTTGAACCAAGGCCTTAGTGAATACTATTATTGAAGAAAACTGTACCCATCACTTTATAATTCTCATTTATGTCATCATTTACTCAATACATTAAAGTTCTCTACGGCTGTTTGCCTTGTATTAATTTGTAATATCTAATTAAAAATGAAAATCTTTTTCTTCAGATTGATATTTCATAACCTCAAACATGAGCGTGGTTGCTCTTCCAATTAACAGTCCTGTTGCCAAAGAATGGTTGATGACCAGGAAAGAGAAGATAAGACCATGGAGTCAGTTCCTGGATTTCAAGATGTTTCACATACCAACTTCCTTTCCAAAATGCACAACCAGAGTAGTTAGAAATGTTGAATACTTTCAAAGCAACTATATTATTGTATTTATCGGTCTTATTGTCTATTGCCTGTAAGTCTTTTTATATATTTATAAAAAGTTCATTTTAAGTATTTTGATGTATGAATTGTTTAATTTTAAAAAGAATTTTCTTTCCCAGAAATTCATTCTTTTCTTATTTGTATAAAATGCTAAGACAGAGACATAGATGACACACTATGTAGGGGTTGTCGTATGACAGAGGAGAGCTCTACGCACGTCTTATGTAAATGTGACTACTACTCTGTCCAACGATTTGAATATCTGGGATACCATTGTATCGTTCCCTGGTTCCAATCCAATGTTCCCAAATGTTTCAATCAGGTCTATACTGAAATTTATTTTGGCAACCGGTCTTCTTTAGATCAGATAGGGGGTTTCAATACATTAGACAATAGTCGCTGTACTGGTACTTGGCAGAGTCACCCTCATTCATAAGACAGAGGCATCAATATAATTTGAAGTCAGATTTATAAGCTCTTTAATAAGGATACAGTAGCTTTATAAAGTTTCTATTTGATGTTGATCTCTATTGGAAGCTGAAAAGTTTCTCTACAATATTTTTTCTGCTTTCTGCTTAAAAAATCTTAAATAAATTTTAATGGTGAATTTCATAAAACTTGACCTCTAGTATGTGGTTAAGGGTTCTAAATACTTTTAATTAAATATAATTAATAAATTTTGCTAAAATACTGAGACAACAGAACTTCTTAAATATTTTATTACATTTTATGTTATTTAGTAAACATCAAATAATTTGAATTTTTAATCTGATTTTGTAGAGCATTGCTTTTATATAAGTACTTTGTTCTGCAAAGTCAGATTAAAAATTTAAGTTTTTAGATAGTATTAGGAATTATTAGTTTACCACCTGTACACTGATATTTGTTCTATTTGTAAAATTCAACCAGTTTTGTAGATTAATATTATTATTATTTTTTTTCCAGCCTTACCTCTCCTTTGCTATTAATAGCTATCGCAGCTTTATTGGGTGCATGCTATATTATAAAAGTGAAAAATGAATCCAAAGAAGTTGTTCTCCTTGGTAAAAAAAGCTCTTTACATTTATGTATAATTTTTTATTTATATATATATCAGTACAAAAACTAAACAATTTGTTTGGAAATTAACAGTATCTAATGCGACAAAAAACTTGTTAAATATGATTTCTTAAAATGTAGGAAATATCAAGCATATCTGGTAGAATATGACACACAATTTTTTCGAAAATAATATATCAGCTTTAAGTGAATTTTTTTGTTTAGAACTACTATTAGCAAAAGATGGTTATTTATTGAACATGTGTTACTGAAACATCCAAGAACTCAGAGAAAATTGTAATTTATTTCAAAACTATTCACTACATTTAAATAATTCTTTGTATGATAAAAAAAAAAAGAACTTTTTAAGAACTATAATTTATTGATTAACAATTTTTACAGTTTATCCTATACATCTAGTAAAATTTTAAAATACACAATTATTATTTTGTAAGTCGGTTGATCAAAAAGGATTTAATTGTAAAGGATTTTGCTCAAAAGTTGGAATTTTCAAATGAATTATCTTGTAAAATGAAATTTTCAAAATGTGTGGAAGATATGGTAAATCAAAATCACTCAAAAAATTTTAATTAAAAAGTCTATAAAAGAATTAATTTCCCAAGAAGTTTTCATCGTCAAATATTTTTGAGGAGTTCCAGGGTATGACAAATCTAGTAACAGAATGAACATTGGATTATGTCAAGGTAGAGAGATTTGGTTTAGATTAAAGTGTTTGTATTATAATGGAAGTTTACTTATTCCAGGAAAAGTTTTTATTGGCTTGATAGCCAATAAAAGTGACTTAGTACTTTAAAAAAAAAAAAAAAATTCTATGATAAACAGGAAAATTTTTGGCCATTTAAAGAAAGCACCAAATGAATTAGAAAAAAATTTAGTCGTTATAACATCATAGTTTAAGATCTTCCATATCAGGATTAATCACTCCTTTGAAATTCATACTGATTATTATTTATTGATACATTATTGTGCTTGAATGTTTTGTTTAGAATTTTATATTTAATTTGGTGCTTCCTTCAAAAAGTCAAACTTTTTCGAGGGGGGTGGGGGACTACTACTATCACATTTTGAATCATTTGCTGTAATTAATATTTAAAAATAATTCGCTAGTCTATCCTCTATTTTCATTTAGAAATAAATGTCCTTACTAATCAATGAAAAAAATTACAGCTTAGCTGACAAACTGTAATGGTTTTTATACAGTGTAATTCACACAATATTTACCATTTGAAATAATATAAATGTATTTTCTTTTTAAGGGCAAAAATTAACATTAGCACACCAATATGCTCTTGTGTCAGTCTGTGCATTTCCATTGTTCTATCTAGCTGGTGCTGGTCAAGTTGTATTTTGGATACTAGGTATGTTCACCTCAGTTTTTTTTTTTTTTTTTTTTTTTTTTTTTAATGAAATATTTGTCTTGTGATAAGTTTTTCATTGGCTCCTAAGTTAAAGCACTGCTTTCTGTTTCTTTTTGCATAAAATTCACGAGAAAAGCTTTAAATTAAACTTTAGATTTTAAAACTATTGCTTATTTCTTTCATCCCTGCTGTAGAAGTTTCAACACTTTTAAGTTGAAATGTTTAATTTAGGAAGTGTCAAAAATTATTTAGTCACACGCACAACAATAGCGTTATTTGTGCATGTTTTTATGTTGAGTAGTATGGCTAAGCATTCTTGATCTGTACGCTAAAAACCATACTTTGAAGTTGGTCATATCACTGTTTTTCGCGGAATCTCTAGATGGCACGTTTACAGATCTAGAGAATACATGCTCTTCAAAGCATTTCTAAACTATTTTTTACAATTTTTGCAAAAAAAAATTATTTTTTTTTAGCAATTCTATTGGATGTGTGTTAGAATAATAAATTTTACAGTTTCCTTGGTGTTTTGCACGCATAATTTGTCAACAAATATATTTTTTTTAGGCATTTGTCACTCTTGAATTTAAAAATATATCTAAAGCTATTTTTTAATATTAATCATATATTCTTATTGTATTTTTTGTAACTTAACTTTCTATAACCATTTTGTCAATGTTTTATACTTTATTTTTTTATTAAAATATACTAAAGGTGACTAATTTATAAATAAAATTTTAGTAACATTTGTAAATAATAAATGCTTGATTATTTTAGTTGTTAAATTTTATTGAAATATCTATTTTCATAACAAATCATTTGTCTTAAAAGGATAAATTATAGTTGTGTAAATGTATAAATAAAAAGTCAAATGAAAAAAAAAATTATTTAGTATTCATAACATTAATTTATACAATACATCCAAACATATAAAAAATACAAAAACATGTCAATATAACATTTACAAATTTATACTGCTAAAAAAAAATTTTGCAATTAATGTTTATTTGGTTTTGAAGCGTTTGAAATATTATTAAGTAAAATTTATTAAAACTTTAAAATGTGAATTCTTATCAAATTCTTAAGAAAGTAGACAGCAACTTAAGTGCATTTGTAAGGTAACAAAAAAAAAATTTAACAAATAATCATAGCCATCATTTCTCTGCCAAGAAGTTGAGATTAATATATGAAATTTAAAAACATTTTGGGCACGTATTAACTAGTTAAAAAAATAGACTGTGTTCAGTTTTAGCGGCTTCAATCTTTTCAGGTTGGGCATTAATTTTTTTCTTTTTAAAGTCTGAACATAATCCTCGGAACGAAAATGTTTTCTGCACACCTGCATCAAACAAGAAGTTTCATTTGGGATATAGTCCCTCCTTGAAATGGACTTTAACCACATATTTTTTAACTATTCATTTGAAAGAACTTCATGAAATGAAAAGGCCTTTAACCTCTTTGCAAAATGGAACACTACAATACACCATATAAGCAAATACTTAATTTTAAACTGATGCCATAACTTATACTCAATTTAAAACAATATTTGAAACCAAATAATCTTAGGTATGTAAAATCAACATACAGCAACCGCCTGAGATTCCAGAGCTTCTATAGGAAAATGACCCATCTCACTCGCTTATAATATGAGTTTCATTATCAAGGACACTTTGAGTATGGTATTGTGTGCATCAGCTGAATATGTAATGGGGTCAAAATACTTTTACCTGTGGTTTAGCTTAATTAAATACAAAACATAATTCAAAGGCTTTTAGTTTGTAATGTGCGTGTAAATATCTTTTTAAACCCCATATTCTTTAGATCCCATAATTCCATATTCTTCATGTCTTCTCTATTTGTTGTTTTAACGACTAATTTAGTAAAGAAAACCTGACTGGCAATTTTGCTTAAATGATAGCTTTACTTCTTCATTGGGTTGTTTTCATTTTGTAATACAAATTTCAATCTTGTACTTTCATTTAAGATGACATTTTTTATTATAAGACAAATCTCATCAATGATATTTTGTTTGTTAATGATATTTTCATTTGATTTCAGTAAATGTTATTTTGACTTTGATAACCTTTTTAAGAAAATGCTATATCTTTTAAATTCATATCTTATATTTTTGTGAACTCTGCACCAAAAAAATCATCTGTTGAAAATTGTTTCTTGTGACTTGACTTATGTGTAGGCTCTAAACTTGATCCTCCTCCTACTATATTTGTATATTAAACCTAAATATTCTCATATCAGACCTAATATTTTGAAAACACAAAGGTATTAATGAAGTTGCAATTTTTTTTCACAAAATAAAGTTTAACTGGGAATATTTTTGTAAATTATATAATTTAATATTTTCTTTTATGAGTTCAATATTCTAATATTTAATAAATAAAAACAACTTAATAACAACATAATCTGAAACTTATTGTTTTACAGGTATATTTTTAAAATTTCGAAATTCATTTAGTTTGTAATAATTATCTTATTGATCATAAAAAATTTCATTAGAAATTAATGTGATAAGTTACAATGCATAGTAATCAGAATTTTAATTTATTCTGTACTTGTATTTAAAAAGTAACTTATATAGATACCAAGTTTAAATTATTACCATTAGTTCAATATGTATATTCGAACTAATTTCATAGCTTATTATAAAATTTAAATTATTTAAATAAATGTATTTTCAGGGGCTTCATTTTTCATTATCATGCTTCATGCTACGTTATATGCTATTGAACAAAGCTCAAAAGATGATGACGACATTGATCTCCATATGGCTCCTGTTTAACATATTGTAATAGTATAAAATAGTAATTAATTTAATTTAGTGTTAGAAAATATCTTATATAAATTTTAATTTCCAATACTCAAATATATCTGGAAATGCCTTGTAATATACATATGCTTACTATTATGTTCTGATAAAACCACAAGTAAACCTTCTTTCAGGGGCTTCCTTTTTTTTCATAATGCTGCATGCTGTTTTATATGAGATTCCATCAAATTCTGAAGAAGAAGAGCTCAAGGCAGTACTGGAAATTGTCTAAAAATGTTATTTAATTTTCATAGAGTGCATTTATTTATTGTTTTAGCTTGCATTTGAATGCATAGCATTAGATGGCATCCAACTGAAGAAAATTGTATTTTCTCTCAAATAGTATTAGTTTATATTTCTGGAGAAAATATTATATGAAATGCTTTAAATCAAAATAAATATGTTAACTTATTTATGTTGTTTAGCTTATCTTAATGAAATTTACTTTTAGCATTTTGTGTGATTTGTGCATTGTATAAAGGACTTTTTTCAAACACATATTTACCTTTGACAAAAATTATTGTTTATTTAGTTTTTGAATATTGTTGAATAAAAATGGTAGTTACAAATTTTTATTTATTTCACATTAATTTTTCTATTATTTATTTGACTTCAGAATTTACAACCTTATTACTTGAAAACTTATCCATGTTCTTTCTGAAACTCAGTTGTAAAAAATTATATTCCTTATTACTTTGATCTAACTTTTTCAATATGTAATTAAATTTTTATCTATTTACCTAATACTTCTAATTGTAAAATATTTTATGCAGTTTTAAGGAATAACCAGTTTTGTTTGGGAGGATACTTAATTATATAATTATCGCAAACTTAAATTTGGTAAGGGAAAATTAAATATAAAATCATACTAAATTAAATAATTGTCTACACTTTTTTTAGAATTATAGTAAATTTTTCTTATTCACAGTTATCGCATATCTTTAATTTAAAGTTTTAGCAATTGTCGCAATTTTTCTCTCTCCACAAGTGCTAGATTGTAACGGATAATAAATTTCTTTGTTTGTATTACTTCAAAATATATGATAAATATTAATGTTGTTTAAATTTTTAACCATTAATCTTAATGTAAATTAAGTTAGTGTCTTTTTTATTATTATTATTTTATTCTTCATAAATATTACCCAGGGATTTTTAAAAAATCATTATCATTTTAAATGATTATCCTTATCTTTTCAGTTCATACTGAATGTAAAGTAACATTCAAATGTTCAACAATGGTTACAAAGGCCTATCGCAGCAAATAGAATCTACATTTGTTTTATCAATCACTATCCAAAGATTATCCTTATTTGCATTACCTTAAAATTTGCCTTTTATGTATATAAAAAAAAAGTTTGATAACTATTGAAAAAGATAATTATTTGGAAAAAAATTCAAATACCTCAAAATAGAAATCACTAAAATAGTTAATGATATTCTAAAAAAGTATTACATTATAATATTAAGCAAAGAAGAGGGTAAGTAAATATTGATAAAGTATTTGACCACTGACATTCTGAAATCTTTATAGAATTTCAATAAATACTAATAATTAAATAATCTATTAGTTAGCTTACGAAGAAATGGCTTGAACTTGATAGCCGAATATTTCATAACTTTCACGACAATGATCATCCTTTTTTCTCTGTTCATCCTTTTGTTTCTTTTAAAACTGATCAAGCTGGAAATGGATTAAGTTCCGATTTAAAACTGATTTGGCCCAGAAGGGATAAAATCATCTGCCCCTTTCCTCATTGAAAGGAAAGAGTAGTAGATATCGGACAAAAAAGAATGCCAGTGATTTAGCTATTTAAGACATATTTGGCTATTTGTTTTAGTTAAAGAGTAATAGTTTTGCACAGGCTACTCTAGCTTTGTGCATATTGTTTTTTCTATGCACGGATTCTTTAACCCTGAACTGCTCTCATTAGTAAGGAAAGGGCTACTACTTTGTTCACTTGATTTTATAAGTTTAATAACGACACAATTACATTTAAATTTTACAATCTCTCAGCCCACAACTATTTCATGCCTCCTATCCATATCAGTCCTTTTTTTCTCTACCATTCACCAATGGCTGCCAACTTTACCCTGGATCTTTCTTTAATGACTCTTTATGTTTTAGTTGGCGAACGAACCTTATATAAAGTTTAGCAGATTTTCGAAAACTTATGGCCATTTTTTCGCCGCCAGTATATTTTTAAACTACTAGTATTCATTTACATTCCAGAATAAAATGCAGAATGATGTCAATAAGGTATAAAAATTTGTAGCCGTCTCTCTGTCTGCATAGAAAATATTTCAATATTCATTAATTCCTTGATGTGTTCCATACCGTTTACAACTCTGATTTCAGATTAATTTTCATATATTTTATTGAGAAAAAAATGAAGGTCTCAGTTTAAATTTTCGGTCTCATAACTGCTTTTGCAATTGAACATTATTTTTAAAATCTAATTGCTTAGAAAAGACCAGAAAATTTAGAACTAATGAAACATAAAAAAAAATCTATATATTTTATAGGCCAAGATACATATTTTTGTAAGATTTCTTAAACTACTTGTACGATTTTTACGATCAAGGTGTCTTTTTAAAAAGCGCCAACTGTAGATGAGCAGAAACGTTCCGAAAGTGCCTTAAACAAACCTATTATACAACAAGTGTTTTTCGATAATCAAAGTGTTTTCGACCACCTATTTTAGGGTTATTAATTTGCTGTTTAATTTGCATACTTTTCAAGATTTACCTGTATAATTTAAAAAATATAATGACTTTTATTCAGAGATCTTCCGCTTTTATTTGCTGTTCCGGTTTTTTTTTTTTTTTTTCTGAGAAGTTCTGCTATTTTAATAATTATTATTTTTACTAAACTTTATAGGGCTGAATTAGACTTAATTTTCCTAACCCCCCCCCCCCACACACAGAAATTTTTCTGGCTGCACCTCTGTTCTGTACAAACATTAGTACACAAATATATTCTCATTCAGTTATTTTTGTAATTCAAAATAACGCTGCGTATATTTTCCTCTTTTTTTACATTTTGACTGTTTTCACCCCTACTTTTACTAAAAGATAGTTTGTGAGGTGGTTATAATCCTACTATTTTAGTTTTAAAATATCCATTATTTATATTTACTATTCCACTGAGATGAAGTGAAAGGTTTGAAAGATATTTACTGTATTTTCCTATCGATCATTTGCGCTACACAAAAAATGTGTACTACTTAGGTATTTGGCAAAATGACTACATTTTATCAGGATTTCAATAGTTGAATGGAATGAAGGTATTGTATTGTTCAGGAGTTGGCGAGTGTCAGCGAACAAGGGGCCGAACCCCCTATTACCTATTTATTGAAGTAATATATATATATATATATGGAGTTGGCGAGTGTCAGCGAACAAGGGGCCGAACCCCCTATTACCTATTTATTGAAGTAATATATGTATATATATATATTTAAATGTGTATTACAATATTAAATTGACATCCATCTCAACAGTGGTTTCAAAATGAAGAATTTCGCATATCTTCTGCTATATTGCCTCGACAGTCGTTTGTAGCCCAAGGCCTTCCTCAAAATCTTTTTCCATTCTGTTTTCTTACTTCTTTCATTATTGTTCATATAATTTGAAGAAAGAGTGGTCACAGAACCTGGAAATGTCGGGAAATTTTTTGAAATTTCACGAAAATCAGAGAAATTTTCTTTGTACTGAAAGCACGTTTCCCCATTCATACATATTTTGGCACCATTTACCCAGAGAATTATGGTGGTAATCGTTGGAAGTTTAACGTAACAAAATAATTGAAACTTTTCATTACCGCCAAAACTATTGAAAAAAAATTGGCATATTATCTCTAACCAGGGACGTACTGGCCATAGGGTTGTCAGTGCAATCACCGAGCCGGTCAGTGTCTGTGGAAAATGGTTTTTTTTTTAGTACTTAAATAATTTTTTTTTTTTTTCAATATAAGTAGTTGCCTGCTTCCTTAAAATTTTTTTAAAGCCCAATGAATTCAAATACCTAACACTATCGCCAGCCACCACAGCTCTCTACCCTAGATCATCACTCATCAACGTTTGATTTTTTTCCACCATATTATCTGCATGGCCCCTCTTTGGTAAGATCCGCCATTGCATATAGGTCATAGCTTTTGACGCTTAGCCAGGGGCGGCTTAAGGGCCGTGCAAACTGTGTAACCGCACATGGTGCCATTTTTTTTTATTTTTTTTTAAATTTTTTTTTTTTTTTGACCAATTTTAATTTTTTTTAAAAACTAAAGTTCTTCAATCTAAAGTTCTTCAATCAGCAGTTCCCTGCTGGATTTTCACAGTTTTTCACTTGACTAAAACTATAAGTATCATTAACTCCGGAAGAAATTCTTGATGTTGGAATTTCATTTGCTTAAATTTCGATTAGTGAGTGAGTGATATATGTCCCTTTTTACGTGTAAGTGTAACTGCCATTGCATTTGCATAGGACCAAACGGCCACGCTTATCGGAGAAAAATGCTCTAAAATTTAATTATAAAATTATTTTTGTGTGGTTCTCTTATCCGTTTTAGATAGTTTTTTAATAATTAACTTTCTTTTACTCTCAACTTCATCTTGTATTTTATTTTGGATGTGCATTTTGACACAAATATTGAAAATATTTGCGAATGATACTATAAATAGTTTTATGTAATGAAATACAAAATTCTATGCAATAAAAATTTCTATAACATATTCTATGCAAAATGTAATTGAAATATAGCCAAATCGAATATTTAGAACTGGTTGTTAATAATGTAAAATCTTAAATTTAAAAAAAAAATCTGACATACAAAGTTTGCGTAGATGTTACAATATCACTAGGCCGGTAGTTTCTAAAGGCGGCCCGTGTCTAATATAATGCCACACACAAAAACGGATGATGCTAATACATTGAGCATGTAAATGAGCGTGAATTGAAGGGTAAGAGTAAAATCGAATGTTTAAAAATAAGGGGTCATTCTAAGCAAGTTACTTCCTTTTTAATGTCATAATTTAAAACGTTTTTTTTTTTAAATTGCCTTGGAAACCAGGTTTTGCTTTTATAATTGAAATATTAGCAAGAAATGTATTCAATATCAAATAGTTAAAAATGACTTATGTTTATAAATTAAGTATTTTTATTTATTTTTCGATATTTCTTATGCTCCGCAGGTTATTTGACATTCTAATTTTGAAGAAATGCATTCATATATAATGCTATTATTTGTTAATTGAGATTTGGTCAGCCTTTAATAATTAAAGTTATAAAAAAGGTAATTGCCTCGTAAAATTATTATTTAAAAAAAAGTTTGAGTATAACATCCTAAAAAATCTAAAAAATAAATATTATAGTAATTTTTTAATACAATAATATGTAGATATAAAAAGTCAAAATGAAAGAAAATTGTTTTTGTTCGTTCGTTTTACGAAAGTTTGTCTGCAATTAAAGTAACTCCACACATTTTAATACAGTTCTATAACTATATTTCATTCAGTTATACTTAATCACTTTTACCCTTAAGGTGCGTCCTATTGTAATTCTATGTAAGCGGGGTATATTGTATCATTCGATTTTCGATTTCTAAAAAACATATTTTTGATATTATTGTTATGAATTTTTCCGCTGAGGCAATGATGGCACAGTTTTTACTGTATAAAAATATTTATTCTCTCTTCAGAAAACTCACAAAATTTATCCACAGGCAACAGTGTAATCGCTCACGAGCTTCGACACAAGCTTTAGCAAAAACAACTTCGAACACAGCGATTATATACAAGCTCACTCCAATAGGTAAACAAAGCGATCAGCTTTCAACGAACTCCGAAGTCAATCTGAAAACTTTCCCGTTCTCCAGTCTTTTATATACAAGCGCGTGAGACATTCGCGAAATTTCCAGCCAATTCATCGAAAAAGAAACGTCTCGAATTTTCTCGATTGCTTTAGGTGTTGCCACCTTTTCCTAACCTGTATAATCGCTGTTAATAAAAAATAAAATAAGATAAAAATAAATTACAATAGAATTTTAAAATAATACGTCACTATTTACAATATATACAGACAATTTGTGCAACATTATTCTTATTATAGTTATAGAATTAAGTATCACAGGTGCGTTCGTAAACGCAATTTTTTTTGGTCACGAAAACTGAGTAAACTAGAATCGGATTAAATCGTTAAGTCAGTTTATCGGTGTATTTTACGAACGTCCAGTTAAGAAGATCGTCGTCTGCTACTTGTTTACATTTGTCATGAGTTTTGGAAGCGAGTTTTAAATGTGCAAAAGTGTACTTTTACCGAAAAAATGAAGGAATTATACTTTTTTTTTTACTGCCTCATGTTCAAATACATAATTCGCATGAAGATTATTTAATTTTTATAAATTAAAATACTATTTTTTTGTATATAAATATCACCTATTACGATGTACAAAAATACTGATTACTTTTTAGAATATATCAAACTGTTTTAACATCATATAAATAAAAAATTTGTATTTAGAACTAAATTCAAAACTTGTTAAGTTTATGCACTATTGATGATTTAGTGTGAGTAAGCTAAAATATGTGTTACTGCATTGAATGATAAAGGATGAACACAAATAAAAATAAGATATTAAAATGAATGTTGAAACCATATTGCTACCACAAAAGAAAGATGATTTCAATCAAACTGAAGGAAGGAGTTCCGCATAAGGGCGATGGGGCAACCCTAGTAGTAGTTGGCGCAGCCACGATGCTACCGCTCGCCTAAAGGTTCGCCAAACGGGTTTCTCCCTTTCGCTTCATTCCCTAAAATACGGAGATAGGGGAAAAGACGTTGAAAGAGCAATAGCTGCGTGTAGAGACCGATTGCTTGCAGTTCGATGTTGTAGGCGGTTCTACAGATTAACTAGTGGAATATTTTGGGGGGAGAGGGGGGATGCCAGTTAATTTGCCTTTTCCCTTGTTTTTTTTAAAAAATTGTTTGTATTTTGGAGTTGTGGCGGGCAAAACTCCGGAAGAATAGTTAACCCACTTGACTTAACAAGGCCGTCACTAAGAATTTCGATTGGGGAGGGAGGGGGGAGCGTTAGTATTACTTTTACCGATTAAAATCAAGGGAAGTCCGGTGGAAATATAGAAAATTGCAATTAAGGTGTTAATAAATTATTAATTTTGTATTTATTGACATAAAATAATTTTTAATTAACACATAACTGTTATTATTTAATGCATAATTAATAGTTATTTAATTATTAATGAATGCATAACTAATTGTGTGTGTGTTAATGGATTGTTTATTTAATTGTGAATTATTATTAATGTGTACTTAATTCTAATTACTTTTACATTACTGCCTAAAACTTTTTTAATATTTATTGGCATTTTTATATAATGTCATATTTTAAGTAAATTCCTGTCACATTTTAATTAAAGTTCCATCAAATGCATTTAATTTTTCAAGGTTTTTTTTGCGGGGGAGGGGGAGGCATTTACTACTTGCAGATAGAATGCATTACCACGATCGTAAATCAATTCAGTGACTTGACTAATACATGGGCTTCATTGCAATACAATTTTTTTTTTAATTTTCAGATTATAGTTTTGAAGAAAGTAATTAAATGTGTGAAATTGGATGTGGAAATTGCACTTCAACACGTTTTGAAATAAATTAAAAGTATTGACTTATTGATCAAATAGGTGACTCGAATTTAGAATTGTAAAAATGTTGATCAAACAAATTCTGGAAAAATTCTTGGTAAAATTCCGGTGGATTCTTTTTATTGCCGAAAATTAACTTCGCGAAGTACTGCGATAAAGACAAAGAATAAAGACATAGTCAGGACCATTTAAGAAACATGCACTTTCACTCCTTTCCGTCTGGCTTACGAAAAATAAAGAACTGTGGAAGAAATGCCCCCCCCCCCCACACACACACTTATTAACTAACATCCAATTCCCACTTCGAAAAATCATGGATTAATTGTCGCCTTAACCATCCATGTCGTCGATTCAATCTCCACCTCCCTGCAAATAGTCTTGTCGGCGCTCGTGGACAGTATAATTGCATTACAAAAGACAATTATTAAAAACGTTTTGTTAATTTTTAAATACTTTTTAGCACATTTTCGTTATGAAAAAAGAAAGGATGATTTTACTTTTTCTTGAAAAGTATATTAATAGCTAAACTTAATTTTTTTTAACAATTTAAGGTTGGAAATTACTTTTTTAAAAATATTTACTTCCGAGTACATATTTTTTACCAAAACTGTTGTATTTAATGAAAGACAATAAATCCTTCTGTATTGTTATAAAATATGGGCTTAAAAGCATTAAGCTGTGGGTGCTTTTTTAGCAAAATGCTTAAGAACTTTCTGAAATGCTAAAATCAGATAGTGTGGTTTAGCAGCTCTTTTGCTAAAACATTTGGACACAAAATGTACAAAATTGTCATTTTTGTTATTCCAAAGTTAGTCATCGACACCATTTAGAACAAGTAATCTAAATGGTGATCAGTATTTTTCTGGTTGATTATAGTATAAAATAGCTTTTATATTTAAAGTTAATAATAATTTTATAGTAAAAAGGTGTTATAATTGTATTAAATTAAACATCCCGAGTGAGGAACTCATAATCATTTTAGCAAAATGCTAAAATGAAAATTGTGATTTCAGCTTTTTTGCTAAAGAAATTTTGTACCCCGGCTCTAGCATGGAAAAGTCACAAAATCATGTATGTACTAAAGCAATTACTTTTCTTTCACATTTTTGTATATATTTATCTATGACTAATTTATATTCTTTTATAAGAAAGATTCACTGAATCAGCATATATTAATCGGGAAATGGAGAAGAGAAATTATCATAACAGTGATTCAAAATGGGTAGAGTTTGTTTTTAAACTTCAGCCACAGAGGGTCAGATTTGTTTGTTCTTTTAAGTCTTTTTTGTATAAAATGTAAAAGCATGCAGAAGTTTTTAATTTGCATCTGCCGTGGAGAGCAACATTTCAATAAACTAGAATGTCAAATTAGCTTTCTATTAATCTGGCAGTGGCGGCTCGTGGGTATTAAAAGTGAGGGGCCCCAAATTAACAATTGCATGTCATGGGGGGGGGGGGGGAAGAGGAACATGCAAATATCAAGACACATGAATTTCATGTAATTTTGTAAATGTTACTTAAATATATATGGGAAAACAAAACTACAAGATTATTAAACAGTTAAATTATCTAAGTATACTGATATCTGATAAAGTAAATATTTCAATAAAAGGAATTAATATTACAAAAACGACGCGACGTTTCGTTTGAGAATGGACGACATCAGGAAGGGTAAAATGAATGCACTTGCACCTTTTGCTTTTGAAAATTAAAAATGAAGCGAAGAATTCCTAGGCAAAAAAGTAAAGTACAGGCTTCAAATTATTCAATTGAACGTAAAATTACGGCATATCTATTTATAAATTGTTCCGTAATAAATCCGATACTCATTCACGGTTGAAAATTCCTGGTTTGAAGCTTTAGCCGCTTTGCACCCTTTTGTATGCGATCTGCACCCCCTTGCCACTGTCACAAAAAATAAGTGAAAGTATGAAAACCGATGTCTCTCAATTTCTATTCTGTATTTAAGAAAAATAAAACAAAGAGTTAGGGAAGAGTTATAAAATAAATAAAGTCAAAACCTTGGTTAAAAATTCTGTAGAAATCACAGGGAAAAAATTTTCATCAAATATTACATGAATCACAGAAGAAAAAAAAGAAAAAAATGCCGACAGCAACAATTTCACTTTTCGTAACTTTAGAGCATAGCTTTAGAGTAAATACTTAAATAAATAATTTTATAATGTTTTAAAATAATTTAACTAAATCATTTTAAAGACATCGGTATTGCTCCTAATATTCAAATCAATGATATTTCATGAATCAATTCATGCAAAATAATTTCGGCTTAACAGTAGAACTAATGAAAAATGCCATAACTTAGAATATGCAATATTTATAAATTTGCAACCAAAGTCAAAGGTATTGTTATATTGACCAGTTCAACAGTTTTAATTTAAATTCATGAAAAAATTAATAATTACTTGAAAAATGCATTGCATATGCATCTCAAATTTGAGATGTCTACTTACATTGAAACCAACCTGCAAAAAATCCGATGGGGCTCAATTCGAAGACGTTTCACATGTAAATTGAATATATTGCCTCTGGTCAATGAGTTTTGACATAGCGATAGTTAAAAATAGGTGTTTTACCATGATTCTTGATATTTTGAAAAGAAGTTGTTTTCAAAGAACAAATTTTATTTGACAATTTCAAATTGCTTGTATGATTTTTCTTTTTAAAGGGTGTAGGTTCATGACTCAGATTCTTTACTAAATGCTCATGAAATTTTTTTCTGGTAACAGTAACTAGGTTTGCTTTATCTACATTTTACATATTATTTGGGAGAGAGGGAGGGGGGGGGGTATGAAAATTATGTAACTGTGATGTTTATCTTTTAACTTTAACACAGCATTATACGATGGCTTAGTTCTAGTGGAGCCACTTATTTAGAGAAGAACATTTTTTATTCTCTGTATAGAAATTCTTCCGTTGATGGCATCGGATTGTAAGTTACGTTAATAATTTAATAGCATTTTTCGGGACAAAAGTAAATATTTAAATAAAAACAATTTGCAGAGAAAATCTTACTCTTACATTTTGAAAAACAAAGAGCGAAAATGAATGCAATGTATAGCAACCAAAAAGCAAACCATAATTTTCGGCACAAAAATTCAAACTAAGTAAGGAATGGTACCTGCAGTTTTTTGGGGGGAGGGGGGTATTCAAATCGCCAATATTATTATCTTGAGGAAGGAGAAGTTGCGCATATGATCTTCTAAAGAAGATAAACGTTACAGTCAACCTGAGATTTCTAAAAATCTCAAAAACCTCCCCCATTTCCCTTTCCCACCTTTAAAGGTTATAATCCTAATGTGAGATCTACTGATCCAGTTTTAAATATTTTTAAAGGTATTTTGACTAATCTAGCTTAACTGAAACACGATGTCTTTCCGATGTTTCGGGTATAAAGTAAAGTGGTGAAATCGAGGAAAGAAGTGAAAGGGGTTCTAATAGACTGAAACCTAGTTGTACGTCGGACAAAGTCAGGCCGCAGCTATTTGGGTACAGGAAAAGTCAAGAAATTTAAATAATATTATAGCAAACCTTTCAATACTTTTCCAATGATTATTTTGTTGCAATAAATACGACATTGCCTTCCAGTTTACATGGCATGCATTATTTCGGTAATACATTTGTGGTGGTCTCGTGTACAAATGACAGATACAACACCTAAGGACTAGTGGTCACTTATGCATAGTGGTTAGCGCGCCTGTCTTCAGTCTTCTGATCTATGAGTCCCTGGTTCGACTCTCCGTTAGCGCACACCGCTATATTGGTGACACGAATATTCGAACACATTAGTGGCACCATCTACTTACTGAACGACCTCCACACTACCACCTCAGCATCTCTGGTGACTCACTGCCACACAGCAAGCAACCTCTGGCGCTCTGTTCACTGCCACACGCAACGCACTAAACTCACACACAAGCAACTCAATCGTTCACCCCTTCGCAACTCACTGGGAAGGGGCTATATGGTGGTCTCGTGTACAAATGACAGATATAACACCTAGGCACTAGTGATCACTTTTGCCTAGTGGTTAGAGTGCCTGTCTTCTGATCTAGAAGTCCCGCGTTCGACTCTCCATTACCGCACACCGTTACACTTTTTTAATAAATGAATTACTATATAATATAAATTATAGAGTTCTACTTGACATTAATTGTAATCATTTGGCAAAATGTAATAGAAATATTTTTTAACAGAATTGCACGCTACTTCCATTTCACTCAATTTCACATTTGTAATAAGTAAAATTAAACCTCGTTGAATAACCTTATAAAATGTATTTTTTATTTTTATCTTACCAAAAAATAAGCAAGTTTTATTTGAAATTGAAACTTCTCGCCAGACCAGTGGTGTACGTAAGGTATGTATTTGATAAAAGAGGGCTCATTTTTCGGATGTTAAAATTTAGATGTTTTGAAATTTTCTGTAAGACTTTTAATTCATATGACGTACAATACACACTTTATGTAAATGACGTTTAATGGGCATATCATGGTTTTTGAGGCGTTACCTGACGTACTAAAAATATGTCACCTACTGTAACACATCGGAGTTATCTATTAATTGGTGGAATAAAGTTATAACCCACTCCTCACTCATCTTTTTCCTGTTTGTTACCCAATCGCCACTATCGACTTGCCTGCCAGAGAATGAACTTTTTCAATAATAATCGAAAATATTATATTCAATAATTTAAGAAATATTATTTTACAGTTTGTTATAATGAGACAAACGTATTACAAAATGACGAATCAAAAATTTAATTTTAAGACCTATTAACTTTAGAAAATGGAAAAGAATTGAACAATTAACTTTTTGCTGATCAGGATTTTTATACTTGAGGAATATAACATATTAGAACTATACGATAGATCAGTTAAAGCTCAAATCTTTTTTCCTCTTTTGGATCAAAAAGTAGATTACTTGATTAAACCATAAACTTTGAATTTCTTCAAAAGGTTCCGGTTTTCAACTCATATTTTACATTCAGATCTTAATATTTAGAATGAGTGCACATATATTTTGAAAGGACAAACGCTTCAGGATTGTAAGCAATACAATCGAAAGGGGTGCAAAATTAATTCAAGGCTATAATGTAAGTATACCAAAATATAAAGATATTTTGCAAGTACTTATTGAATGTGGAATTTATTACCAGACACAGTGAAACCTACCCTCTCTAAACCTCTACAATAGGGCGTATCGAAAAAAACTTTTTGGGGAAATTCAAAATTTCAAGTTGATAAAAAGTTGTCACTATGGTTCATATGTTTAGCCAAATTTTTTTTTACTTCAATCGAAAAATATTTAGGTCTCCGGAATGGATCTGAAGTTTGATGTTTTTTGACAAAAACAAAGATTTTTAATTTTTTTTTTAAACATAAATATAAAGCACATTTTTATTTTCAAGAATAAAAATGTTGAGTTTATAATACTAATTAACAGTAATAAAAAATTATATCTGCCATTTAATATTTAGGTCTCCCTGAATCTACATGAAAAACTTAACTTTTTTACAAAATACGGATATTTTTCCATTTTCAACCTTTTTTTTTTTTTTGTTAGTTTCAATTATTTTATTCATAGTCTAGGTCAGTGATTCTCAACTTTTTTTTTTTTGTTGCGGCACACTTTTAACAATTTCAAAATTTGGCGGCACACAAAGAAAAAGATAAGTTTAAAAGTTGTTTACTTACCTATAATACACTGTGTAAAGTAGTTTATGATAATAATTTCGACTGTAAAATAAAATAATATAATATGTACTACAAAAACAACAGTACGTTTATTAAGGGATTAATTGCAAATGAAAAATAAGAATACTTTTAATGAGAAATTTGTGCTTGATGTTTTTTGATAATTTCATTTATATTTGGTCGTAAAAATGACAATAGTACTCTTATGTCGTCTTCTACATTTAAAAGTCTCGATCCTTTTTTCGTTTTTATGTTGATTAATACTGAAAATCCGAATTCACACAAATAAGATGTAGAAAATTGTAATAATATTTTTAAAGCTTTTTTGGCTATCATGGGATAATCGCATCTAATGTTAATCCAAAATGAATTAATTGATTCTTCTGAATATTTTAAAATTAAATCTCGATTATTATAGAAAGCGAAATTAGTTATTCCTCTTCATTCAAAGTTAATTCAAATACAGAAGTATTCGTTATCACAAATGGATTACGAACCCAATCAAATTTTTTTATATCTAAATTTGGGAAATAATGAATAATTTTCTCCTCTAATGTTGTCAAATGGTCAATAACAATTTTATAAATAGTTTTATTAAAATCTTTTGGGACTGACTCAAACTTTTCCAAATATCCTTCCTGAACTCTATTCTTCCATAAAGTTATTTGTTTTTGGAATCCCACCAGTTTATCTGTTGAGTTTAATATATTTTCTTTCGGCCCTTACATACTTGAATTTATTTTATTAAAAATAACAATAATGTCTGATAAGTAAGCTAGTTTAGCGCACCATATTTTATCTCCCAACAAGTGAACAAAATCATAATTTTTATTTTGTTCAAAAAACATTTTCTTTTCGTCTTTTAATTAGAGTACACGAGATAAAACTTTTCCTCTGGACAACCACCTTACTTCCGTATGCAGTAACAAAGATTCGTACGTAGTCAACATGAGTTGAAAATACGGGGCAAAACTTGTCATGAATTCGACACTCTGGTCGCGAGTTATGATCAAAAGGCTGAAGTTCAGATGGTACAGCTGGGCGAAACTGGGATTTTGCATAGAAATCTAGTCCGAAAGTGGAAAAGTGATCTTTGAAATCACCCGCGGAATTCGTCGGAAACAAAGTCTCAACGGATGTGCTTTCCAAACATCAGACAACAAGATGCACACTCACACACCTGCAGGGGGTTGAATATAAAAAACTAGAGTAAAAAAAGGTCAAACGAGACACAGAGAAATATGTAACGAAGCGGTGAAAGTGAAAAATCTTCGCTACAATATTCATATATATAAGTACTTTTGTTTAATTTAACATTACTCGTAATAAAAAAAAAGCATTATAATTTTTACTATATACATTTCTAAAATTTGGCGGCACACTTTAAGAATTTGGCGGCACACAAAAGTGCCGCGACACAGTGGTTGAGAATCACTGGTC
Source organism: Linyphia triangularis (assembly GCA_963978545.1). Classification (NCBI taxonomy): domain Eukaryota; kingdom Metazoa; phylum Arthropoda; class Arachnida; order Araneae; family Linyphiidae; genus Linyphia; species Linyphia triangularis. The sequence continues at coordinate 63,068,786 of OZ021722.1, forward strand.
TAGGTATTGTAGTACAACATTTTGAAATATCGAGAATATCATTTTATGAAATGGCGTTTACTAAACTCAAGTATTAATTCATATCATTTCTGCACGACTCCACGTTGGTTGGAGTCTCCAACCAACAAAGACTCTAGGTTTGAGACATGAATGTAACGTTATCGAAAATGAATTCAATGTCACAGGGTTCGAATGATGAAAGTTTACATGATAGTAAAATGCTTCTACCATGGGAATTATTATAAAGTTGAATTATTTCATTGAAATAAGAACTGCCAGAAAATCTATTCTCTTTATCTAGAGATTGTGACCGTAAAGCCTATCTCAATTAGAGTAGAAGCTCAATCAGCAAGTGCTCTTTCGTGGAATTTAAATGTTGTAACACTAGAAAACTAGGCAATGGTAATAGATAAATCGAAAGTTTTTCGTGAGTGGGTAAAATATCATTAAGGTGTTAGTTTAACTACTTTTCACTCGTATTTTCATTTTTCACTTTTTATATAATTGAAAGGATGAAGCAATAAGTATAAAAATTTTAAGTTGTAAATGTGGTCGCATAAATAAACGATAAGAACATCTATATTTGGTATGAAAACTATATTCAACATATTTTGGACAAGCAACTCCAGACAGTGACTCTGTACGAAACATAATATCATCATTACATGACGTTATATTTTAACCCATAAGGGAGTATAAATTTTCATTACAAACTCGGCTATTTTTTCCAACTTCGAAGTTGGATAAAGTGATACAATACATACATATCAAATTCGATTTGCCATTTTTAATCATCTTGAATGGGAGATGTTTCCGGGGTTTCTGTTTGCTAAACCTTGGGGGCATTTGCTGACTAGTACAGCCTGACATATTTTCCAATATTTCTGGTAGGTGTTCAACTTTATAAAATGAAATTTTGGAAAAACCATATCAATGTTATTGTATTCAACAATTGGTAAATCTCGACAACTTGTTAGACGTTTTCTTAATGGACAGTAAATGAAGTACTTTAATAAATTGGAACATCGAGAATAATCATAACTTTCCTAAGAGGCAATTCGTTTAAATGAAATAAACAAACAACTGCTTGTACTGGTTATTTTAAAGTATTTACGAAGAATGAAATTGATCAATTAGAGACTTCAGTATTTCATTCATCACTATCATAACCAAGACCTTGAATAGTTTTCTTATCGATGCAACTTTATTTCATAAGTAGTAATGATGACACTACGTTTCACCCAGAGCCGCAGTTTGCAGTTGAGTGTCCAAAATATTTTGAATATAGTTCTTATGCCAAACATACATGTTCTTCTGTTTATTTATGCGACCACATTTACAACTTAAAATTTTTATACTTATTGCTTCATCCTTTCAATTATATAAAAAGTGAAAAATGAAAATACGAGTGAAAAGTAGTTAAACTAATACCTTAATGATATTTTACCCACTCACGAAAAACTTTCGATTTATGTACTACCACTGCCTAGTTTTCTAGTGTTAGAACATTTAAATTCCACGAAAGAGCACTTGCTGATTGAGCTTCTACTCTAATTGAGATAGGCTTTAGGGTCACAATCTCTAGATAAAGAGAATAGATTTTCTGGCAGTTCTTATTTCAATGAAATAATTCAACTTTATAATAATTCCCATGGTAGAAGCATTTTACTATCATGTAAACTTTCATCATTCGAACCCTGTGACATTGAATTCATTTTCGATAACGTTACATTCATGTCTCAAACCTAGAGTCTTAGTTGGTTGGAGACTCCAATCAACGTGGAGTCGTGCAGAAATGATATGAATTAATACTTGAGTTTAGTAAACGCCATTTCATAAAATGATATTCCCGATATTTCAAAATGCTGTACTACTATACCTAGACTACGAATAAAATAATTGAAACTAACCAAAAGAATGGGTTGAAAATGGAAAAATATCCGTATTTTGTAAAAAAGTTGTTTTTCATGTAGATTCAGGGAGACCTAATTATTCAATGGCAGATATAATTTTTTTATTACCGTTAATTTGTATTATAAAATCGACATTTTTATTCTTGAAAATAAAAGTTTGCTTTATACTTATGTTTTAAAAAAAATTAAAAATCTTTGTTTTTGTCAAAAAAAATCAAACTTCAGGTCCATTCCGGGAGACCTAAATATTTTTCGATTGAACTAAACAAATTTTTTGGTAAACATGTGAGCATAGTGACAACTTTTTATCAACTTGAAATTTTGAATTTCCAAAAAAAGGTTTTTTCGATACGCCCTACTCCACGACCTACTTGGAGGTTGTGAGAGAACTGGTGACTCAATTTACAAATCTACCTATCTATTAATTGTTGCTAAAATTTAGGCATACAACTTATCCTGGTGTTACTACTTGTTATTTGTGAAGATTGGGCTCAAGTATGTTTGTATCAATTTGCATCAAGTATGTCAAAAAAAGTTACAATGTTTAAAATTCCATTATGGATTGTTAAGTAATTGATTCGTATACAATATTTTCTTTCATCTTCTCTCGTCACACTCCTTCTATAACCCTTATCTTATCTGAATATTTATTTTATCTTTAACAGATTAAAATTATTTTTTTAAACGCATCTTACTTGAACTCTTACTTGATGTTAAATTTCTCAATATTAATTAAAAAAGCATTAAAAAAAATATAATTCTAGGCAAATTTTCTATTTTAATAAAAATCATTTTTTTCGGCCCGATCCATTAAAAATGAACACCAATGCACAGAAAATATGGTTTTCTTTTCTCGGGAAAAAAAACCTATTTTTAAGAAGATTATTTGTCTGGTGCCGAGATGTATCTTCATTCAGCAGAAATATATCAGCGCACAGACGTTTTTTTTCCTGCCATTTCTTTTCTCTCCCCATCTTCCACTATCTTCGAAAGTCAAGTCCAGCCAAGAATTTTCCCTCTGTTAATTGGCTGTGTGATTTTTGTAGCTCTCATGACACTGCAGGCTGCATCCCTCTTGATTCCAAGAAGTAGAAGGGGTGCGAGCAATATCCCTTTCCCCCCCAAACTCCATCCCCCCCCCCCTCCCCACCTTCCAACGTGGATGTCTTGTATTCTTTGGGGATTTACGACTTAAAAACACGCTCATTACAGAAGCTACAGTGAGTCACTTTCGGAAGTGGGGGTCAGAAATTCTTTCCTCTTTTCTCGGAGGGGGGGGGGGGGAGTCTCAAAACCATTTACACTGACGAAAGAGGAATCGACTCTAAAATGAGACTTTTTGTTTGGTTCAGTGCATAAGCGTCGATTTTACTCTTACCTTTCAATTCACGCTCATTTACATGCTAAATGTATTAGCATCATCCGTTTTTGTGTGTGGCATTATGTTAGACACGGGCGGCCTTTAGAAACTACCGGCCTAGTGACCTTTTTTTTTTAGGTTTACGATTTTCCATTATTAACAACCAGTTCTAAATATTCGATTTGGCTATATTTCATTTACATTTTGCATAGAATATGTAATAGAAATTTTTATTGCATAGAATTTTGTATTTCATTTCATAAAAACTATTTATAGTATCATTCGCAAATATTTTCAATATTTGTAAAAATACACATCCAAAATAAAATACAAGATGAAGTTGAGAGTAAAAGAAAGTTAATTATTTAAAAACTATCTAAAACGGATAAGAGAACCACACAAAATTAATTTTATAATTAAATTTTTGTGTATTTTTGTCCGATAAGTGTGGCCGTATGGTCCTATGCAAATGCAATGGCAGTTACATTTAAACGTAAAAAGGGACATATATCACTCACTCACTAATCGAAATTTGAGCAAATGAAATTCCAACATCAAGAATTTGTTCTGGAGGCGAAATGATTGAAGAACTTTAGTTTTTAAAAAAGTCAAAATTGGTTAAAAAAAAAAAAAAATCAAAATTTGCCAAAAAGCAAAAAAAAAAAAAAAAAAAATACCGAAAAAAATAATTAGCGCCCTGGCGGGCACTGGTGCCCTGTGCGGTTGCACAGTTTGCACGGCCCTTAAGCCGCCCCTGGCTAGAAGTGTGAGTAGACGCGGGATGACGCGTCCCCTCACTTTTCAAGAAAATACCCATGGTTGGTTGGTTGGTTGTATTCAGATTATCTGGCGCCGTCAGCAACACGAGGGCTATAATGCGCCGAAACATTTCGTCATTTAACAAACCAACATACATTTACAAACACCCATGCCTACACGGGACTCGAACCCGCAACCTCGCGGTCTAGAAGCCAGCACGCTAACCACTATACCGTTTGGTCGGCAGAAAATACCCATGAGTCAACACACTTCGAAAACCACTGAAATCCATCCTCCCACTTTTAAAAACACTCAATCCGTCTAAAAACTACTTAAGAAAAATAACATTAACCTTTAAATGTAGTGACACGAAGAAAAAGTGATTTAAAGTTTTCAAATGTAAAAATTAAATCTATTTATGGTATATATCATACTACTATAAAGTGTTAGGAAGTATAAATTATGTCTTCCTACTGAATATTTTCAATATAAGACAGACAGGAAATTTAACGTTTATCGTTGGGAGCAAAAGAGGGGGAGGGGTGTTGGTTGTCACCAACTTTTGCCCCCCCCCCCACTTTTTCCCCCTCACTTCTTCCACTGATATAACTTTACCACCACCTAAAGTTATCGAAAACAAAACTATAACTAGTAAATTCATCATAAGTTTGTCATTCTAATTAATGTTTATATTTTTAATCAAGTAATGAAATTATACATTTAATCAGTTTCTTATTTTTATAAGCTTTTGTCATTGATATTGTCTTTAGAGGTATTCGAGAGACTGTTTGGGACAGACGAATCAAAACACACAAAAAAAAAAAAAAAAAAGAATAACATATAATTTTTTCCAATTTCAAGAAAAATGATTAAAAAAATGTAGCTGTTGAACGGAAGTCATTTAGAGATTTGTTACTATTTTGTTCTATGCTAAAACCTTTTATCCACAAATTCCGACTGACCATCTCTACCTTAAACTTTTAATTGGTACACTAACCAAAGGAGTTAATCTTAAAGGTAGCTTTTACACACGTTTCTAGTGCCGCGTAGAAGAAGGAATTAATCTACTTGCCATCATTCAAACGAACTAAAACTTGACAGATAGACTCTTTATCAGTGATAATTTATCTTGGGTTCGTCACTAAAAGGACGCTTTTAGACACATTTTTTACTACCGAATATCAAAACCAGATACTAAGCCATATTAAAGCATGTGCAATTTGGCAAAATTTAGAGCCTGAAACCTTCACTTAAACACTCATAGCAAAAAAAAAACTTGCTAAAATCTTCATTGGATCATGTTTTATTTTGAGTTTGGTTTTATGCTGAATTCATTTGTTTAGATTAAGGTTACCTTCCAAATTGTTTCAACTGGTATATACTAAATGAAGTGTTCTTTTTGTACTAATTGAAAATTCTCTCAGAAAAATTTAGACTGCATTTTTTACTAAATAAAACAAAAGAAATAATAAAAAATACCTGTTATGTAGTATACGCACCTTTAAAGAATAGTTGAGTATTAAATTTAAAAAAAAAAAAAAAAAAAAAAAAAAAAAAAATAGAACGCATGTGGAAATGGAGTTATATTCTGCAATCAAAACTTTGTTTGGAACCCGAAATTCCTGTCTATTTTGACCTTCATCTTGTTATTATAAATAGAACCAGCTAGCTAAAGATCGTAAAAAAATTACTTGAGATCGATAATGGATTCCCGTACGAATCATTTTCTTTTATTACAATTTGTAAAGGACATAGTTTAGATGAGATAAAATTCGACGAATTCTTAAAAAGATGGATAACTTTAAAAGAAAAACGTGTTAGTTTTGTATATAAATAAATTTTGTAATTGATTAAGACATGATATTTTGCATTTATTTCTAACAATTTAATAACTATGTATTAATATATTTTTATTTAAAAACAAAGAAAAGTATCCGGATTTTCAGGAGGGATATACAACATGAGTTTTAAAAACAATAACCTAACATTTTCCAAAGATTATATTATCCGTCTATTACGATTGCAAAATAAGTTTCCAAATGCTTGCAATATTAATCAATATAAGAAAATTAATCGAAATAATTATTTTTATGTAAGTCATTTCATTGCATTACAATACAATTAAGCACATGGACAGTATGTTTTCCAAATGTTTTCAATTTTAGCAATAGAAATTTGCTTTTGGTTATCTGATAAAAAAAAAAAGTTAGTATGTTTAGATGATTGTTACAAATTATAGACTCATAATCCAGGTAACTCCAGAAAAGGATAAAAAAAATTGTATTGTAGTTATTGTAGTTAAAAACACAAGTTTAAATTTTGTTTAAATATTGATTGAACTAAATATAAGAATAGAAACATTAACTACACTATCATGTCTTTGGATATATATAAAACTTTATATCACAGCAGTTAATTAGAAGGAGAAATAGCTATTTTTCAGAGAAAATACCCTGAGAGAGGAGAATACCCTTTAATATCTTAGGGCAAGAATAATTACAGTTGAAAATCATTTGAAGGTTTCTAGATAATTGTATATTTTAATTAAATGTTTGTAGTTACTTTGAACATAGAATTATATACAAAAATTAAATTTTATACTTAATCATTGTTAGAAACTTTCAATTATTCATTTTAACTGAAACTTATGGTGTTTTTACTATTTTGTCTAATGAAAGTGAAAATGATGGACAAAATGCTTTTCTTTGTATGTGCTATTATGATAAAAGATTCCTTAGGCAAATTGTATTCCTTGTGCAATTCAGTGATTTAAAAAACAATTATAAAGTAAAAATAAAAGAGAGTTCAATAAAAATATTGATAAGAAATTCATAATAGTTGTATTCAGTCATGAAATGAAAAAATAACAAACGAATTTTTCACGAATCCCTCTATCAAGGAATATTAAAAGCAAGTCAAAACCATCAATTTATTTCGTTAAAAATTAATTTATTTCAAGTTATACTCAAATATAAATAAAATTATTAGTCAAGTGCTACACTGTACTGTTTTGTTGATTTAGTAGATAAAAAGTTACTAAGCTATAAAAACACTTCCTGATTGCAATCGGCAAAATGATGTATTCCTCCCCCCCCCCCCTTTCCAATAGAATTTTTTGGTGACAGCCATAAGTGCAGTAAAGTCGACTTATTATTATTTATTTACATATTCTCTATAATAGTGTCGCGCAGATAAAATATGGAATGAAAACATATTTGCGGGAAGGGGCTTCGACCATGCTAAATGGAATGAATAAAAATTTAAAATGTTTCTGTTAAAAAATAAAAATCATCTGTTTCACGCAATGGAAGCATTATTTTTTGCCTAAAAACTTAGAATACATTGTCAAAACGATTACCCCCTTCCCTCTTGTCGCAGTCTATCACAATGGGACATCCCCCTCCCCTCCGTCTTTGCGCGTGACGCCCAGTCTGTTGCCAATGCATCGCCGAACCTGAAACACGTTCTAACCGGAAGTCCCAACAAATCCGCCTATCATCACACCGCTACGAGTTAATGCTTATCCTGTCCACATGCACTCCTTTTCTCCGAAGCTCCAATTATTCCCTCTCTCAACAATAGTATTCCCTACATTTCTACGCCAAGTTACACAACAGTACCATTTTGAACTATTTATCGCTCCCGCCCTTGGCGCGTCTTTCCCCTAGCGGTGGATCGCCCTCATTCGGAACTCTATCCAAACTGAACTCAAGACATGAAATATTTCACTTTAAAAAGTTTGGAAAAGATTTTGCTATGCAGTAATAATCAGAAAGGGATAAAATTAAAAAAAAAAAAAAAAAAATTAAAAATGGTCTTTAGCATATTAAAATTTCTGTTTGTAATATTTATTAGTACTTCTATAGCAGTATAGGACCCCCATTGGGGATTTTTTATGAGTTGAATTGGCGGTGTTGGTGCTTTTTTCAATTTCTGGGTATCCCTATATTGGTTGTTTGTTTGGATGAATTATCACACAATTAGGCAATTTTTATCTGGTACACATCTAATAGAAGAATACCAATATTATTTAATCTAAGCTGCATTTACCTTTTTTAAGAGTTTTGTTTGCACTCTACTTCCAATTTTTAATATTATTGTTGCTAATTGCTAAACTGGAATTTATTTTGTTTACATTGCACTTTCCATCTCTTATATTATGCAAGTTACATACTCCACTGTCAACATCTTTGCCTTGACGCTTAATTTTAGTCGCAAAAGGAAAAAAAAGTCGACAATGGGGTCCTATACAGCTTATGTGTTTTATTCTAATATTCAAGGTGATGGCAATAGTTAATTATGATTTTTCAAAGAGCGAGGACACCTGAATAGTGATCTTTTGGAGGCAAAACACTTCTATAATAGTGTGTGGACATTCTGTACAAAACACTAAAAAACATTTTGCTAGCCTGCCACTTAAAACCATGCCTTAAATCAAGGTAAACAAAGTGACAACTTCACCAATGTCAGTTGCATTAGTACATATCTTTTTAATTGTTCGCCTCGAAAATTTTTTTGGCTGCATAGAAGGGCTTTTTTTACTGTCACACCTTGGATTGTGTTTTTCAGCCTTTAATAATATGTTGCAATTTACACTGTAAAATACCTCTGCTTGGCTGAAAAATAAAATTTAAAGGGGGGGGGCTCAAACACAATTTTTTTTTAAGGCTATCGATATCTTGCCCAGAAATGATCTTTCACAGATACCGAAGACAACTATTTCCCATGCATCCACAAACAAGCTTATGTAGTGCTAGAATTATTACCATGCATGAATAACAAATAATTAGTAAATTTAAATGAGGAAGATAAAGGTAATGTTGTTACTTTTCTGTTAAAGGGGGCCGTTGGCAATATCCAAGTACAGCACGGATTCTACACCAAGAATTGTTTACATATAACTGCGCCAAATTATGGCAACCATAGGCAGTTCACTTGTTACTCAAAAATGGAAGAATCTGTACCATACTTGGATATTGCCAACCGCCCTCTTTAGTGGAAAAGTACCATAATTTCAATAATTGAAACATTAAAAGAAAACTTTGATTTTCATTTTGAATTTATAAACTGGAACCTTAAAATTCAATTGGGTTATAAGTTATTTTAATATACCATCTACAATTGACATTTATGGAGTTGCAATAAACATTTGCAAAGGATTTTTTTTATTTTGTATCACATAGTTACAATTGGCCTTTAGTAATTCAAGTCTTTTGTAATTTTCTGAAAGCAGATTGTATTTTTTTAACCAATAATTTAGTATCTAAATCTTATCCAAATTTTTGAAAATCTTAATTTTTTTCTAATAAATTGTACATTTTAATTACAAACTAAAATCATGATTTGTATCATCTAACAAAGCAACACTATTATTCTACCATTTGTGTCTGCAACTTTATTATCTGCCTTTTTTCAGAATTGGCATGTTTAATTAAAGACTGTAGAAACATGTAAAAAGTGTATTTAAAGCTTAAAAAATTGTTCTAAAATTTCATATTTACTACTTGGCATTCTTATTCACAAATGGTAACGAACAAAAGTGCAATATTTTGCTTATACTATTTCTAACAATGAAGGGCGGATACAGAGTTTTACTGGGGGGGGGGGGGGGGCTGTTGAATAACTTATGTAAATTTTGTGGCTCTTAAGTTATACTACCATACCCATGGGATAACTTAACTTTGATTATACAGAATATGTTACAAAGAGGTAAAAAGTCTCAATAACATAAAGGCGACATAATGGTTGGCTACGTGTGAATTTACGAGAATAAATTTGAGATGTCTACAACTATTTGATTCAAGTTAAATATGATAGACAGATCTAACAACAAATACGTATAAACATTTTGAAACTATAATTTGCTTTGATGTCTTTCTTTGTCCTCGGCTTTTTTATCTCCATTTTTTGGGATGAGAACATTTATATTAAAAAAATATTCAGTGCAGATTTGTTAAATCTTGATTGATTTTATCCAAAGTCTGAGAGCAGCGCACGTTAAAACATGAGCAGTCCATGTAAAATGGAGTGAGCAATCGCTGAATCCACTAATGCTAACAATAATGGTATTTGTATTTCAAGTTTTTTTTTTAATATTAATTTAGAATTGTTCTATATAACTCATTATGATAGTTATTTACCAATTAACTATTTTTTTAAGATTTTACATTGACGGACAAAACCCGAGTTGCTTTGCAGTTAATGTAATTTAAACAGTATTTTTTTTATTTTACACTTACTAATAGCGTACATAATTGCCTTTTTAAATCATCATTTTCCAACATGGACGTTATTTATTTAAAACAGGCTTTTGCAGAAAATTTTAAATTGTTTATCATACTAAATGCTGTCTAAAATAAAATTTGATATCACAAATAATTATTTTGTCTTATGTATCGCATGTTGACATAGCATGCGCATTTTCATTCATAGCATGCGCTTGTTCATTGTCAAAAAAGAAAACATTTTCAAAAAGTTAAAATTATGATCTGCATAGCTTAATTTAAACTATTTTTCATACATTTCCATTTGATTCAAATGTATATTGCCATATTTATTCTTTGAAATATTTGCTATTATATTTTGTTAACATTAATCCGCCCATTTTCTTTTGAAACACAACAGCAATTGCATCAAATAGTCTGTTGGCCCACCTGATGGCTGTGTGGTTAACGCTCTGACCCCTTGCATGGTAAAGTTGCTGGATTCGAGCCCCGGATTAATCATGGTTGGTTGTTTTCAGATTATCTGGCGCCGTCAGCAACACGAGGGCTATAATGCGCCGAAATATTCCTCATTAGACAAGCCAACATACATTTACAAACACCCATGCCAACACGGGACTCGAACCCACAACCTCGCGGTCTAGAAGCTAGCACGTTAACCACTATACCGTTTGGTCGGCGGATTAATCATGAATGTTCGTTATGGTTCTGAATCCACGTTAAGCTGTAAGCCTTGGCCTAATTAGCCATCATTGAGCGTAAAAATAGGTTGATTGTATAAACCAACCAATCCATATTGTTTGCAAGACTGTTTGGTGGGAATTTTCCAGGTTTTCTCAAATTGGAAACACGCAGAATGGCCTTAGTGAAGCCCTTGCACCGTAAAACATCAACCAAATCAAAACTCAAACATAGGAAAGTTTCCCCTTCATAGACTTATATGAAAGTATCCCCTTTTCACAGAAATAATTACCTGACAATGTTTCAATACAAAAGCCTTAAACTCTTGCGCCAGGCAATTTCTAACCTGATCAATCAACTGTTTTGAAACAGTCAATACAATTGCAAAACAAAATCTTTAAATACTTATAGCTGTGTATAAATACAGTACAATAAAAATTATTTCAAGCATTTCTTAATCGCAATTTGTATAAAAACACAAAAGAACTCGAATTAATAGCAGGCATGTAGCCAGATGACGAGCGATAAAATATTTCATAAAATTATTCTTTTACTTCATTATAAAACAGAGAACTCTCAATATTTTTTCTTTACCTTATTCGTTCTGTATACCATTCCACCACAACATTTAATAATTGTGATTATTATTTATGACTTCATAGTGTTTATTATATGCATAGAGTTGTAAATTACTTACGATTAATAAACACATGTTGAATAAATATTCCAATATTTTCTTTGCACATAATTATTATACACATCCACTCTTGAAAAAAATTCTGGCTATGCTCATGATCAATTACATAGAAGTAATAATAAAAAAGTGTTAGCTGTGTTGGAAAATGGATATTTTCATGAAATTAATTACATTCAAATTCCACACAAGCCATGTCCTACAACTTTAATACAAATTAAATTATGCTAAAAACCAGAACCTGTATTAAATGGATCTAATAGTATAACATTATAAAAAATTGAATCTGAAAGTTTTATCTAATAAATGCATTTTTATCCTCATTTAAGACATTTTCAAATCTTCAGTGTTTACAAAATTGAAATAAATTTAAAGAATTAAATGTAACTCAACATTAATTGAGTAGCAGCTTGTTTAAAGGAGTCAGCAAACATATTAAAATTTGTTCCAGGTTAGTATATATAAAAGCAAACTTGGAATCAGTATCCGATATAATGTGCTCGATCTGTACAGAAATAATTTGCGTATAAAAATTTCCACTATCTTGACGTTAGTTTCAACACAATAAAGAATTCAGTTTTAGTTACAAGATTTAAAAATATAGAATTAGCAGTATTATCGTAGTAATTTATTATCTAAAGGCTGAGGAAGTTTGTGTATATAAATGCAAATGATAAAAATATATGATAAACAACTATATTTTATTGGAACCAATTCTCAAAACTCGTACAAATCAATAAAATTAAGAAAAAACAATAACAAACTAATGTAATAATTTCCGCACCAAATCAAAACATTCGGAAACCCTACATATTTACAAGTCCAAACCCAAAACAAAGTATTTTCAGTGGGAAGGGAGGGGGAAACACCAGCTTAAACGAAATAAACCGAAAGTTAACCAGCTTCTACCTTCGTTAAGGCGCTTCTTTACCCTAGAGTTATTTTCTCTGCGAGAATACCAGATATTGTTGGCAACAGTTAAGGCGTGTCTTGCTCCACGAGGTAATGAATCTGATTCGAGGAGAACATGGGGATTGACAGTTTGACAGCAGGGGAAAAGGGGTCCAAAATTCAGAGGGGGTCATGGTTTTCTTTTGTTGATCGTTATAGTGAGTTGTCCCCCCGATAATTAACTTGGAAAAAGTTGGGTCTTCACTATTGCTCCCAGAAAAGAGAGGGGTGTTTTTAGTTACTTGCCGCAAGGACATGTTGTACGGGGGAAATGGTTTGGAAAAATTTACCGTTTATTATCTAATCAAATCAAACAAGAGCGAGGTAGCATTCCACGCAGCAAAATACTTTTGATAATACTCACAATAATTTAAATAAGAACACTTCACATATTTTCGAATATTGAACGTGATGAATTTTCGAATAATGAATGTCTGAAAGAATATGAATCGAATAAAAACCTCGGCTCTATATATATAAAAAAAAGGGAGAAGGGGGGGGGGGGGACATACTGGTCATTGTAATAGATTATTATTATTATTTAAAAAAAAAAAAAAAAAAGGAAATAAATAGCATGTTTTACACTCATATCTTCTTATTAACTTTAAGTTGATTCATCTCCATTATTTCACAACTGAAGAATAAACAATCTTAATGTTGTGGTTTTTCCAAAAGTGAAGTCACTAGTCATTTTCTTATGTTCTACATTTGAAATGTTTGCAATTATTTATTCTACAACAAATAAATTTGAAAACTACGATGTATCTTTTCTTTTCTGGCACTAAAAATAGGGAATTATAATTTTTTTAAATGAGAAACTTTTTCTTCAAATGTATTGCGTCAATTTGATCTGTATGTAAAGTGGCTCTAAAAGTCTTCGTAATTTACTAGAATATTGCAGCAAATACCAATATGTAAGAAAAAATTTAAGTTTACGAAAACTTTTGGGAGATATTTTATACGTTACTTATAGTTTAATGATTTTCTAAAAAAAAGTTTTGCTAATGCTTTAAAAATATTTTATGTAGTTTTATTAAGATGAAATTAGAGATATTATTAAACAAATCTTATTTTCAAATATTAATTTTTGATATAGATAATGCAGTATTTAATTGAAATTAGTAAGTTCACGAACAGTTTTGGGAACCACCTGTTGTAAATTGTTTGGAACAGTTTAGAAGATCCAAAAAATCCAATGAAAGTGTGATATTCAATTAATTTCTAGATGAAAAAATCCCAATGCACGTTACAACTGTTTTTTATGTCATATCTTTCAAGGGGCAAGTACTATCGAGAGTTCAGGTGTTTTTAGATTTATGCCGACCCAAATTTTCAATACAATCATCAATTAAATTAAAACCCCAATTGTTGTTAATAATAAAATAATTTCAGTGATCAATTTAATAATTTAATTATTATATAGTTTTAATAATTATATAGTTTTAATAATTATATAGTTATAATAATTATATAGTTTTAATAATTATATAGTTTTAATAATTATATAGTTTTAATATTTAATGTGCTTTATTATTTAAATACTTATGTTTAATAATTAATTTCAATAATTGAATAGTTACTTTTACTAATTAATTTTATTAGATAAATTGTTTCAATAATTAATTTAATACATCAAAAATTATTTATCTATTTCTTATACCTCGTTTGAGTGAATTTGGTTTTCAAAACCAACCATAGATCGTTGCTAAACTAAAACAAAGAAATCTGAATTGTATATTAATTAATGTCCAAATATATAACTAGTATGTTTACCAGAAAATTGCATAAAAAATTATAATATGCATTTCACTTTAAAAGTTGTAAGTTGTTTTAAAGTTGTAATAAAGTAAAAAGTCGTTGTACGATAATACATAAATCTTAGTGCATTTATTTTAAAACCAGTTTTAAAAAATCGAGTTTACGAACGGACAGTTACAAAACCAGTTAAGATTACGAACGCTTAGTTACACGGTTTTGCCTCAGGCTACATAACTCACTTTTTCAGTTCGAGTTTACGAACGCAGCCGCCAGGAATGTCAATGTAACGCATTTTCTAGTAAATTTAATTTATTATGCAAGTCTCATTAACACTTAGAAAAAAAGGTACACTAAATTTTATTGCAATTTATGGAGGAATCAAAATTGTTCTGTGGCTAATCAAGTTAAAATTTGCAGGATTTGTCCAATTTTTTTTTTGAGGGGGGGGGGGGGGTGACGGGCGAGAGAGAGTGAGGAATCGAGGGCACCATAATTTTTTTTTGCACAGGTGCAAAACTTACCTTGAACCACCCCTGCGCTTAGCGAACCAGAGTTGCCGAAAGTTTCCTTGGTACGAAAGCACAAGCGTACTTCACGAGTTGAAAGGTTCATATTATTGTAACGCAAGAATATACTCGCTGAAAGATTCATTGAAAAGCTCATTGTGGCGCAGGATATGTTCCAAAACGAGGAGAAATGCACTCACCAAAAAAAAATTGACAGTAGACATGTTTACGGCCATGTATACATCGAAAATAAAAAGTGGTCTAGAAAAACAGTTAGAAAAGTCTTCTTTAATGTTCTTTTCAACTCCGATAAGTTTGAAAATGAGGACCACTCCCATCTTAATGAAATATAGACAGTGGCAGAATATAAGTGAGGGGAAAAAAAGGTGTAAATGCCCAAAAGTTGGTAACAAGAGCATCTCCCTCAACGATAACTTTCATAATTTAGTACCTTATAATAAAAATATTAACAAGTAGGGAAATAATTTATACTTCATAACACTAACATTGTACAATAATATGGTACAAGATTAATTTTTATTTAAAGGAAATATTCTACGACTTTTTTTTTCCTTGGAAGTAAAAGAGATAAAGTTAAGTATTAATTCAAAACATTATATACGTAACTATTCATTTAGATTTAAATAGGTGCTTCTAAATGTGCATACTTCAATGAAATTAATTTTATAGAGAACTCTAAAATGTGTGTGTGTTTTTTAAACAGTTTCTCTTTTATATGAAACAAGAATAGAAAACTCAAAAGAAAATTCTTCCAAAGTTAAAAGTTGACCAAGTGTAAAAGTATTTGTTAGTAAAATTATTTATATATTTATACAAAGTAGGTAGTATACAATACATTTTTATAATAATACGATATATAAATACCATAAGTAGTTTTTTTTTTTTCCACATTGGAAAACATTAAATATCTATTTTTCAGTGTCACTACATTTAAATGTTAATATTATTTTCTGTAATAGTTTTTAGATGGACTGGGAGTTTTTAAAAATGGTGGATGGATTTCAGGAATTTTAGAAGTGGGTGGACGCATAGGTATTTTCTTGAAAAGTGAAGGTACAATCCATGTAGTGACATCATCATACACCACATATGATAGGCATATTGTTGGAGACTTGCGTTTATCATGGTCTAATTTATTCAAACATATAATAAATCTATACATTTTCAGAATGTTTCAACCTTGCATATTTTTAGTTTTCTACTTCATGCTGATTTATGATTAGCCACAACCGCGAGAAAGAGTCATAAAACCAAAACCATTTATAACTTCTTTTTAATTTGGCAACATAACACAGCTAGTCACGAGAAAGGCTGGTAAACATGGCGTTTTCGGTGTTAAAAAATGTTTCTTGTCTTTTCATTTTAATTATAAGTAAGATTTTGAATTTTAAAATTGTTTTATTATCTTCAATAACTTATAATACATGTTTTTTTTTCTGGTACCAGAATTCAGTAATTAGTTTTTTCAGTGATATAGTTTCCTGAAGGTTTTATATATCCGATTTTTAAATAGTGTTTTTAAATAGTGTTTGAGTGTTTTTCTGATGTTTCTTTAATTAGATTGTTATTCGTTTGCGTAGTTGGAAGTGTTAAAGTATAGAATGATTTTTATGTGCACTACTATTGTTATTATAAAGTGTGCTTTCAAGCAGTATTTAAGTAACGTTAGTTGTGCATAGCACAGTAATGTCTCGTTTTTCTTGTTACTGTCTCAAGTTACGATATGAGGGTAGGTTCAATTGCATTGTTTGAAGAAATTTGTCAGTGCAGTGTTTGCATTTTCCATTTTTTCAAAACTACCTTAGTGTAAATCATACTTAGCATTTTCCTACTTGTTTTTGAGCTTGCATTTTAAACCTTATAATGATTACAAAATTTTGTGTGTGTCTAAGAACTAAATCCATCCATCTTCATTGTTATGTATTCTTGTAAATTGCGTATTATTGAATTATAATAAATTTTCATTTCTCATTGAAATTGAGCTATTTTTTAATTATTAAAGATATCATTTTGAAAAATGCTTCTGTTAGAGTAATTTTTTCCCTTTCAAAGTAGTTTTTTGGAGTATAATATAGTTTTAATTTGATAATAGCTTGACTCTTTATTGCTTGTTTACAGGTATTTCTTATACTTCTGCTGTAGAAGAAGTAGTAATACCTTATGCCCCAGATTCTATTAAGTTCTTATCCAGTGAACCTGTGCGGTCAAGTTACCTTGGTGATATATTCTCGTCAATGTTTGGCTACACAATCAGAAGTGTAAGTTGTGTATAAAGTATATTCACACATTTACAAAATTAAAGTGTATAACTATTTATTATGATTTAAGTATGTTTTTGAATTCAAGGAAAACTAGTAGACCTCTGCACATTTAAGATTGCTTAGAGATATCACTTTTTTGGAACTTCATCAGTTAGGTATTGCATTCTGTTACTAAGAGATGGAGATTCTTTAAATTGCCTCAACATGCTTCAATTGCAAATTTCTTTTTTTACATAGCAGTACTTCTGCAATCTGCTGAATACTATCGCAAATTTCTTATATTTTGGACGATTTCTGATTTTTTTAAACTGATTTTCAAACAAATAACTCAATATGCAACTGTATATAAACTGTTTGTCAGAAGTAGAAGTCTTGGCTTTTAAATTGGTCTATTATTTATCAATTTTGGTTTTGTATAAAAGGACTGTCACAAAAAAAATATACAGTGTGGTTAAAATTAAATTGACGGTACTTGGAGGCTCGTAGTTCATGTTCTACGAGACGGATTCGAATGAAATTTTAAAAATATATTTTGTAGATAATTCGACCAAGGTTTCCATCGGATCGGGAAAAAAATAGTTTTAAAATGTTACCAATTGATGGGTCTGTACTGCTAAAACCACATGCAAATGTGTAACTTGTGCAATTTCTCTATCATAGCAATATATAGCCTAAATAATAAGAAAATATGTATAACATACATTTATGTCATTCTTTTTTAAAAAAATGTTTTAATTTTGAAATGTTGCCTGTTTTTGAAGAATGACCCACATGGTATTATATACCTTTAAAATAGTTGGATTTGGGACTCTTTTAAAAATATTATCTTTTTGTAAAACCTTGTATGCAGTAGTGATATCGACAGAAGGAAATTGAAAAACATATAATATTACATTTGTAACTTGGGGGAAAAAAAGAAAATTCCTTTAATTTTTTTAATATTTACAAGATCATTCTAGCCTTCAGAATAGTCAACTAAAGCAATGTTTAGATCATTCTCAATAATCTATTGCACAAGATTATGTGTTGAATATTGGTTGAACCAATGGGACATCAAACTTTTAAGTAATCCTGAAATTTCTGATTGTTCTGGCAATTGTCCCCCTCATTGCCTTCCGCTGTAAGTAGGTAGTAGGCCGGATCCAAAAAGTCGAAGTATCTTGTATCCTTTTCCAGTAGTGCGGAAAAGTTGCGAACTCTCATCATTAAAAAGAGTGTAAATTTTTATAACTTTGAATTGATATCTTCTGTAGCCTCAATGGGTCAAAAATTTTGAAAGATGGACTAATAATGCTTAAAATTCAAAAATTAATAAATCATATATTTTGTTGATCATTTTGCAGTATGCTTTAAAGTTACTATTTTTTAACAACAGCACATGTAAACATTTTTAGAATGAATTAATACGTGAATATCTTCTGCCACCTCATCAACACTAAATTTTAGAAATTGAAGGCAATTTTTAAAATAAAAACACATTACACTTACCTCATTAAAATGTGAAAATAAATTTATTCTTTCAGACGTACAAATTTCAAAAGCATTATTGATTTTAAACTTGTTTGGACAGTTTTTATGGCTTTATTTTACTAGAAATTCTAGATTCTAGTGTTGCTCCATCCCTATTTTGTGGTCCAACTGCTTTTCCAGAGGCGTCAGTGTTTAATTTTACAATTGGCTCTGCTCCTTATATGTGTGAAGGATAGTTCATAAAATACTAGATGTCCATTGGCACACAGTCCTGTATCATTTTCAAAAGTTTATAAGAACTGATCTTTCTGAGAACTAGAGGTAATGTCTCATAACAAGTTTACAAGTTCATGAGATCTGTGTAGTTTGTTCAATTTTCATTTGGGCCATTTTCTCTGGTTTTGTTTATCAACATAGCTGTAAGGGTCCTAATATGGCTTTGCTCATGAGTTAAAATGGACATAAGCATGTTTTCTGGACCTGCAAAGTAAGCATTGTGAGAAATTATTGGATAGATTATGTCAAGATACTTCTTAGGCAAGTACCAAGATAAGCTGATGAAATGCCACAAGTGTCTAGCATCGTCTTTTATGGAATAATGAATCTTAATTCGAAACTATGATGGGGCATAGAATGAATACAACCAAAGTTAGCAACTCATTTGATGGGTCTTGTGTAGATATATGTAATCTCTGTATTTGATTGGCAGTTGTCAGCCAGCGGGCGAAATTCAATATTCCTGGTTGATGCTTAGCTAGATCGGAAAAATAAACGCCAGAATTAATGGTGGTGCAACTGTCTAAGAAGTACTTCTGATAACAACTTAGGGGGGGATCAATACTATTAAAAGCAATAAGTGAAAGCTCTTTCAGGTTTCATCCAATTACTATGGTGTAAGACTTGGGACCAGAAGACTTGCCGTCTATGTACTCAAATAGGTGACATAATAGCAACTCGTAAGAATTGAAGTAAGAAGATAATCAATTGCATTGGTTTCTGAAGTCTCAATTCAAGCCTATGAATTGTACCATTAAATGCTCCCGTGTTCATGACCATGCTATCACATCTGAGAACAATCATGTTGCTAAAATCATCCAATAACTCATTGGTTAGGTATTCGTAAATGCTGTTGGATATATCAAGACTAGATTCACTTTCAGGTATAACATGTTCCATGTACATGGAACCAGGATCAGATACAATACAGTAATGATCTTCTACAAGTGTTCTTTGGAGCTGCTTGTTCTTGAGTATTTCGGTTGTTTAAGTTTTTTCATGCCGTTCATCAAAATAAAGGCCACGTCGAACCGAATTCTTTTTTAATTCTAGAATTTTCCTCTCAATCTTTTATTTTTCTCTATGACAAGGCATTGTTTGATTCCGATTTTAAACTCAAATATTGCATAACACTTGATGCAATAGCATCCATGGCTCTGTTGGACACATCATATCTGTAACTGACAAGAGCTGTTTTATCCAGTTTTAAATGCACTGCAAAAGGGCATGCTTGCAAATGTTTTGTAAGGTGAGTCTTTGGTAATCTTCTGGTATTCCTCAACAGAAGATATTAATTCAGAGTTACAAGATTTTTATACATACTTTTTAATAGTGAGATTCACAACTTTCCTGCACTACCGCAAAAAGATCCAAGAGTTATTTTTTTAAGCCACCCTATGAAATATCTTTCACACACACACAAAACCGAAGCCTCTAGAAAAACAGTTGAATCGCAAGATAGGGCGATTTATTAGAGCAACACTAGAATCCAGAAACCACTTGCTAGAAAGTGGGTCCTAAAAAGATTATAAGCAATAATACTTTTATAAATGCTTGTATGTCTGAAAAATGGAATAAATTTTCTTTTTGCATTATAACGAGGTAAGTGTAATCTATATATTTAATAGGCAATACGTTTTTTGGGGTTAGTCCGTCCGCCTAAACTGCTCAACCAATTTCAATGATCAAGGTGTCATTTTAAAGGAAATAAGCTGTAGATTTGCCAAAACGTGCCAAAATAATTTATTAACACTTTATTAATTAGTTAAATTTCAATATTTTTCATCATTAAGCTACTACAAAGCCTCAATGATTTTGAATATATGATTGGCAACATCCTTACGTATGTAAACAACAAACCGGCTGCTCGGGGGTTCAACCAACCAACCAACCGTTGCTAATTTTAAAGCTATCCTTATATGTAAACAACAAACCCATTGCTAATTTTAAAGCTCTTTTTAAACTCTTCGTTTCAAAGTTGATTTTTTCTGTTTTTCTGAAGCATTTTTGTATTAGAGTAATTATTATTTTGAAGTATTTCTATCCAGAAAATGCTTCGCGTTGGACGTCGTTCTCTAACGGGGCGACTTATTAGAATAAATGATATTGGGACTTCAATGTAAGGTCATAGCTAATGAAGTTTTAAGTCAGAATGTTTTCGGATAGTATATTTAACTTTCTATTATGAAACTTGCAATTTGGGTGTTTTCTCTATTAGGCCTTACATTAAATTTATAAGAATTTGGTTATATTTTTTATGGCTGGCAAATCTATTCGAGCGCAGCAAGATGTTTTAACCACAAATTCGAGCGGCAAAGCCGCTCAATCCGAGCGCAGCGAGGCGTTTGGGGGTTGGCGAGCGTTAGCGAGCAGGGCGCGAAGCCCCCTAGTGTGTTTTTATTTTAAAAAAGTGCCTTCAATTTCCAAAGTTCAGTGCCGTTGAGATGGCAAAAGATATTAGCGTATAATTCTAAAATTTTTTGCAGGTGTTGTTGTTAAAAAATAGTGCTACCGCAAAATGATCAACGAAATTTGTGATTATTTATTAATTTTTGAATTTTAAGCATTTTTAGTCCATCTTTCACAACTTTCAACACGCTGAGGCAACAGAAGATATCAATTCAGAGTTATAAGATTTTATGCACTTTTTAATAATGAGAGTTACAACTTATCTGCACTACCACAAAAAGATCTAAGATACTTCGACTGTTTGGACTCTGCCTAGTAGGCAGCATTTAGATTGACCCCAAATTTATTTTGTAGCTGTACATTTTAAAAGTTTTTTTTTTTTCTTCAAATTTTACTGCTCTTTGATAAATACTAGTATTTCTGGACATAGAAGGCTCTTTCAGTTACTTTTACCATAATAGCAATATACTTTAAGGTTTTAAGTAAAAGTTACTGGCAAAAGAGGGATGCTGATAAATTACCATTTTCTTTCATATTTCAGAATATTGAGTGGAATAGTTTAGCTGAAGTATCTCCTTGGAAAAGACCTGAAGCTCTGGTAGTTCTTGAATTATTAGGATTTGATAATAAGATTGATCTAAGTGTAGAAGGAAATAAGTTTCTTCTTGAAAATGTAAGTAAAGCTTTCTTTATTATAATTAGAAAAATTGCCTTATTTTTCTTCTCTTTTCTAATTGCATAGTCAAACCATATTGAGTGTACATTTAATGTTACTTTCTTCCTTTAAAACAAGTATTCTTATTGCTTATCTATCCCTCAGAATTGTTCATGCACAGAGATACTTGCCATTGAAAAAATTAGGATTTTTAGGAATTCCCGAAATGCAGCTCTATAATGTTTTCAATCAAAATTATTCTTACAGTAACTGTTTTAGGTATTTTCAATATCCCCCAAAAAACACTTTTGAAAAGTAGAAAAACCACCAACCTCAAAAACACAAAAACTTTCTTGCAAAAAAAATCATAAACATGATGAACATATTCAGCCACAAACACAGTGATATAAAAAATGGCCAACCTCTGATTACAACTCTCGGTTGTGACTCGCTTAAGAATGTATGCTTACTTAGTTTATTTTTAAAATTTAAGTTCCGCTCCCATAAAAATTTACTCTGTGGTTGGCGCCCGTCATAGGAATATTAAATGCTTGTGCTTAAACTAATTTATGACTGTTTGCACGAATATTGGAGGAGATATGATTTCATTTGGATATATAGGAAATACTAAGTAGTGTAAATCTTCATGTTCATGAAGATGTAATTTTCAAAATAGTATAGAGAAATTGTGCTCAAACGCTCGCATTTGAATCTTTATTAAGAATTTTTTAAGTTTGAAACTGAAGTGTTTGTGGTACGATTTTATTTGGTTGATACATGCATTTTGGAAAGTTTTTATTGTGTGGGGAGATGAGGGGGGTTAAAGGTTAGTGTTTAAGACGGGTGCCAACCTCAAGCAGCGTACATTTTTATGGGAGCGGAACTTAAATTTTAAAAATAAACTAAGTAAGCATATATTCTTAAGCGAGTCACAACCGAGAGTTGTATTCAGAGGTTGGCCATTTTTTATATCACTGTGTTTGTGGCTGAATATGTTCATCATGTTTATGATTTTTTTTTTTTGCAAGAAAGTTTTTGTGTTTTTGAGGTTGGTGGTTTTTCTACTTTTCAAAAGTGGTTTTTTGGGGGATATCAGAACTTTTTTTAAACATTGGAGACTTCTATTTTTTGAATTTGTCCGTTTCATCGTTTTTCTCTTTATCACCTATGGTACACCTGGTACCAGGAATATTCATAATTCTTCAAACTGAGTTCGACAATATCTTACATGCAATAATTATCTTTAAAATTGATAAACCAGAAGTGGTACCAATAGCATACCTGGTACTTTAAACATTCGTAATTCGTCAAAACAAAAGCCCAACATGCCATATTTATCTTGGAAAATGATAAACCGAAAGTGGTACTACCTATGCTATACCTGGTACCTTAAACATTCATAATTTTTCAAGACAAGCCCGACGACACCCAACATGCCGTATTTATCTTCAAAATTGATAAACCAAATGTAGTCCCACATATGGTACATCTGGTATCATGAATATTCATAATTCTTCAAGTTGAGTTCAATGATATCTTACATGCCAAAATCTTTTTGAAAATTGACAAATTGGTTGATTGCTGACGGCAGTAACCATCAATATCGATCACGAACGAGTAATAGAAACTTGTGTATGGCAACTCAACCCCCAAGACTTAATGAAATACGTTGCCATCGACAAAGAGTCTATCGGCCAAGTTTCGGCACGATTGGTTAGTTTGTACGCACAACGACCTTTTTTAGTGTATAATAACAACTAATCAGTCCGGGACCCACAGCTTAACATGGATTCCGAATCACAATGAACATCCACACCTAACCCAGGAATCAAATCCGACACCTTTAACATACAAGGCCAAAGCGTTCATCCTATTGAAAATTTATTCTAATAAATTGTTACAAATAAATATTACTAGTTTTGTACAGTCTAATTATTGCAATATAATTTTTTTTTTTTTTATACCAAGCATTATTTTGGTTCACATAATAACCCATTGATATTTGACAAAATTTAAAATATTGTCTTAATAACAATTTTAAAATTCACTATGAAATTATAATTTTGATGATATATGATTCTACGATTTCATTTTGCAACGGAAAGTAAACAAATTCGACACATCTTTAAAAACGAATGACATTTTTGCAAATTCCATTAGCCAATCGCAATGCGTGTTTCATTTATTCCCGCTGTAATGAATTGACTGTGACGTCACTCGCATAACCTCCACATTTATACTTTGTATTCAGCCCATAGTATCTTGCAACAAAATATGATTATTTTCATTTTTCAATTGAGATTTCCCGAAATTAAACTGTTTTTGAAAGTTAACTCACTCTAAATTGTCATATAGTTCAAATAACACATGCAATTTGAAGAACAAATATTTCTCTTTAATTCTGTCTCTTCAAAAATTAAATTGTTTCAATTTTAAAGATGTTATAAGCCATATAATTATTGTCCGATTCGTTCTGCCTATACTTTAACATTACGTTCATTCTCACTTAAGCCTAACATGTCGGAAAAACTAACTTCAAAATTATGGCAAACCTGTTTGGCAACTTTTGGCATACATATCTGAACCTCAATTACAAGCTGATCGCCTTTATCTGTCGCCAAATTATAAAATGAAAAAAAGTGGTTTTAAATTAATTAAAAATAGAAAGAATTATTTAATGAAGTTCAAACCAGCGTAGGATTTTAAGTTGAAACATTCAGCATCCTATAATTCAATCCGTTTGAAGATCTATAGCTTAGTTAGGGCTGGACGTTTGTCTAAATTTTTACATCAAAATCGGACTAAAACTCGTTTTTTTATTTCGTTTTGGAAATTTCAATATTTTTTTTCTTCGTTGTCTTTTATTCTAGGTACTCAATTTTTTTTTCTTTAAAAGATATCACCGAGACAAATCTGTGGTATTTTTTTGTATAATTATGTGAAGTTCCGTAAGCACGCTAGAAAATAGTCAATTTTGGCTTTTTCGCTTGAAGTTGTGCAGAGAATAGATACTTACTGTTGTTTCTGCCTTTTTAAGGTTGGCGGCGAAACGACCGTTTCGTCCTGCCAGAATTCCTGTTAAAAGGTGAAAAGCAAACATTTTTGAACACTGAGAATTTTTTTTCTGACAGTCACCTGGCTTTATAACATTGACATTTTGAGGTCACATGAATCATAATAAATTAAAAAGTGTACACAATTAACCTTTTTTTTTTTCTTTTAAAATAAAATGTATTATTTTAGTTTTAGCTTCTAAGCTACATGTTTTTAATGCTGATGACTATGTTCTGCTGTTTTGGAGAAGGGGGAAAGGGGGGGGGGGGATTTTCTGAAATAAAAGTATTAATTGATAATTAGCTTTGTTTCCAAACTCACCAACTCAGCAAGATTTAGGAAAATAATAATTGCCAAATTAGTGAGTTTTTTTTAAAAGTTTAAAAATATGAACATCCAAAAAATTAATTGTGACAACCAAATACCAAATTACATGTATACCAAATTACAAATTTCGAACCTGTAACATAGTATTATTGAAAGTTGTAAGATGTTCTACACACCCGACAGCCTATGAAACAAATCAATTTGAACTAAATCTTTAAAGGAAATTTTTCAATTTGTGAAAACCTATATGTAACTTTGATTGAGAGTATTTTACAAAAAAAAAAGTAAATAAAATATTAATGCATTGAATGAAGTGGATTTTCAAGTTTCTTCTGGCTTGTGGCAGCCTTTTGAAAGACCATTATGACTTCATATACAAATAAGTTTGTGTTGTAGAAACAAAGATGTTCTAAATTAATATATTATATTGAAAAATTGCTTACCATCTTGAAGGATTTCAATGCTTGCAACATCTTTATTGTTAATAAAACCAGATTGCTATGGCTCTCTCAGTTCTTATGATTTGTGTAAAAGAAGAGAAAGCTATCCAGTATTAGAAATATAAATTGAGCACTTTGGTCTAGAAGATTCCATGAATTTAATTTTTTTTAATCTTTCAAAAATACTTTTGTTGTTTTTTGTATAAATTGACTATGATTTATCCGCATTAACTTTGAAGGCTGTTTGCATATTTATTAAGTTTACAATGAAGCTTGTCGAGTTATGGATTAAATATGTTATTTGATAATATTTTGCACTTCTAAGCTTATCTGTATGATTTCCTTGATTTGTTACTACTTAAAATTTTATTTGCTCGTTTTCAATAATTATTATTATATGTTGAGTGTTGTATAGATGTAAACATGATTTTTGGTGGGCTTTATTACCCTGGGCCTTAAGCCCAAGGTTATTGTCAAAAGTGTGGTCCAGCGTCCATCCCCACTTAATGTTTCGGGCATGCACAGGAAAAGCATTGTGCGGGCATGTGACTGCTCTGCCTGCTTGCATAAAAGGAGATAGATGCTGATATTGTTCAGTTGTATTGATCCATCAATATTTTATAAAACTCAAATAAAAAAACAACTTAGTAATGGACTTGAAGACCAGGGTAAACTGTAAGTCAATCCTTAGTCGATTATTTATTTTAACATCCATCAATATTTTAGTAATTTAATTACAACCTCTGTTTGTTTAAACATAGTTTTACTTTTAGAACAATTTGTTTACTATGGTTATATTGCTTACTTGTAAACCTTTTTATTGTATGTAAATTTTTGCTCTCATCACAAAGGTCTTTGTGGTAAATTCTTACCTGGTTATTGTCAAACCTCACCTTATAGGTGTATTGTCAAACCTTATTGACCCAAAGTCGACGTTGCCACTAAAATTGTTCACATTAACCAAATTTCATGTTAAACAAATAAATTAACCTTAGGTTATAAGTACAGAGACCTGCTTTAACTTTGCGTTAAATGGGATTTCATGTAAGGGATTTCACATTATTGAGGTTTGACTGTATAATTTTACTGGTGTAAATGTTATAGTTTTGGAATTGAAAATGGACATTTTATGAATTAAAATTCATACCAACAATTCGCAAACCACAAACTGTTGCATTGTTCTGAGTGCTATTTAAATACAAACTATTACATTCTTGTAGGAGGAAATACATACTTTCACTAATGCTTAAGAATTTTGCTGTATTAAAAATTTAGACCTAAAATCAATTTTTCAATTTTCTGTTAAAAGTTTGACAAATTGTAAGTTTATTAGAAACGTTGTCTCAAATTAATATGAATGAATTTATTTGCTTATTACTAGTAAAGTAGTATAATTTATGAATTTTATTTTGTGCCATGGCATGTCTCATGCACATTGTATGAAATCTGGTTATATATATATATGTTTATTTTTAGAGATGGCAGCAATTTAAAAACTAAATTTAATTTGTTCTTTTGTAACTAGGTTGGAGATCTTGGTAATCAATATGACCTAATTGCACATAGAACAAATGAAAGATTTTTTGGAAAGAGTCCAGTTATGTTGCATATGGATTTAAGTGATGAGGTAATAAATTTGATAAACATAATCTGTTGATAATCTGAATAATTTATTTCTATAACTTGTGCTATTTTTTTGTTATCCAAGTTGATGAAATTTTTCTGCCACTAGTTTTATTATAAATGAATAATTATACATCACAAACATACTTTAACATAGAAGAAACTTTAGGATCTATCGGATGTTTCGATTTACGTCACTCCAAAATCTAATTTTTAGACTTTTAGGCCCTTACTTTTGAGTTCTCTTTAAATGAACTGTATGAAATATATGTATACTTTGTGCTAACTTATATCAGGGTGCGTACGTGGCCTGGAAAACCTGGAAAGTCCTTGAATTTCATTATTTTTTTTCAAGGCCTTGAATAGCCTGGAAAAATAGGATTATTTCTAAAAAAGCCTGGAAAGTCCTTGAATTTCCCCTTTTCAATTCTAAAACCATAAAATTCTCGTTCTCGTATTACCATTATTCTGACTTCACACTTTCTAGCCGGTTCACTTTTGGCGGATCTGTCAATCACACTTGAATCGGTTCCTCCCGAGCGGCCCTGGAACGGCACGGTCACTATGACCTTTGACCTCTCCCGTTGCACGATGAGTATCCGGTGGAAAGAGGGTGTAATTTGATATGCAGGATATTTTCGCTTTTCTCTCTCTCCCTCATTAGGTGCATTCTCAAACAACCAAAATTTTCCTCTGAGAGGATTTTGTGTTTGTTCGAAATGGAATGAAAAAGAGCACGCTTAGCATATTTGTATATAAAATATCGAAGGAAAAAGAATCGAATTAATCGCACTATGTGGATTCATCCCATTGTTTAGAGCCGATCAATATTCGGTATGTTCTTCTGTCTTTACCCGCAGTTAAGAGAAGACAAAGTAAAAATTTTAAACTTTTTCCGGATGTCGATTGAGAGCTTCGACGAGTTGGTGAAGAAATTATGTTCCAGACTGCAAAAACCCGACACTAACTATCGGAGGAGTATATCGCCTACAGAGAAAATAGCAGTTACGCTTCGGTATTGTATTATGATTTATATCATTCTTTCATTTATGTCGATTCCTATTTCAAGAAAGAAGAATTTCTTTTTCTGTAGAAGGGGAAGGATATGTAATTTTTTATATCCATTACTAAAATGGCCTACTTTAAAGCCGTGAAAGTTATTAACTAAGGTTGCTGGAAAAAAACCTTCCAATTTTATTAAATTTATTTTGAGCTCATTAAAAATTTTCTAATTACAGGGATGTAAGAGCTGTTCCAATTGCGCCGAAGTGCGCCAAACTGACTACCCTGCTCCAAACTGCGTCAAAAACCTCTTTTCGGTTAAGATTGCGCCGAACTGCGCCAAAAAATCATTTTTTGACTTGAAAAACTACTTGGCGAGAATTTTGTGTCGAAATTTTTCAAAATTATCATGAAACATCACCAACAAAGCGATAAAGAGTATTTTGCCCTTCAAGGGCGTTTTCGTCAGTTAACGTGCCGGAAAAGGTTCGTACTTGAAAATACAGTCTCTCAGTTTTGTTGTAGGTTTTTCAAACTATAAAGAAGTAGTAAATGAATCAGTGTGCATCTGATTTAAATCTGTTTTCTTGGCTGATTTTAGGTATAGAAAATTAATACTTTTTTTTTATACTTATAGAATACATGAATTTTTTTAATTTTTTTTACTGAGACTCCGTGCTAAAAATAGAATACAAGTATTGTATTTTTCACACAAGCAATCTTAGTGCATCTGGTTTAGATTTGCACTCTTGCCTGGTTTCAATAATAAAGAAATGTATAGCTTTCTTTAAGCTAAAAAAAACCGCGAATATTTTTTGTAATTTCTAAACTTAATCCAATAGACAGCCCCCCTCCCCAAACATTTCCAGGCTTAATTTCTAAGTCATCGGTAAAATGGGATTTGAATTTTGAACTTGCCTTTTTGATTATCTGGAAGGATTGGTGACTATTAGTAAATGATTTTTTGGCAACCCTGGATGTTGGATCATGATTTTGACTTAGCAACGAACGGGAAAACGCATATTACGTCATTCTTTTATTGTAGCCAATTCCCAGAAAAAGCGCCAAGTCGTACCGTAGGTAGACTAGAAATTCTACGAAGAACTTGAATGGGGATGGGAGGAGGGGGGGGGGGGGGATTTAAGCTATGTCTCTAATTTTTAAAAAAAGTAAGGATTTCTTGTATTTACAAACTTTTGTTCCTTTAAATTAGCGATAGGAAAGATCAGGGATTCGCGGCAGTATGCCCCTTGCGCCGTTAAACTTCAACCAACCAACCAGGGATTCGCGCTTTAAATTCAAACTGTAGAAGGCATGAAATCAATCTTTATGCATCCAATTTGGATATTTTTTCTTGCCTGTTTGTAAGTAAAAATAATAAATATTTTTCTTAGTACTTTAAGAGTGCATGATTATTTTTTTGGCATATATTAAAAAAAAAACTAACCAAATAACCACAGACTTAAGATCATTTTGTTTCCATTGACCTTGAGATTTCACATGGGAACCCTCTATAATCCATTTAGACAATGGAGAGTGTTAGAAAACAAACCACTACAAAACTTCTTTTTTTTTAACCTAGTTTTTTCCTTATCCTGGTAAGAGGTATAATTATCAATAAATATATGTGGTTGCATCTTAGTTGTTAAGTAATAAGTATTTTAATTCTTTTTGCAACTTCGTTAATTAAAAAAAATATATAAAAATTCAATTTTGGTATCGACTCTGCAACGATAAAATAGGGCCTTGATTTTTGTTGAAATATCCTTGAAAAGGGCCTTGAAAGTCCTTGAATTTCACTTCCAAAAAAGTGTATGCACCCTGTTATATGAAACTTGACTATACATGCAGTGTTCTTATTACTTTCACAGGCAATATTAGCTAACATAGACTTATTATTACTTATAAACAAATTATAATACATACTTTGCAGTTTATTTTTCACATTTAACTCTTTTTTAAACTTTTTGTACGATTCATTTCAATCTTTTTTCTGTTCTTTCATTAGAAAAAATTGAGGCATCCCAGTAGTGGTTAGTGGACCATAGAATATGACATTTCCTGAAGAATTCTATATGCCACGATTCTTTGGCTAATCATATTGATTAGCTCCTATCTTTTTCATTTTGATGCAATAGATGCGGATCTTCATTTTGATGCAAGCTTTTTTGTATCAACATATTAATCTGAGTGGCCACAGAACCGGGAAAACCCGGAAATCAGGCAAATGTCAGGGAGTTTTCTGATTCTGGAAAAAGTCAGGGAAATGTCAAGGAATTTTTAAAAATTTCATGAAAATCAGGGAAATTTTGTATTGTTTAAGGCACATTCATCCATATTTTGGCTCTATTTACATGGAGATTTGTAGTGGTAAGCCATAAGAAGTTTAATGTTGCAGAATAATTTAAACTTTTCCTTACCAGCAAAACTATTTTTTTAAAAATTGCATAGTATCTCTTCAGCATACATGTTCTATTTGATCAGGGTGTCTAGACATCTGGAAACCTAAGAAAATTTGAAACATTTGAAAAGAAAGTTTGCCCTAAAATCAGGGAATTTTTTAGAAACCTGTCTAGGAAATTATCAGGGAACTTTTTTTCCTGGAATTTTGTGGTCACTCTGTTAATGCAAGTTTTTTGTTCTTCTTTAGATTTGGGTTAGTCAGATATGTGGTACTTCTGCTTTAGGGTAGCATTTTGTATCATGCCCCAAACCCAATGTTTCTTAGCCTTATTTGTTTGGGTAGCTCACTTTGGTAATAAAATCTGACAAGCCCCTGATAGAACTAAGGTGTAACTCTTTAGTATTGGTAGCGCCTAAAGTAGTCAGTCGAGTGCGAGTAAGAGCATCACATTCATATATAACATGATGTGCCGTTTCCTTGTTTTTATGACATTTCCTACATAGTTGTCTTGTTGAAAAGGTCCCATTGTATGAAGGTATTTTCTGAAATAGTAGTGCCCTGTAATGAAGCCCACAATTGCTTGCATCTTCAGTCTTGGGTATCTAAAAATTTCAGAGGCAATCTTTGCAGATGATCTGATGATCATGCTTTTAGCGTGTTTTGTCCAGAAGAATTATGTCACGTTTTATTAATTTCCTGTTTTTCCCATTTAAGGAGAACTCCTTTTGCGGTCTTCAGATTGATCCCACAGAAGGGTTCCACATCTATTGGATTATAAGACGATCACTGTCTTGCCAGTTCATCTGCCTTTTTGTTACCTTCAATATTCTTGTGTCCTGGCACCCAGATAAGACTTACCTTATTTTCAATTACCAGTTCTCCTAGAAGGTTTCTATATTCCAGAATAGCCCTTGAATTTGATTTGGAATGAACTAAGAGCCTCTAAGGCTGCTTGACTGTCACTATATATGAGAATCCACTTACCCCGATAGCCTTTTCTCATATTTATCTGTAGACAGTCAATGATAGCAAGAACCTCTGTCTGGAACACAGTGGTATACTTCTCCAGACCTCCAAAGAAATTATTCTTGGTGATACATCATGTACTCCCAGTCCTGAGAGGTTGTCTTTCTTTAATCCATCTGTGAACTTGATAAGATCATTGTTTGTTTGGTTAAACATGTACTCATTTCATTAATCTCTGGTGGGTATAACCACCTTAAATGGTCTTTCAAACATGTATGTCCTTTCCAAGGTGTCTGAAGGCATCAGAAGAATAGGATCATGAATTTTCCTAGTGATACTGATATGACCTTTAGCCGTAGGCTTGTCATATCATTGTTGTTTTAACATCATTCTGTATGCTGTCATTCTTGCAGTGCTGCAAATGAAGGTGTCTAGTGGGTTGAGATCTGATATAGTCACTAATGCTCTGGTGGGCGCCGAAACATTGCACCTGTGATACACTGGCAGGTCAGTCTTTGTAGACTCTCCAGCCTGTCCTTCACAGCTCTCGGTTCCACTTTGCACCACTAGATCACAGAGGCTGTTTTTTGTGACACATATTACTTTTATTTTTCCAACATAGCAGGTTATGTATAATATACATTATAATATGATGATATTTTAATGGGATAATTGTACTTGCATGTTGAATTTTTAATTACGTTTTTTTGAATATCTGCTAGAGAATTCATAGTATCTTGAAAAGGATTTTCATCTACAGCAGTTTCTAAATTCCAGTTCACTTCGTTTTCACCAAACATTTCTTTATCTTTTCTTTTAATATATTGGCCTTCATTTTTCCCTTTTGCTTCATGGTCTTGTTAGGCTTTCTATCTTTTTAACTTCAAATATCTATGAAAAGTTTGATTTTTTTTTTTTTTTTTGTGAGTTGCTAATGCAGAAACTTGCAACATCACCTGCTGTTTTGCAAAATAGTCAGAATAACAGAAAGAGAAAGCATAAGGAAAAGATGAAGGTCTAGAAATTGAAATGAAGGCAAAGAAAACTGAAATTTAAAAATTTCTGCAGAAGAAAATCAATTTCAAGTTACTATGAATTTTCTGGCTGGTGTTCAACAAACCGTTATGATGAATTCATCATGCAAATACAATCCTAATGTTAAAATATCATCTTATTATGGTGTGTATTATTCAAAAACCTGCTACAATGGAAAAATAAAAGCAATATGGGTTATTACAAAAAACTTGCATCAATGTGAAGTCAAATTTTTTCACAAGATAGGAGTTAATCACTATGATTGGTCAAAGCTTCCTGACATGGAGAACGTTTCAAGTGATGTCATATTCTATGATTCGTTGACCATAACTGGGAAGTTTCCATTTTCTCTTTTAAGAAGAGAAAAAAAGAGTTAAGTGAACTGTACAAAAAGTTTAAAAGGGAAATAAAAGAGAAAAGCATAATACCAAAGTTTGTACTGTAATTTGTTTGTAAGCAATAATAGGCCCATGTTAGCTATAATATTGTCTGTGAAAGTAAATAAGAGCAATTATAACATAGGTATAATTTCAAGTTTTATGTAAGTTAACACAAAGTATATGTGTATTTCATACAGTTTCATTAGAGCCAGCTCAAAAGTTTTTTAAGGCTCAAATAGTTTATGCTTTTTTTAGTATCTCAAGTCTGCATATAAAGTTTATATGTGGTAAATTCTCTGCTGTAGACATGGGACATTTTGGCACAGACACACAGGAAATGTCTGTGTCCCCTCTGTCGTTGGTTTATAAATGTATGTTTGACCTAGTTAAAATAATTATTTTTCCATATAACTTTGCCACAATCTGGTAATGTATAAAACATAATTACTGGATTCATCATAATTTTAGAATACTAATTTACTTATGAATAGAAAAAAAAGAGCTAAAATGTCCTGCACGAACCAGGACATTTTAAGCTAGAGTATTGCCCATGAGCATGAGCCATTTTTGAAAAAGAACCAGAAAATTGCCCATGTATATATTCTTTTGGTTAGTTAAGAAAATGTATTGCATGTGCAAATTTGAATAAATATAGTATGTCTTAGAAACTTTGAAGTTGTCTGTTATTTACTCAATTTCATAAAAAAAAATATGCAAAACAATAACTGTAATATAAAACAATAATAATAATTCAAAGTCTGGCACATCCAGGAAATTTTGTAACAAATTCATTCTAAAGACACTGTTTTTCATCAGAACTGCTATGAAGCTCTCCCATCCCCTCCACATAACCAGCTGAAACATGATAATGGAATGAAATTTTTTCAAATTTCTAATCAAGATAACATTCTCCACATTTCGTAAAAGTGTCAGAGAAATCTAAAATTAGCATGATCATAGCTCCATTTTAAGTGTACCTCTCTCTTAGAAAATCACTCTTAATTTCCTGGTAACAACTAAATTTGCTTTTATAGTTTAACAACTTGCCATTTTATTTTCAATTATGTGTTTTGTCATGAATGCAATGTATTAATTTAATTATATTTCCATGATACTAGTATTAGTTTTTGTAAATTTACAATCACAAAAATGTAATTGTTGGTTATAAATCAGATTTCCTTTAACTTTTATTCTAGTTACATTATAAATTGACAATACTTGATATTTTAAATTGCTTTAAAAATCAACCTTAAAATATTTTTAATCAAAGAACTACGATAATTATTCTATTATTTTAGTTATTACTAGAGATTCATTTCTTACTTGAAGTTATTATTGACATGACTTCATTGAGTTTTAAAGTGGTGCTAATATTCATGCGATATATTTTTACAGCTTCACGATTCCAAAATAGCTCAACCAGTTTTACTGAAATCTCTACCAGCAGATCCTAAGAAACGTCTTCAAATGGCTTTAATTGATCCTCAATTAGGTGACTTAGTTAAAGATTCCATATTCAATATTTCTCTTGCCAGTGATGTAAAATTGCTTACTGAGTTAGCAACTGTTAAAGAATTTTTAAAAGCAGTAAGTTCAATATTATTTTTAAAAATATTTTTTCATTCCGACTGTTTTGTTGCTTTATTTAATGCAAAACTTTCAGTTTAAAATTAAAATTTTTAATTAGTGTTTTAGGCTTACTACTTTTATCTGGAGATCTAATATTCTGTAAATCTATTAGAAGAATTTTTTCTATTCCAATATACTTTTTTTATTGTTAGCATAATTTTATTTTTGTTTTATTTTTAATTTTGTATACATAATGCAAAAATGTTTGTTATCTTGTGATTAAAACTGTTCTCACAAAATTGACAAAATAAATTTCACATACCCCCTTTTACCTTCTAGTTATCCGCTCACAAGTCTGAAATTGTGGATGGAACTCCTGATATTTATTGGCTCAAGATTGGTGGACTAGATCCCATTGTTAATCAGTATGGGTTGGACTCTTTCCAAGCTACAGAAGCTTTTAGGTTGTTGAGACAGATATTATCTGAGGTATAATCTTTTCCTTTTGCCATTGGGTGTCATAATATATTCAGTTATTATTCATATATATAATTTATTGCTTAATACTCTTATTAAGATTATAAATTTTAACTATTCATGAAAATTCAGTTTAGAAAACAAAGATAATGAAAATATTTCTTTTGGTCATGTAATCTATTTAGCTTTTTAAAAGTTTCTTTTGAAATGCTTAAAGCAAGAAAGTTACTACTTAAAAAAAAATAAAAAATTAATACATTCCGGGAGTGTGGTACATGTGTGAGATGTGTGATGTACATGTATCATATAAATATGTAACCGAACGGGGTATGATCACATTCTAGCCATCATTTATTACTAGATGCATGTGTCGAAAATGTTTTTGAAAAAGTTATTGTGTTGATATAAATATAAGTAATGCCATTTTTGTTTATACCCAATTTGAAAAGACTATTTATAGGAAATTGTTTATGGCATGCTTTGATTTGAAATTTAGACATTTGTATTATTACACAAATTTTTCCATTATACAA
Organism: Linyphia triangularis; assembly: GCA_963978545.1. Classification (NCBI taxonomy): domain Eukaryota; kingdom Metazoa; phylum Arthropoda; class Arachnida; order Araneae; family Linyphiidae; genus Linyphia; species Linyphia triangularis. Next base: position 63,104,534 of record OZ021722.1, read on the forward strand.
ACATAAGTATCACAGCATGCAGAAATTTGTTGTAAAACACCTTTTTACTACTTTAAGAGTAGATCAATGTCAGTTTGCTTATATAAAGGAGGCATTTTAATTAATAGAACTTTTACTGCCTTTTGGTGTTTGTATAACAAACCATTTTATTGAGTTTATGGTTGGTACATTGTGAAATTATAAAAGCAGTGGGGCTATATCAAGCAGTAAATTGAAGTATTTAAGAATCTGTTATTCTTCAATGTTGTGCTAAAGAAAATTTGATTATGATCCTGATCAAAACTTAAACTCAAGGAAGGAATGACTGATTATAGTCAGTAATCCAATAAAAAAAGCTGTTAAGATTAATTTAGTTAGCTGAGTTATACATAAAGGATTGTTACATGTTTTTATTACCAGACATATATTTTTAGAGTATTATACATTATTTTTTTTTCAAAAGATTCATTATTTGTTGTTTGAATAGATAATTTTGTTTATTTTATGTTAATTCTAAATATGATTGGTTTATTGATAACCTGATTTTAAGATTATATAAATTATAAAAGTTATCATTTGTGTAATTAATTTTCACAGGTAGAGATGAATATGCGCCATATTTATGACGACAATGTTGTGATTTCTGTTATTAAAACTAATAGCATTCCATTACCTTTGGGTCACAAAGGAAGAAGACTTCTACAAAGTCCGGTAAGTGTGTTTTGACTTTCTTGTGCTCTTGTTATTTGAAATATCAATTGTTAGAGACAATGATGGCATTTTTATTAGATGCTTGTTATTGAAATTTAAATATTCCCAGAAGTGAATAAGATCCCAGGCTAAGGATCTCTACCTTGTAAGTTGTCTGTATGAATACTGATTTTCAATTGATTGATTAGGAGTTTTAGAATGTAAATAAGTTTTAGAAACTTGCTTTCAAGAGTACTATCACCTATTATCAATAAAATTTCCTCTTATCAGCCTAGATAATTAGGTTAAAATTTTTTTTAACTATAAATGGGGCTTTATGACTATGATTTGTTTTAAAATTCTGTGTTATCCAATAAATAATCAATATCAGTGGTGCTGAAATATGTGTCTAGCAGCTAGAAAAATTAGTAAAAATGGGAAATATCAGTGAAAATAGTAATTCTCGAAATATCAGAGAATTTCGAAAAAATTACAATTGTATCTATAAAATTCATTATTTTTCTTTGTAAGTTTAAAAAATGTCAAAAAGAGATTTCACAATGGCAAGAACTCTCTTTTTTCAACAATTCCTATATATTGTAAAATGCAATGGGAAAAAATCTTAAGTGTTTGCTTCTTATAAATCTGTATTGACACATACAGTAAAAATTTTTTTTTTTACATTTATAACTTTTATCAGTATAGGCTGACCTAAAAATAGGACACTGGCACCATCTACTATTAAAAAAGCAACTCATAGTTCCTTTTTATTTTTTTTAACACACTTTTATTAGTTTCACCTGTATGTTTGCTTGTAACCGACTCTTTTGGGCTCAATTTTGCCCTACTTTGAGCGATCATATTTGATTCAAACTTTGCACATTTGTCAAAAACTGATGACAGTACAATAATTTGATCAAAATATCCGATTATCCTGATTAGGTTTGCCAGGATTCATAAATTTCTTTCGCGATCCTTTGCATGAGAGTAAGAGAGGTAGAGCAAGTGCGCAAACTACGCATGCGTGTGGTTCCAGACTTGCTCTTTGGTTCGGCCACTCGGCTTAGCACAACAGAGTAAAGTCTTTCTCAGGGTAGTTGCGTTCTCAACTTGTTTGTTCCGTATACATACATAGATGTACTGACAAATCTAATATGCATACTATTATTTATAATATCCATAATATATTGATAACCGTGATTTACGAAAGGCCTCTTATTTACAACAAAATATTCAGGACAGAAATCTCTATTTATTTTGCGGAATAAAATTTGGTAAACAGCATAGCCTTGGATTCTACCGAACTAAAAAGCGAAAAATAAATTATAGTCTAAAAAACTAAAAAACATGCTTTTAGAGTTGATCTAACTAAAAAGTAAATTAAAAAACTAAAAAACACGCTTTAATAGGAAACCAAACTAAAAAGTAGAAAATAATTAATAGTTTAAAAAACTAAAAACACGCTTCAATAGAAAAGTGAACTAAAAAGTAGCAAATAATTTTAAATAAGTTTGAAATAAGAATAGAGTCATTAACAAGAAATATTTATTTTATCGTAAAAAAGTGTGGGGTGCTTTTAAGATATTTTCGTAATGGCTCTACTTTTACCAATATCTGTCATTAAATATTTACAACAATTGACATCAAGCAACCCATGCTTTTTTACGATAAAATAAATATTTCTTGTTAATCACTATTCTTATTTCAAACTTAGTTAAAATTATTTGCTACTTTTTAGTTCACTTTTCTATTGAAGCGTGTTTTTTAGTTTTTTAAACTATTAATTATTTTTTACTTATACTTGTTAGTTTTGCTATACTATTCTTCAGCTGATATCATCAATGTTAGTGGTCAGTGTTTTTTACAACAACTTGTTCATTTTAAATTCTGAACCATAATGTAATGAGAAGCTTATACAAAGAATCAGTTCAGTTATCTGTCCTTCCACTCTATATCAACATTGCCAGAAAACTGAAAATGATGGAGACACTTGTGATACGTTAAAAGACAGTATTGTCTCAAAATTCAATCGGAAGTACCGAAAACATCTACTGGAAGTCCATTTGCAACTTATATATAAACTACAAATGCTATTGTTATGTGTAATATATCATTTTGAAGGTGTCAACTAGTATATTAGATTGACATAACTTTCTTTTAGAAATTCCAGTCAAAGTTCTTTAAAATTTCATTGGAAGATTGATATTAGTAGTTGTAAATCTGTGGGAATTTTACAGCTTGGCACCAAATTATGACGCCATATTGAACTGTCACTTCAAATTACGGTATCAAATTGAACTGTCCAGACTGCACAACCTACCCGGTTGTGTTTTTAATTTTAACTGCCTGACTGTGTGATATCAGATCAGAACTTGGATGTTTGGCAGAATATTCTGTCCTGAAGATCATTGCCAAGCTTGACAAATTAGTGTTAAGTTTGTTTATAAAAACCAAAAAATTTGAAATTTCCTTCAAATTCTGTAAACTTTTATAGCAAAATTTTCTCACCAAATGTCAACAAAGTACCTTTCCTTTCAATTAACAATTTCACATGCAGTGGAGACCATGCCCTTGCGTCAGCATTGTTGCTTTTCAGGGTCTTTGCTACTTATTCAAATCCATGAACATTATTAGATGGCATTACGTCAACAATGCTGCTTTCCCGTTGTATTCTCTGTTGTTTCAAGTCCATAGGTCTTATTGGAGACCATTCCCTTGCATCAATATTGTTTCTTCTCCTGTGTTTTCTTCATCAATACAATTAGGTTTGCTTGTAAGAATACTTTAGGAATTTGTTTGGCAGATATTTATGTACTATATTGACATTATTAGTGTGTTTTAAAGGAAATCTTGTAGAATATTTGTAAAATCAACTGTCTTTTTTTTTTCTATGTATTTCTTATCATTAAGGGAAAAAAATTTATAATTCTGAAATTGGTTTACTTTCATAGACAACAAAGTTTGCATTTTAAATTCTTTCTTTTCTTTTATTGGTGCATGAAATACAAATTTGTAAGCAAAATTAATTTTATTTTAATATAGTCACAGATTTATTTTCTGATATTTCATTCAAATGTTTCTATTAATTTTAAAATTGTGAAGCGAGTTTGGTCAAAAGTTGATTTAAAGGTTTTTTGTACTTGTATTCTGTTCAAAACCATCACCAACCTTTGTAATTTTTTTCCAACCTATTATTAGCAGCAGATTTTTTTTCTCAATCAATTATAGTTAGATAGGAAAAAATTCTAAAATTTGAAACCAAATTATTATGAGATCAATACATAATTTATGCATTACCTTTTAATAAAAATCGTGTAACCTGCCCTTTTATAAACCAAGTTTTATTTATGGGAGTGCAGATCAGCATTGGTACATAACCAAGTCATATGGAAGCTGGAATGCAAACAGTTTAAATATATAAAAGACTTGCTCAAGATCACTCTTTCTTCGGAAAATTTTAAAATCTTGAATAAGCAGACTCGTTCTTGAATTGGAGAAGAAGGAAAAATCTGTTATATTTATATTCTAAAACTCATATTGTTGCTTAAAAGTGTAAACCGTACTTGAAAGGTTTTCAAATTTGTTTAGCTGATGTTACAAGATTATTTGATACTATAGTTAATTGTAAGGTGCCTGTTGAAAAGTGATGAATACAACAAACATTTTAATTTTATATGCATGAAATATTTTTTAAACTTCAATTCTTTTTAATATTGTGCAAATAAAAATTATTTGATTTACATATGAAGTGATAAAAAAATATTTGAAAAAAAAAAAAATATTTTTAAAGAAGAAACTCTTGAAAAACTCCATTACATGTGAATTTTTTTCTTGTCTTTTAATAATCTTACTTGCTGTGGATTAAAATCAATACATACCTTTACTTGATTTGCAACTCTTGATCATAGCAAAGCCACATACAGTTGACGTTAACAAAATATTGCGGTATTCCAACATGATCAAATGATTATCCTTGAGCCTTGTTTATTGTTATAGTGTACCCGAGAAGTTTCGGAAATTGGCCGTGTTTTAATATGAAAGGAAAGGTTGTGTCAATTGGATCAAGATCAATCCTGGGAATTAAAACAATATCATTTGATTGCATGTTGAAATCATTTTTGCTCAACTTATCAAATTTCGTCCAGGCTTTTCCACAATCAATGTAAAGTTTATGCAATGCTAGGTCTTGTCCAGGCTCTTCCTCAATTAATGTAAGATTTATGTGATGTCATCTTACTGTGTTACAGTGAGTGTTTAAAACTCATATACGTTAAAGGTAGCAGGTATTACTCTTACGAGCCGACCATCAATAATTCACTCCAACTAAACTCAGGAACTCAAAGGAAAATAACAATCTCGGAATACACACAATTTTATTCTAAAATATGAAATCTAGCACACGTAGTGAGTAAAAATAACAATACGTTGCCATTCCGCAACGAGTAATCTTAAAAGCTATATTAAAGGTTATATGCAATTCTCGACATCCTCCCACCTAAGTTAACTATAACCTTAAGGTTAACTTGAGGTTGCGGGTTCGAGTCCCGTGTTAGGCATGGGTGTTTGTAAATGTATGTTGGCTTGTCTAATGATGAATGTTTCAGCGCATTATAGCCCTCGTGTTGCTGACGGTGCCAGATAATCTGAATACAACCAACTTAAGATTAACTTACAAATTTCATTGATAATACAAAATCTGTTATAAACACAATGTTAATAGAACTAAACCCAGACTTAACAACTTAATATCCTATAACAGCAGCTCCTAAAAAGAGAATCTTTGTGGTGCTCGGACTCTATGACCAGCACGGCTAACAAAATTAGTATCAGTATTCTCACAAGTATCACCACAATGAACACCACGTGACTGATCACCACACTGAACAGGAACTTGAGGAGCATATCTTGGAATGTTTTCTGTGTATTTATCAAGGCCGGATGCTTCATCTGAAGGAATTTCCAAAGGGTAAAGGGACTGAAGAGCTCTGATAAGTTCTCCTTTCTGGGTCTTGACTCGAGCACGATGATTCACTCCATCAGGACCTGGAAGTAACTCGATTATCCTTCCAAGGGGAAAAACTAATCTTTTCTTATCCTGACTGCCAACAAACAGAATATCACCTATCTTAGCAGAACGGTTTCCAATGGCCTTGGGCTTAGAAGTTTTAAGCACGCCTAGATACTCTTGGTGAAACCTCTTTTTAAAAGCTTCACATACTTTTTGAATATAACACGGTCTTTTCCCCAAAACTTTCTAAAAATTGCTTCACAATTACACAATACTGGGGACATTTCCTCGTAACTCAACCTAGCACGGCCAAGAAATTTCTTCAAGATTTGCTTCATTAACCCAATGAGACGCTTCCAAAAGCCACCCCACCACAGTGCCCCAGGGGTGATAAACTTCCAAGTAATCCGTTCATCTCTACTTCTGCGAGAAACTTTTTCAAAATCAATGGATTTCAAAACACTGCAGGCTCCCACAAAATTTGTGCCATTGTCTCTGTACACTGTGGAAGGTTTTCTTCTTCGAGAAACAAATCGATGGAATGCAAGTAAAAATGCCTCTGTGGATAAAGAAGTAACATTCTCAAGATGCACTACCCAATACACGGCACAAGTAAAGAGACAAATCCAAGCCTTACTCTGATCTCGAAGTATTAAAGGACCAGCAAAATCCACTTCACAAATTTCAAACACTGCAGCCTCTTCTACTCGGTCTTTTGGTATTGGAGCAGTTGGTGGACAAAAACTTTTCCCTGAATAACATTTACAGGTAATGTAGAATGGACAGCTCTGCGACCACAAACCAACCAAAACTTCTCTCTTAGAGAGCTAAGTACATAGGATACTCCAGCATGTACCCTCTTCTTATGTTCTTCCATAATCAAAGATTTTACGAGATGATGCTCTGTGGGTAAGATCGCTGGAGTTCTAAAATCGATAGTATCATCTCTTCGGAAAACACCAGATTTAATTCGAATGATCCCTTCGTTATCTTGAAATGTATCCAAGCTCTTTAACCAATTGCAACTGTCGTCAAATACTACGGATTGCATCAAATAAACAAGTAACTTCTCCGCATTATCCAAATCGGTGACCACTAGTGATCCACTTCGTTTCTCCGCGTTTCTACATTTGAAAACAAATTGCTGAATCCAACCGTCTTCTGAAACCCTGAAAACTGACATTGTTATAATACCAGTTAAATCAGCAGTCATTAAACTTGAAACTACTTTCTCTTTCGTTCACTGGCCATTTCTTCTTCTTCTGCCTCGAATTCTTTTCCAGTCCAATCTTCTGGAAGTAAGTAAAGCCATTCTGGGCCCTCCCACCACTTTGATAGCAGTAATTGGGGTGCAGAACAACCTCTACTCGGCAGATCTGCCGGGTTAATTGCTCCGGCAACATGCCTCCAATTTTCTCTTGACGTTAGAAGCCTTATCTCTTGGACTCTATTATGGACAAATACTCCTCAACACTCCTCTCTTTGGATTCATGCTATCACAGTAGTAGAGTCAGTCCAGAAGTATACTTCTTCCTTATGAAACTATCTAATGATGTCTGGAACAAGGCTAGATGCAATAGCAACCACAAGGAGTTCTAATCTTGCAATAGTAGTCTTCTTTTTACCAGCTGGTGAAGCTCTTGCTTGTACAAGTTGATTCACTACTGTCTTCATTCGCACAAACGCTGCCACTGCCTTAGCAAGTCAACTTGCATCACAGAAAAAGTGCTATGAACAGTCATCAATGGCACTTTCGTATCTTAACCATCTTGGTATATTTAAATTTTCTAGAGAAGAAATCCCACTCGACCACTTCAGAAATTTTGATTTCATGTCTGGATCGACTTCTAACCAAGTTTCATTTTCCATGTGCGTTGCAACAATATCTTTGGAATCAAGACAGTTGGGCAGGTCACTCCAATTGGATTAAAAATACGATGAGCTGTAGCTAAAATTAATCTCTTGGTGACTCCTTCAAAACACACATCTTTCAAACTAGGTATGTTCACATGAAGAGTGTCACTATTGCGTTTCCACAGCATTCCCAAAACATTTGTATGTGACATGGTAGAAGTCTCATCTGTATGCTCCCAACCACGTAAATCAAAATTTTGCTTGGCCAATACCTCAGTGGCCACGTGTATAAATTTTTGCAATTCATCCTCATCTTTCACTGAAGTGACACAGTTGTCTACGTAAAAACTTTTCATAAGAACTTCTGCTACTTTTTTATCAATTGAAGTTACCTCTTGACTTCCCTGAATTACTGATTCGAGGTAAAATTGACCCAATGCACCCAATAGGTATAGACTGCTAGATACGCCGAACACAACACGACAATGTCTAAAATGTATTAGAGAACCATCACCTCTGTCCCATAAAAACCTCAAAAAATTCCTATCTTTATCTTTCAAATGTATCTGAAGTAAGCTTTTCTAATGTCTAAAATGACACCCAATTTGTATAGTCGAAACCTTGTCAAAATTATAGGAATCTGTTCAATCAGATTCAAGCCAGTCTCAAGACATTCCTTCAGACTAGGACAGCCCTTTTGTTTGGCAAAGGCATCGAAAACAGGTCTCAACCTTGTCGTGCTATTTTGATTGAGGACATGTCGATGTCCACACTGGAAAGCTGTATAGTGTAGACATCATGAGCACAAACATCTGTGCTTTTCCCTCCAAAAAGTGAATGTCGAAGATGTTCTTTTTTAACAGCTTGCTATCCCATTGCTTCAACAGTCCCTTTAAAATGTATGACCATTGCGAAGCAGAATCAATTATGGCACGAATAGTCCTTTTCCCTTCATTTCCTCTTAAATCCACAGCCAAAGTTTGAAGCAAAACACAAGGAGCTTGAGAAAAATTTGCAAGTGCCTCATCCCGTAATGCCTGTGAATTACTGCTTTGCAGAAGTGGCAGGCTTTCTCCATGCTTCTCACTGTCACTGCTGGCAGGGGACTCATTTGGTAGGGCATTTTTACATAGGAGAATGTGATGTCTTCTTCCACAAATGAGACAACCTATCTTGAATTTGCATCTACGAACAGTGTGGTTTGACCTCAGACAGAGAAAACAGGAACGCGCCTTTTTGTTCTTGAATAGTCAACTTCCGAGCTTTCCAACATCCTGCTGAATCATGTTGACCTGAACAAAATATGCACGTTTTCTGCTTTTGTGTAGATGTAAATAAACCAGCTGCTGTATCCAGGGAAGAAGAGTCATCTTGCTGGTAGCTTCACCTTCCCTTCTGGTTCAGAAAGCCACTACTGGAATCGAATCCTCTAACAGATAGGGAAATCCTTTCCTCGCCTTCCACTTCCCCTTTTTAAAAGGACATTAAAGCAGCTAGCCTATTTTCATTTTGACTGAACCTCTGCCAAACTCGAAGCAACTCTTCTGGCATACAACGACTCCACAAGAGGATACAACATAGCAGCATACTTGTCAGATGTAACTCCAAGTGACTCTAATCCTAAAAGATGCGACTGAAGTTTATCATAAAGCGAGCTTAAGCACAATTTTTCTCGACTTGAGATTTTGTGTAGAACCAATTGTAGCATCTCGCTCACATAAACTTCAACTAATAGTTCATTTCGACCAAAACGAGATTTCAAACTTTTTATTACTTTTGCATAATTTTCTGTAGTAGGTGGGAAAACTCTCAATCACTTCTCTTGCTCGAGATTCCTCAGTGGTTGCTTGTATAAGGTATTGAAATTTATCTTCGTCAATTATATCCAAATCTTCATCTATCTTCTTAAACTGACACCAAAAATGCAACCATTCCAGGATTTATTTCACTGCTGAATTTCTTTAACACATTCGCTGCCACCAAAATTTATATATCCATCCTCAGAAGACGAATTTAAAAAAAGTGATAGAGCGACATCACTATCTCCTTCCGATTCGCTCGTAGAATCCCAAAAGTAATCTTCGTCTACGCTGTCATAATCAGAAAGATCACTCTTTTCTAGTAATTCTAATATTTTGGCATCAGTCAGTTTTTTATTTACTTTCCTTTTCTTGGGCTGTGAAGGTCCTGCAATACTTGTACTGTCCGCCATTTTTAAAAATGCACATAAAAAAATTTAAACACAAAATTTAAAAACCAAGCACTAAAAATATAAAAATAATGCTTCACTAACGTGCCTCAAAAACCTCATCGTTCAACCTCCAAATCCGAACTAAAAATAAAGCAGTTTACTTATCATACTCGATCGTCGTCCCAGAGCATCGCCGGCATGGGAGGTAGCGCCATGCTGACGCGCCAGCTCGTCAGTGGCAGCGAATGTGTTAACTTAATCTTTGGCAGTTTAGGCTTTCGACCCTTTGCACCCTCTCTCTGAATCACATTCGCTACTGGAACTGGACTCAAAGTTAAAAAGGAAGCAACTTGGTTACAGCATTTGTTTGACCTGTATTGGTATTCATCGGCACTATTTTGCTCCAAAACAAGTTCTTCATCACTTATTTCCGTCTGCAGAAGCATACCCAATACTTCCCGGTCAGCTTCTTGTAGATCCAAAGCTTTCTTCTGAAGTAGCTGCACATTGGCTTTAATGTCTTCTTTATTCGGCTTTTCCGAGTTTATCTCTCTAAATAATTTATCATGTAGTCGAGTGAAAGCCGCAAAACTTCTCTACGCTTGACAGAAAGTTGAACCACTTCTGCAGGTTCCATATTTAAACACGCTATGTTTAACGTAACTTAAAAGTTGCAAACCGTCCTGTCGCGGACACCAGTCGTTTAAAACTCGTATGTGTTAAAGGTTGCAGGTATTACTCTTACGAGCTGACCACCAATAATTCACTCCAACTAAACTCAGGAACTCGAAGGAAAACAATCATCTCTGAAGACACACAATTTTATTCTAAAATATGAAATCTAGCACACATAGTGAGTAAAAATAACAGTACGTTACCATTCCGCAACGAATAGTCTTAAAAGCTATGTTAATGGTTATATGCAATTCTCGACAGTGAGTAAGTTTAAAGTCAGTGATGAGTGTATCTCTTATAGTAATTTTTACTGTCTAATAACTCGAATTGGTTTTGAATCTTAACGTCTTTAATTTGAGTCATCTATGATCGGTTAATACCAGAATGTGTATGTATGTGGTAATTTTCATATTAGTAACATATTTTGCATAATTCCGATGCTTGAATTTCACAATATCATAAATAATTTGTGTTTAGGTATAAGAAATTTTTTTAGAAAATGAATACTTTAAAAAAAGATGGTATAACTATTGCACATAAATCATTACCATGATAGGTCACTTAAAACTACTTCTGTGGTGTACTTATAGAGAGTCTAATTTAAACAATGATGAAACTTTTTTGTATTTTATTACAAAATTGTTAATGTTACTAAAAATCATTTTCTTCCAGCAAAATAGAACAATACCAAGGTTTCCAACAGACTTAATGAAAATGCCAATGAATAAAACAAATGTAGTTGCTATACAAAATAAATTTACACTATAGAATTTTTCAAAGTTCACATGCGGAAATATTTCATGAAAAGATAATGCCTCGCAAAAAGATAACATCAGTTTTATATTCAAATCGTTTCGCTACACCCTCATGCATAATTAAATGTGCTTTGAGAGTTTTTAAGTATTTTTTAACATTATATAGATTAGTAAAATGCTCAATCAATTGCTTTTAGAGAAACAGACTATTAATTTCTTAGTTACTTGAAAAGTTTTAATTTTATTTTGAAATATTCATCACAATTGCACATTTAATTTATTATGATACAGAACTATAGAAATCTCCTTTGATTTGTGAACACACAATTTACTGAATTTGGACTCGCAATTTACTGAAACACTAACTGAAATGACCTAATTTACAGTGGTAGAAGTGGGAAAAGAAAAGTGGGGGGACAAGTCACCCCCCCCCACTCTCCAACGATAAATGTTATAATTTCGTATCTTATAATAAAAAATTTAACTAATAAATAATTTATATTTCTTAACACAAATTTTGAACAAAGATCCAAATTTTTTTATTTTAATGAATATTCTGGTACTTAGTTGTTGTACTTGGAGTAAGAGATAAAATGAAGTAATAATCAACATTATATACATAACTGATTATTTAGATTTCAATAGTACTTCTAAATGTGCAAAATGCTCCAAATTAAATTAATAGAGAATTCTAAAAAATGTATTATTTAAAATATATATATATATATATATATATATATATATATATATATATATATATAGCTTGTCGTCATATGGAACAAGAATAGAAATTTAACTTAAAAGAAAGTCCCTCCAAAGTTAAAGTTGACTAAGTGTAACAGTATTTGTTCATAAAAAATACTTATATCTTTCTGCAAAGTAGTATAATACATTTTTATAACAGTTTGATATAAATACACACCATAAATAGTTTTTTTTTTACATTGAAATCACTTTTTCTTAGTGTCACTACATTTTAAGATTAATGTTATTTTTCTTTAGTAGTTTTTAGACGGATTGAGAGTTTTAAAAGTGGGGGGATGGATTTCAGTGTTTTTAGAAGTGGGGGGGATGCATGGGTATTTTCTTGAAAAGTTGGACGCGTCACCCCGTGTCTACCCACACTTCTTGCACTGCTAATTCAACATCCTTCCCTCTTTTTGGCATTTAATCTAACTTGTTTGTTTATTGTAACAGCAATTTCAGCCTTATTATGCTTTGAAAATTTGTGATTTAGATAGCTTCAGAAGGTTGCTTGCTAGAGAAGTGATAATGAGAAGAATTGACACTATAAGAAATATCATGAGACCTTTTTTTTTATTGGATATTATTACTTTTTGTAATTGCCTCCTTTATAATTGTCTTCTTTAAGAAATTAAATTGAATTGTGTTACTTAAAATCTTAAAAGTTGCATGAGTACACGTCGAAACGAACTTTCTTTTTGAGCATGCACATTTGATTAGTGTTTTGGTTCTTAACAATTATTTTCATAATTATTTGAGCCCTTGCATTAGACTATATTTTTTATGTCTTTATTATTTATAAAAATCTGTTTTTATTATAATTTATTGATTATTGAATAAATAGTAATCAAATCAATAAAAATAAACTAAATGTCTGCAGTATGTATAGTAAATATGAATATTGTTAATTTATATTATGCTATGGTCTTTATGTTACCTGGAATTTTTTTTTGATTTCGACAACCATATAAGCTCAATTTTAATTCGTGAACTATAGTATAGATTTTAGGAGGTCTTTGAAAATTCTATTTTTTATTAGTATGAGTCTTAGTATTTGAAGAAGAATTCTAAGGAGGATAAAAAAGCTAAAATTGCATATTGGTGTCCTGGCTGAATGAGATAGATAAATTACTTAATAAAACATACCTCAATAGTTGTTGATCTTCAAGAAGATCTTATTAGATGTTCAATCTTAAGAAAAAAACTGAAATGAAGAAATTGCAGTATATGTATATATTGCTTGTAGAGGGGGGTGACTTACCATAGATTTTTGGCTGTCACGATGTTTGTCAGTTACAAGTTATTTTATTATGGTACCTAGCTCATAAATTCAAAGCAAAATGTGTATGAGTTTTTACTGTCGCTGGAATGAATCAATCTTTTGATGGAGACACAGTTTATAGGTATTAAATAAAATGTTTAGGTCTAAAAAGGACATGCAATTAGCTTGAAGAAATAACTAAAGACATATACAGTCATATAAAGAAACATATACAGTCAGTGTCAAAAGGAAATGTACTTGTACACCTTCAACTTCAAAAACTTGGTATTAAAATGTACACTTTGTAAATAGAGAAAAAGATTATTTTAATGTGAAACAATTATACATCCCCAAAGGTAAATATTGTTTAAATTTTTTTACATAAATGTGAAAAACATATTTTTAAAAAAAAAAATATGTGTTTTATTCAAGAGAAACATCTTAATATATATAAATTACGTGTCACGTTGTTTGTTCCCAATGTACTCATAAACTATTCAACCGATTTTAATCAAATTTGCACACTGTGTGCAGTTTGGTTTAACTTAAGAGATAGGATAGCTTACATCTCAATTTATAGCCGCAATATTATTTTATTGCAAATTATTTGTTTATTATTATTATCTGTTAGCTCCAAACGATTCTAACAGATGGCGCTGTGTTGAAAGTACCAACGTTTCACATATGGCATGTGTTTTTCTTAATGGCATGTGATTTATTACCACAGTACTGAAAAATTTATTTTTGTGAAAGGGTTTAGTTCTTTATTTTAATATTAATACACACTGCACCGAAGTAGTGAGCAACAAATCAAGTGTCTTGCTCAGGCCCAAAATAATTTTCAACATAAGAAGTTTTGGCTTTCGAATTTAATGTATTTCAAACAGAATGTTAAAATTTTAATTAGTTCTTTTTTTATTAATTTTTTTAATTAATTTATTTTTTACAAAGTGACTTCAAATAGAGATACAGCTCTGAAATTTTAAACATAAGTAGTTTTAGCCATCTATTTAAACTTTTGAAAAACAGAACGTTAAAATTTTAATTAGTTATTTTTTAATTAATTTTCTTAATTAACAATTTTTTTTTTTACAAAACGACTTCTAATAGGACTACAGTTCTGAAATTTTCAACATAAGTAGTTTGGGCCTTCTAATTGGTCTTTTGAAAAACAGAATTTTAAATTTTTATTTAGTTCTTTTTTAATTAATTTTTTTAATTAATTAATAAATATTTTACAAAACGATTTATAATAGGGCTACAGCTCTGAAATTTTCAACATAAGTAGTTTTAGCCTTCTAATTAGATTTTTGAAAAACAGAATTTAAATTATTTTTTTTAGTACTTTTTTAATTGACTTTTTTAATTAATTAATAAATATTTTACAAAATGATTTCTAATAAGGCTACTGCTCTAAAATTTTCAACACAAATAGTTTTGGCCTTTTAATTGGACTTTTGACAAAAAGAACGTTCAAATTTTTATTTAGTTCTCTTTTGATTAATTTTTTAATTAATAAATATTTTACAAAACAATTTCTAATAGGGCTACAGCTCTGACATTTTGAACATAAGTAGTTTTGGCCTTCTAATTGGACTTTTGAAAAACAGAATTTTTAAATTTTATTTGTTTTTTAATTAATTAATTAATTAACAAATATTTTACAAAACGATTTCTAATTGGGCTACATTTATGAAATTTTCAACACAAATAGTTTTGGCCTTCTGATTGGACTTTTGGCAAAAAGAACGTTATAATTTTAATTGTTTTTTTTAATGAATTTTTAATTAATATTTTCACAAAAAGTGACTTCTAATAGCTCTGAAAGTTTCAACATAAGTAGTTTTGACCATCTAATTTTGCTTTTTACAAACATCACTTGTTAAAATATTCTTAAAGGAGTGTTGTGTTATAATTATTAACGGGGCCTTTTTTTTTATTGTTTCTCGACAAGGGAGGAGCTTCTAATATTAAGGCTTTCTTTACAATTAGTTTTTAGTCTGTGAAGCGACCTTACGCTTACGCAGCAATGAACCTTTCATCGAGCAATAGCATAGCCGGCCACGTGTTATTTAGACTGAAGTATAAATTCAATTCATATTATAGTAAAAGTAATACAGTGGAATCCTTCTTGCTTTTTAATTATTAGTGCTTCATTGTTCAAAAATCTTTAATTAAAATATATACATGTAAGTAATAGGCAACTATATGTTGCATGTTCACGTGTAGGAAAACCGTCGAATCTATTTGTGTTAGCTAAAGACAGGTTAACCAAAAGTATTGTGCACCGATTAGTGCTAAATTAAATTGAAAGTATTTATAATTCAAAATAATAAACATTATTGTTAAAGATTTAAAACTATCTGCCCTACCTACCTCATTTATAAGTTTAAGTGTCACTTGTTATTTACTAACAACTTTGTAATGTATCCATTTGTTACAAACTTGAATACAAAAAATAAAAAAATTTAAATTTATTTCTTTTGTATTGATTTTTGCTCAATATCAACGGTAGTAGAAAATCAATCAAGGAGGTCGCCATGTTTTTTTTACAAATGGCATCTGTGTAAAAAAGCATGGTGGTCCCCATGACTGGTGTTCTCCTACCGTTTCCCTTGAATAGTTTACTACTATGTAATATAACAAAAACCTTAGCCACAGCAACTCGTGGCCGGGTCTGCTAGTAATAAAATAAAACCTCTGTACAGTGGCCGACCAAACGGTATAGTGGTTAGCGTGCTAGCTTCTAGACTGCGAGGTTGCGGGTTCGAGTCCCGTGTTGGCATGGGTGTTTGTAAATGTATGTTGGCTTGTCTAATGACGAATGTTTCGGCGCATTATAGCCCTCGTGTTGCTGACGGCGCCAGATAATCTGAATACAACCAACCAACCTCTGTACAGTGAATTTTTTTTTTTTTTTTTTAAATTTGGCAAACTTGTCAAATTTAGTTAACCCAAGCCTTTTGAAAATCTTTTTTACTTAACTATCAAAACAATTAAAAACAAAATCAAGAAGAACTTGCGTACTGTACGATCACTTTAGATTCACAAATTTCTGTCATTTGTCACAAATACTTAGGTGGTATTTTTACATTTCAGGGTTTTTCTTAGTGGTTTCTTCGAAATAATAATTGACACATCTGTACTAAATAAAAAATTTAAAAAAATCTAAATTTCAATTTAATATTTTCTTTTTCTCGATGCATTTGATTCTAAAAAGATGTATGTTCACTTTTGATTCTGACTATCTCAACAAGCACATTTGAAATTTTTTCTAAAATGAAAAATTGTTGCCCCTAATTATCTGGATTATTGACTTTCAACTGAAACTTTTAAACTTGCATGCTTTGCTATTGATTTAACGTTGAAGAAAAATTATTACTATAAAAATCTGTATTAACAACTCTTCCTTAAACTATTTAACATCTGTTGGTAACCAAGGGGAACCTATTACACAGCATTAGATAGGGAATAGTTTGGCAGCGGTGACAAAACAGCTTATGAGCTATTCAGAAGTTAGTTAATTATCTGTGAAATGGATTGATCGAAATTCCTAGAGGGGGAAATAAAAACAGTGCAATTTGTTTATTAGATCTTTATAGTTATGAACATTCTTCCTTTCATCACCTTAATTATAAAACATGGGTATGAAACATATTTACTTTTCGTTATTAGCTTTTGTATAACTCCTGAGCTGAATTCAGCCATCTTTTAGGGAAATTTAAAAATTAATGGTGAGTGAGCTAAACGAACCCTTGACTTACTGAATTATTGAGCTATATTTTTATTGAAATATATTTTGGTTCTGAAATTATTCAAAATAGCTACTATATTTATAAAAACGAACGCTTTTTTAACTATAGATAGCTAACTATTTCAAATTAATTTCAGAAACAAAACAAATTTCGGTACAGAATCTTGACATAAAAATGCACAGGAAAAAAAAAAAAGTTTTCTCTTTTAAAAGTTTGGGATTCTCTGATCTAGAGGCTTCTTCTATTTTGATAATCCAAGATAAAGATTTTGTACAACTTTTGTCGTAAAATATGATTTCATTTTTTTTTTTCGTATTTATTGAATAATTTAAGCTATAAATTTCAAATTTAGTACTGTGGTTAAAGTGTAGGTATTATCATGATAGTAGGTTTCTTCCCTTTTACTTAAGCAGCATCGATAGGATTAGACGACCTGGAAAAAATTTCTTTGTGCTATTGAAAATTCTATTAACCAAATCTCAACGAGGGTTGCGTATTTATTTATTTCTATCATGTAACTAAATGCCAATAAGGTATTTATTAGCTTTTCATATGCATTTATTTTGTAAATTAACTTCAACAGTATATTATAGATCCACACTTTGGAAATTATTGTTTTGAGCCTCATGAAAATTATGTTATAAAGTAATTTAAATTATCTAACTTACGATTTTTGATATTTTATCAGAATTCCTTTTGAATTTATTGCGTGTTTGCTATTTCAAAGCATAAAAAATCAGCCACAGCTTTCAATTTGTCGTGCTGTTAACCCGTTTTTAAGTTAATTAGTCAACAGTTGATCAATCGCAGATTAAATATAAAAACAACTTCGAAAGCAATAATAACGCCAAAGCTATTCAGTGTCTTTTATTTTATTTGGATTTGATCGAAACAAAATTATTAGTTCCTAATATACATGTATCTCCTTTAACAACCAATAGCCCTTGAAACAAATTCATGGCATTCACTGGATTTATTAAATCTTCGTTTTCTTGAATGTCGTTTATTTGAATTAATTTCTCACAATAACGTCATTTCGGGACGCTTATTGTGAAATTTTCGCGAGCTAATGCAAAGCAAACTTTTATTAAATGAGTAATTATCTACCGAATTAACATTATCAAACTCGATAAATAGCTTTATTTTTTCCTCCTGCGTACTTTGCTGTATGTTTATGTTTTTTCCATTAAACAATTCCTCGCTTCGTTTTTGCCGTCAGGCGGCTTTAATTTGATTGCTTAAAATTAAATTTCTCCTTTTTAAACTAAACTAAACAGAGATTTTGTAAAATGGTTTATTAAATAAAATGCACTCTCCGCTTTTCCCCGTCCGCTGACAGGGAGTCACTTATTTCATTAGTTTTTACATTTCAGATTTCCAGGGTTTTTATTTAATAAGCGATCTGATCTCTCTTTTTTAACCCTCGGCTTTATGAGGTTGTGTTTTTTCTTGCAAATGCCGTGTCTGGGGGAAGCGCTTTTTAACATATTGCTCTGCAAGCATTTCTAAACGAATAAATTTTGGAGCGGCTTACTTTTTTTTAGAATTGTAGCATTTCCTTATTTACGTTTCTAATATATAAATCAGAAACTTATATATTATTTTTTTTTCTTCCCTACAGTTATTGTCTCACATTATGTCTGAAAAAAATCTTTTGTATTTCTTTCTATTTTTATATTTTCCTTTGCGTGTTTAACTTTATTTTGAATATTTGTTATTAGATTTTTCTCTTCTGATCTAGAGTATTGTATCTTCAGACTAAAAATTAAAAGTTCAAAAGATGAGATATTAATTATAATTTACTAAAACTATATTCCTTGAAATTTTCTAACAAAGTTAAGGTATACTTGTATTCGATATTTTTGACGTGAATCTCGACTATTTCTAGCAGTATTCTAGACTAGCGTTGGATAAGTTTGAATATTTGAAACCCAAGTTACTCTGCTTACCATACTTGTGGCATGTACAACCGCACTAATTATCGGAAGTTTGTTTTTAGGTAAAATTTGGGTTCTCTTACTGACTCTTCACAAAAGTCTTATTTAGAAATTCTTACTCTGAAAAAAAGTCAAATTTTTCTAAAATAATAGTCTATTTAAAGCTAATTCTATATGTATATTTACAAATGTTATTGAATTGCGTTAAGTGAAGAATTCCCTTCGTTGCCTAACTCCAAATATTTTCTTCTATAACCATTTCACAAAAAATTAAAATTTTTTAAAAAATATTAATAAAAATTCACAAAACAGAGCCCTGTAAAAATTCTTGGATTAATTCTTATTTATATTCTATTACGATAAGATGAGTTTCTAGAAATATTTGTGTAAAATATTCCACAATTGAAGAGTTGAGTTCGGCAATTCTGTTTTTAATAACGTTATTCTTTAACACGTGTTTCCAAATAATTTTTTTTTTTGGGGGGGGGGGGGGGATTTTGAGTGCGTATTCTTTTTATTTACAACTGTGATTAAAATGGAAAGAGTTGGTGAACGTACCTATTTGTGAGTAAAAAAATTCTACAGTTGAGATGGACGAAGCCTGTTTACATAAAGAAACTGTTTCCCAAGCCATTGTTCTAAAAAATACCCATTATACATGTCTAGTGAAATTGTATTCCTTTAGCAATCCACTATTTGGCTTTTGTCCTAAGAAACGAGGAAATTCAGTCACATATATCAAAAGAAAAAATATCGTTTCTTTATACCAAAATTACATGGCGTCTCACTAGAGACATTTAACAAATGAGCCTTTCAATCGGATCAAAACCTTTGTGTCTAAATGCGTGTAGCAGTTTGGCTCCTTCAACAACGCATCCTTTAAGAACTTAGGCTTCAAGCCTACAGCATTATCACTAGTGGTGGTGGGTGATCTTCTTAAGTGCTGAGGCCAGATCTCGACAGTTACAGATCAACGTGTATTTCGTCGGATACACACTACCATCTCAGTTTTTTCTTTCTTCTAAACATATTGCGTGACTTTTTATTGATGATGCTATACTATTGGAAGAGTCGCTGAGATTGCAGGGGTCGTGTATCAAATGTCTTATGACTAAAAACTTTCATTCCGATCCGTAGCCTTACATAGACACTGCAGAAATAGTTGTCTTTCCCAAATAGTTTTCACCGAAAGCAGTTAAAATTTGAAATTCAAAAGTGGTATATTGTCTGTTTGCAATGGATCTGCAGATTATGTTTCTTTTTCGTCCTGAAAGCTCTTTTCTCTTTAAATCGGGTGAATTGAAGCAGTTTTGAATTTCAAATCAATTCTAAGCCGTATTCATATGCACGTAAAATTATGGTTTAAATTTTAGACTGAGAGCGTAAAATACGTTGTGTTAAGCGATGTTTCTATTGATAACACCCATTTAGTGAAAATAAAAGTCACTTAATTTCGTTTTTTTTCTGGTATCTTGCTAGATGATAAAAACAGAAATTTTAATTTTTTTTTTTTTTTTTTTTTTTTTTTTTTTTTTTAAAGTTAAAACCTTATAACACATTCAATAAAAGTTTCATTTAGTGAAAAAAATTAGCAACAATAAAATTATTTCCAAACAATTGCAGTCTTGAATAATCATCTACTCTTTTAAAAGCTTAACCAGAAATTATAAATTAGTAACAATATAAAACAATATAATTAGCCTTTGAAAAATAATACTTTACTAAATCACTAGAGTGAAATAATGAGAAACGTTTTAAGGCACGATTGCGCAAATTCAAAAAAGGATTGAGTAAATAACAGATGGATTGCATAATTTTGGTTTCTGCAGAACATATTTCTGCTCTCGACGAACTTCTATTGGTGCTGAGAATTCTCCCCAAGTTAATCTTTAGTAATGCATAAATGTCATGGACTTGGAGCAAGTTTTTTGTGAACGCCTAATTTTCTTTGTACAAAAGTACCTTGGTATCGCAGTTCGGAAATTTTCAGTCCTTGAATAATTTTGATCTTTGTATGATTTTATAATATTTTTTTTTGTAATTTTTACATTGAAAAGTTATGAACTTTTCCCTGCTTCGATTCGCCATGTTTTGCGATATTCCAGCTTGAACAGAAAAATAATAATGTAGATGGGCGGCATAAATAGTTAATCACCATAAATAAGAGGGCGTTGAATGAGTGATTTTTTTTTTGAATAATTAAAATAAGCCACAATTTTCAACTTTTAGAAATTTTTCTTGATTTGTATTTTAAGTTAATAGAAAATTTAAATTATATTATATTTTCTGCAAGTTTTACTGACCCATGTACTGTCATACACGAAAAGAATGCTTCATCTTTTTGCCTGGTTAATCCTTTTTTAAACGTTATCTTTTTATAGAATATTTGCATATCGATGTTTTTTTACAGCTGTGCGCCGAAAATGCTAGTGCCGTCTTGTTTTCCTTTTGCCTAAAACTGATTACTTAACCTCGCATCCTGGAGCATGTATATCAATATTTATGTATTTCCTTCATAAAAGGATTCCATTTTATTTACTTTCTTCTGATATTATTTGGGGCGTTTTTCCAAACGTCCACTTTGAAGAATACTAGTTGTTAATTTGTAAGTAAAGACAATGAAATGAAAGTATATGCAATTCATATTCTTTTCTCGGGACAAAAATCTAAATTCAATTGTGCTATCAAGTCTTTCGGGGGAAAAGAGAGAGGGAGAGAGAGAGAGAGAGAGAGAAAAAAAAGAGAGGAAAAAAAAAAACTTAGTGAAATCGTGGCATTTCTAAAAATCGTACTTTAGGAGAAGTTTTAGCTACATTAAGTTAAAAGGCAGTTTTTGGAACTCGGATTCAACTCGAGTACGTTTTGCTTCTTAAATGTTTTTCGATTTAAATTTTTTAAGTACCGGATTAAAAGGTCCATGAAGATATACTTGTATTAAAGGTTAGTATAAGAATTTTAACCGTGTTACTTTTTATAACAGAGTGACCACCGAACCGGGAAAACCTGGATATCAGGGAAATGTCAGGGAATTTTTCGATTTAAATTTTTTAAGTACCGGATTAAAAGGTCCATGAAGATATACTTGTATTAAAGGTTAGTATAAGAATTTTAACCGTGTTACTTTTTATAACAGAGTGACCACCGAACCGGGAAAACCTGGATATCAGGGAAATGTCGTTGAATTTTTTTAAATTTCATGAAATTCAGGAAAATTTTGTATTGTTTGAGGCACGTTCATTCATATTTTGGCTCTATTTACCTGGAGATTTGTGGTGGTAATCGCTAAAAGTTAAATATTACAGAATAATTTAAACTTTTTATTACCAGCAAAACTATTTCAAAAAATTTGTATATTTTCTCTTTAGCATACATGTTCTATTTGATCAAAGTGTCTAGACATTTAGAAAACCTAAGAGAATGGTGAAATTTAAAGGGGAAAAAAAAAAAATTGCCCTAAAATCAGGGTATTTTTTAGAAATCAGTCAAGGAAATCAGGGAATTATCAGGGAACTTTTTTTTCTGAATTTTGTGGTCACCCTGTATAATGTTTAATTGATTTTTAAAAAATTATCTAATTTCAAAATAATTTGGAAAAATCATAAGAATTTCATAAAAAAACTGTATGACAAAAAAAAAAAAAAAAAAAAAAAAAAACTTTTTTGCATTCAATTTAAATTCTATAAGTTACGTAAATGTGTATATCAAATATTTATTTTAAGTATACAGTTTTGTGAATGGTCGATAAAGCGATCCACATTTCTTCTAGATAAACATTTGCTCGTAGAGTCTTGTTACTTTTAGAAACTAGATCACAAAGTTTCAAATTGTAAGAAAGAATGATCCCTTAGAGTATTTTAAAAATATAGAATGAAAAGACCTATTTTATAGTAGTATCTACTTAGCTTCAAGCATTCATTCAATATATTTTGTCAGAGCAGTAATCGCAAAATATATTTTTCCTTCCTAAAAGTAACACGATATCAGTTATCTTGTCAAGTTCACAGCCTGTTTGAAGGATTAAAAGCTTTATTTGTCCATTAAGGAAAGTATGGAATGTCTTCGTTTCAGTTTAGCTCCGTTTCCGAACAATTTTCTTTAAAAAGTCTGGAGAGGCGATAGATTTTTTTTCTTCTTTAGTTTATCCGTAAAAATGTGCGTTTTTAAATTTCAGTATGTTCTATCTTAATCTCTGTATTCCTCCATTTGTACAAAAATTTTATTTTGGAAAACTTAATGCTTTCTGTCTAAATTAGTTCTAAGTAAGTTAAACTGAGTAATTAATATATGTTGACTATATTTCAGACATTTCAGTTCAGTAATTGTAAGCTAGTACGGTAATTATAATTGTACGGTAATTATAATTGTACGGTAAATACAATTGAGCATTCATGTTCATCTAAGTCCTGGAGTGATATTCATTAATTATTTTCAGTTGTGTTTTTTATACCTACATTTTAAAATATTTATTTAAAGTAGTACAAATATAGAACTATTACACAGGCCAACAGTGATTTTGGTGCCGGGATATTTGGAGCTGATTTCTTACAAATTTGATGCCCTGAATTCAAATATAGCATTAGTTTTTGCATATCAGCTTGAATTTTTAAGATATAACATTTTAGTGAAATGTACTTTACACTATTTTAAGTTAAATCCATGGATCAAATATAAAACTAAACTCAGGATTTTTATTAATTATACAATATTATTATTTACAAAGATAGAGGGAAACGTTTTCGACGAAATTAACTATAGCCACTGAACATTTCGGTAGTTTCATTTCCGTGACATTCAAGAATGTATTTTGGAACAGTCCCTTTTTGAGCTCCAGCAGTAATCTGCCATCATGTGTGTATCCCATCTTCCTTGGTAGCAGTCCTCCATAGTTTTAATATGCTGGAAAATCTTTTATTTTGTTCCTCACTGGTGTCTCCTAAACTTTCAGGAAAACGGTTTAAGTGACTGTGTAAATAGTGTTCCTCAATACTCATGTTACAACTAAGGATTTGAAACTGTAAGCATCTTGTTTACCAGTTCAACATAGTTTTCAGCTTTGTTCAACATAGTTTCCTGGCTTTTCGCTCAGTCTCATTCATTGAATTTACGAAGGCAGGATGCTCAATCAGTTGTCTTATTTATGAGCCGTCAAATATTCCTGCTTTAATTTTTTTCTCACTCAAGATGTTTTTCTCTTGTATATTTAAGGGCTCCTTTATGACATTCTTTTAACCAACGTCCATGTTTTCTCTCTTTAGCCACTCTTTTTAATCCCAGTGGTGTGTTTTGTCTCTGCTATCCCAGAGACACGAGAAGCAAGGATATTTTATGTAGCCACTTTTCTGTCCAAGGAGAAAGTTTACACAAATTACCCATTGATGTTCATGAAACTTCATCTTCTCCAATTCCAAGGCTATGGTGTTATATTCTTTTTTCAATTTTGTTGAGTGAGCAATTAGATATTGAACCACATCTGTTCCCATTGTGTAGAAGGACACATTACAAATTTCTTTTTTACCTGTCATTAAATAGGCGCCAATCATCTGGAAAATATTCAGGAAAACCCATTTTTTCCAGGAATCCCCTAATTTCGTGACAAAATATAAGATGGTCTTCTTGAGAGAAGAAGCCTAGCAAATACTTTTCGTTTGTACGGTAAAAGGTAATTTTTGTTCTTTGTTTCATTAAATTTTGTTCTTTCAACTTGGAAACCAGTAACTCAGAAACTTCTTTTGAAAGGTTGAGGGATTGATGATATCCCTTCATAATCACCATCACCTTCATTAATATCAGATGGATGATCAGAAGGACAATACTCGTCCTCACTGATCTTTGGTAGATGGTGAAACGTTGGGATCGGCACTTTATCTGAGTGAGAGACCGGGCGTCTTGTAGACACTAAATTAGGATAAGTCCTCTTAATACGGTTGTTTCGATTGATTCCAGTAATATTTACTAAACTTAATAAATATCCAACCCTTGTATATGTGATTTTGAACTTCACAAAATGAAGTTAAAGTTGCACATTTCGTATAGAACTACAAGTTAAAAAACAACACTGATCTAAAAAATTAGAGCTGATGGAGAAAAACTGATTTCATATTTAGATTCAGCATCCCAAATATAGCTAAAATCAGTTAAATATTTTTAGCACAAAAAAAAAAAATTTTTTTTATTGGCCTGTGTTATAGTAGAACATCCATCGATAGCATATTATCTATGGTTGCCTTATTTATTTTTTATAGTTAATTAAGGCATAGATAAATTGTCTTAATCACTAATTTACCTGTTAAATGTGAGTAGTTAACTAGAAACAAATTTTTTCTCTTGGATTGTGAATAATAAAAAAAAAATGCTTTAACGGGGTCAATAATCCTTGTTTTTGTATAACTTTGCTATGTTCCCAAAGTTTGCTTTGAATATTTTCTCCTGTTCATTTAACAGAATTTTGTTTAGCAGTTCTTCATTTTTTTTTTTTTTTTTTTTTTTTTTTTTTTTTTTGGCTTCACGCTTTCATCGAACGATGCGTAACTTTTCAAGTATTCGATTAATTCTTTTCAACTTATTGCCTGCACCACAAGCATTCATCCCCTAATTTGTTGATGCCTGTCGTCATCGCACAATGACTCGCCATGAGAACTCGATTCACGAGGTCATTCCACGCTTCATAAACGATCAGCACCTCTGCAGTCTGCATTGGGGAACAGGCAATGGTCCATAAAAACGGAACCCATCCCAAAGAGCCCTCATAAATTGATGACCCTTCCCCCAAAGTGATACATCCTCGGCGAAGGGGGTTGGTGGTGAATCCTACCGCGTAATTCGATTGGCGTGATTTTTGGCAAGTCATTTACGAGAAGAGAAGCACACAACGATCGCCATCGTCGCTCCAGTATCTATCACTGTCCTCTTGGTGAAAGGCAGCAAAGGGCAAGGCTAGTATATAAAAGGGAAGGCTTTATCATAAAGCAGAAGTGTGTTTCTTAATGTTATCATGCTTCTCTTCTGGGGTTATGGTACTGGATTGCAGTCTTTGCAATCTTTTTGAAAATCCTGAGTCGTTTTGAAAGTCTTGAAATAAAAAATTGAAATCTTCGAAAATGTAAAAAGTTCAAAATTTTGAATTTGTAATAATAATAATAAATAAAAAAAAAAAAATATTAAAAATGCCTGAAATGCTTCTTTTAGTTTCAGGATCCGAAATATGCATTAGTACCCACACAATGACAGCTTAAACTAATTTCCATTTTTTTTTTTTTTTTTTTTTTTTTACGGAATCGTATGTTTTCCTTCCTTTTACCCTTCATGTACTTATGCGAATGCGGGGAAGTGCGAATACGACTCCACTCCAAACTTGTAGTTTAATGAAGACTACTAAGTAAAATATTTAAAAACTCTGTAAAATTTTCAATAAATAAATTAAAACAAAAGGACCAAATCAATAATTTCTTCTTATTTTTAGCTGTATCATGAACAGGCAAACCCAGCCCATGGCTCACATTTTCGTCATTAAATGAACTTTTATTTAATATAATGTTACAATTTTTAAATGCAATGAAATGGGATTATGGAAAAGTGCATATTAGATTTTACAGTCTTATTCTACAAATATTACCAAAGCAATCGCAAGATGCTGTTAGCATGCTATCAAAATTTCGTCTTTTTGTACTTGGCATACTATGATAATATTTCAGCAAACAGCAGGTTTTTAAGAACGAATGATGTGTTTACCAAAACCTTTGTTCAGAGAAAATATATTCTTTTTAAAAAAAACAAATTTGAATTATATTTTCCAAAACCCGGCAAAAATCTAAATAATGCCCTGGCTGTATCATCTATCTGTATATCGTGTTTCGAAGATTCCCAGAGACGTCACTTAGAAATCCTGACGACACTGGAAGCACTCCTCGAATATGCGAAAAGGAAACTAGGAGACCATCCCTTATTGTCTTTGAGCCTTGTTTGAGAGGGGAAGAGCACTCGGCGTCACCATGATGGATGTGCTTAGGGTGGGCCTAAGAGGAATCATAGGTGTTGCGGAAAAGATGCTTTTACAGTAGGAACGATATCGCCGTTGATGTGCGGGAAAGTGGAGATTCAGGGACTAGTTGGTCGGCGAACGAGGCTCTAGGGAAATCTGGGAATGTCACTGGAGGTGATGCCTCGGACGTCGAGGATGATGCTTATTCCCCCGCCGAAGGAGGGTCTGTCGGCCCATTTTCATAATGGACCTTGAAAAGCGACTGTCCTTTTTGGTATGGGCCGAAGGAATGAAAATGATAGTGGTCTAGAAGAGCGTGTTGGTATCGGGTAGTTTTTAAGTGGACGCTTTTGATTTTTTATGAAACACTACAGATTTATTTTCACTGGCGTGACTGTTGGAGCATTTAGTTGGGAGAGTAATTTTGTTATAACTTGTAGTTTTTGATTTATTGTTGTCACTTTGATATTGATTTTTAGAGTTTTGGGTTGCTAATAATTTGTTAAGAATTATACAATAAAGGGCAAAAATGGACAACAAAATTGTTGTGTTATAAATATCTTTATAATGTGTCTAATTTTACCATAGTTTTAATTTACTGATTTTTAGAGTTGGTTTGCTTCCTTTCAAAGTAAACTTAAGGTAATATAGCATATTTTAGAAATCAATAGATTTTGAACAATGCGTGTTAAAAATTTCAAGCTCTGAAAATTATGAAACTAATTTAATTTATTACCAGTTTGATTCATTACTTAACGTTAGATACGTATCTTAACTAACTAGAACCTCTGTGGTATTTTTGTTAGACCCCGTCGAGTTCGTGTGTCAATCACTAGCACGAAAATATCCTATTACCATCTTTAAATGACTTGAAATAAGCCTGCTTGTAAAAATCCTTTTATATCCTTCAAGTACCTAGTACAAAGATATTATACCACTTGCGTTCTTATCGGCTCTTTTTTCGTCGAAGAATAAAAATAAAAGGTTCATCGTTGTATTTAAGGTGCACAAACGTATGGAAAATAGAAGATCTCTAGAGTAATGAGAAAAGTGACACTTGATGTATACTTGTCGTTATAAGCTCTTATTTGTGACTAGTGCTATATCGAATTGTTTATTCTTACTACTGCTTTATGTTATCAGAGATGGAGATGGGTTTATGGTTTGATGGTGGTTTTATTTGCTTAGAAAGCGGTCAGAGTTGCAAGTTTGATAACATTACCCACCTAGTAGTTGAATGGATCCTTGAAGGGGTGGGGGGGGGGGGGGAAGACGCTTTCAATTTTTATTGCAAACCTTGCGCACAATTTTTTTTTTATTTAAAGAATGGTTATTTTCTCTAAGAATTCTTGTTTAAACCAAGCATCTAAAACCAAGGCATAATTACATAGTTTATTTAAGAATTTCGTTTTCCTCTTCTTAAAATGTACTATTTGTATATTGTCATTATTGCGACGTAAATGTATCTAGTATGTACAATGAAAGTTCGAACAGCTTTTTTAAAATTTTATCCTCAACGTTAAAAAAGCTTCTCTGTTACGTTTCGTAAGGATCTTTTAAGTATTACTTTATGGCATTAGTAGAGGCGACTATATTTTATTACCTTAATAGAGGCGACACAAGATCCTCCAAAGCTATATTTTATACAGATAAACTCAAGCTATGTAGGAGTTTCGTACGCCGACTAACTTTTACTTCCATAATTCAAGAGTATGCAATCTGCTTGCCTGATTAAGATATTTAACCACATTTTAAGGATCCAAATCAGCCTATACTGACTTGATCAAACAATGTAAACTAAACTAATTTTTGTGTGTATTGCTTTGACTATGGTGTGACGCGAAAAACTAAAGCCGCCACTACTATAGACTTTGAGCCGCCTGTACTAATGTGACAGATATTTAGCCGCTACTATAAGTAACAGACATTCCACTGATAATGCAACAGAATAGTAGACAGTGCGTATTGTTTATATTTTTAATGCGGTAAAATGTATTTTATAAATGTCGAAAATTATTCTCTATGTACACTTTTTGTACACTAGATGGAGTACTTATTTATAGCATGGCCTTGTGTTAAAAAGTAATAAAATATATATATTTTTTTATCTCTAATTTATAGTACATTTCATATGTTTTCAGACCCCGCCAACTACCAAGGATTACAACCTGGCTCAAAAATGGGATCCAATGTTTCCTGTCACCTTCGCGATAATTCTTTTTGTTGCCATATTCTTGATCCTCTCTGTACTTGGTGTCAGCATAGCAATGTGGAACATGGATCCTGGTCGTGACTCTATTATATATAGGATGACCAGTCAAAGAATGAAGATTGATTAAATTACTCTTTTTTGTGATATTTCCGAAAGAAAAAAACATTTGGAGCATTGATTTTGTGGTAGTCTTCTTTGTTGATAGTCAAAGACTAAATCATCTGAGTATCATTTGATAAAGATATTACTTGTAAGGAAATATTTTAAGCCCTTTCATATACTATTAAGCAGATAGATGTAGTATTTGTCATTAAATATTAAATTTTACTTTCTTAAAACAGATATATAATTTTAATAGGAAATTTATAGCACTGTGTAGTTTTATCATTATGTGAGGGATTCTAGTTACACTGCTTGAATTTTTTTTTATATAAATGGTGAAGTGTGTTCTGCATTAACCGTGTAACTAATATCACTTCTGAAAAATGTTTGCTATGCCTTTCATTGATTTGCGATATTGAAACTTATTGAATACATTTCTGATATTGGATGTATAATGCCATAGTATTTCATTCCACACATTTCATTTCAATGTACCGTTTTTTATTCAAGTTCGTCGAGTAATCATTAGAGTTCGTCATTAAAATTGCGTTTGTATATGGGCATATGTAATGGCTTTAACATATTTAAAGGCGCTTAATTTAATATTCTGAAAATTCGAATAACCTTATATTTTAACTATTAAAAATCTTACTGTGAACGTTTGTTAGGATACCAATGAGTAATGTTGTGCGATTGTAGCCCAGAATTTCAATATTATTCTAGAAAATGTATATACTGTTCTTCAAAATCTTATTTAGATGCTTGTTGTTCGAATTTCTTTGTTATTCAACAAATAAAGTGGTATGTTTAAGAGCACAAACTGTAAAACTGCAGATAAAAATATTGTTTTCATTCCATAAAATGTTTATTTACATGTATTGTAAATCGTTTGGTATAAATCATAATTTATTTGTCGATTTCTAAAACTCTACTTCCATGTAGATATTTTTGAATGTTATATATTATTTATGGAACTCTGATA
This sequence comes from Linyphia triangularis, assembly GCA_963978545.1. Lineage (NCBI taxonomy): Eukaryota > Metazoa > Arthropoda > Arachnida > Araneae > Linyphiidae > Linyphia > Linyphia triangularis. The sequence continues at coordinate 63,134,657 of OZ021722.1, forward strand.
CTCTAGAAATAATAAATGTTAAAATTTATTTCATTGACTTTATTTCTGTTTTTTATATTGTAATTTTGTGTCTAGGTGGGCACAGTAATAATGAAGCCAGGGCTCGCCCTATGCCCGATTTCAACGCCAAGCAACTTTGTCCATTTTTAAAGTTTTAATACTGCTTTAAGTAGTAGAGATGTTAAAATTTAATTTCATGTAAATTCTTCAATTGATCTTGATTATTTTCCCTATTTTACTGAAAATAACTCAAATAGCTTATGTAATTGATTTGTTTGTTATGACACAGTGGTAAGCTACATACGTTTCCCGACATACAGCCCTTGCACTTTTCACGAGAAAATAATGTTGTAACACACATATCTCTACAAAATCCTTAAATATTTGAAATTTGCAGTGTTTGGTGAAGTTTACACTATACTGTTCACCGGGGAAAGGTCTAATTAAAAAAAAATTCCACTTAGCTTGTTACAAGTTAAGAAATTCAGTATTCCATCACTGAAGAGATGACATTCCGTGTGATTTGACGTAACCATACATAACTGTAGACAAATATTGCCCGCTAATATATCACAATATCTTTGTATAATATATATCACAATGTAATAATTTATCATAAAGTAAAGTCCCTACAGCCACTTTAAAAACATTCAGGAAACTTTGAAAATATTTTAGGACTGACAGACGCATTTGTATACGCAGTATAGCCCTTGTGCAGTTCTTGAGCAAAGAATTATTCAGATGTGCAAGGAATGCAAGTGATTAAAAATTGCGTAATAACAATCATAATCTTGTATTTAAGTAATCATAATCCAATAGCGCACTGCATTTTGTAATAAGTCCTTGGTGAAATAAAGGAAAAGACAAATGAAGCTCGTAAAGGGAATATCTTGCTAATGTTTTGTCGTTTTTTTAAAAGCTTTACAAATCGGTACATATTTTGCCTTTTTAGGTTTAATCCGTCAAACCTATCCGGCCTACTGCAGTTCGGCTTACTAAGATAGCCAATTCCTTATACATTTCAGAATAATGTCGATGGCGTTACACACTTTCGAATAGCTTTTCAACAAGCGTACGCAGTGTTTACAGCTTTGATTATGAATCTGAATAGATGCATTTAGATTGTCAGGATAGCAAAGCAGGACAAAAACCTTCAGTATTTAACTATTAGATTTACATTCAACCGACGTCCTTTTCTCTATTGCTTATGGTAGATCAATCCAGAAGGCAGTTTCTTCCTTCACGGATGCAACTGTTTGTATGTATTGCCAATTGTGCAAATCTACCATGCAAAAAAGCAAGGAAGCATTCATCGAATTACGTGGACGTGACTCCTGTTTTAAAGATTTGCATGTATGTGCTATATATACCCTACATATATTTTCGAAACGAAAGGAGATCAAATTAAGATAGTGGATTCTTTTATACCTTAAAAAGGGTGATTTTTTATTTATTTTTATTTGTAACGGATGTTTTTTATTTTTATTCTAATGCGGATGTGGGAAGAAATTGTGTCAGAAATAAGGATATAAAGTTTTGATATGGCTATCCGAAAGCCGTTCAAGCTGGCAATTGGAATTTTCTGAATGCAGTTTATCCTGAAATGCGTCTGTTTTCATCTAAAGGCTGGTAAAGGTTATAAAATAAGTTTAATATTATCAACTGGAATTTGTGTAATAAAGAAAAAGCGTGGATCTAAGTATAAGTTTAGCAAAAAAAAATTAAACACGTGTTGAATGAAGATGTTTTATTTTTTTTAACTATATTTAGACGAATATTTGGTTTGATTCTGGATCAGATATTTAAGTTCAATGTAAGTGTTGACTATAAATTATGATGCAACGTAAATTAGTAATGGAATAAACATATAATTCTAAAGTTAGATTAATATTTTTTTTACGACTATAATGAGGTATTTATAATTAAAATACAGTTATCAAGTTATTCATTTTAAATTATTGTGTCATAAAGTTAATTTGTTTTACTGAATTTTAGCAAATCGCATGTTAGCTTCACTTTTGTGAAAGTATTGATTAAAACTTAATTAATCCAAACTTATCCTTGGAAATAGCGTTTAAGCTTGGAAAGATTGTAATACTGTGATAACGATTTTTTTTTTTAATTAGAATCACAGAATTAAGAAATTAAATCACATTTTTTTGTAGATTGCAAAATTATAAGGTTAGATACTCCAGATCATTAGCTTGATGCATTATTTAAACGTTGCAAAAGCCAAAATTACGGAACTGAAAGTTGTTAAGCGCTGTTTACTAACTACTGCCATTACTACTGGCTGTTACTATGGTATTGTCAAAAGGATTACAATTTATATTCATAGCCTTTTCAAGTATTAAGTAAAAAATATTCTCTACATTTAGAAGGTAAACTTTGTAAGAAAAGAAAATAACTTTGACAGTACAATAAAATAGCTATTTCCTGTCATAGAGAAATGTTCCAAATTTCATTTAGATCAGTCACCCAGATCGGAAATAAGTTTTACTTTCAAACCTGATAAGTACCTTAAATGCTAACGATGACAAATGCATGCGAATGAAAGCAAAACGAGCTCCTTAACATTCGTTTTTTTATTCCATTTTCTGTTTCATATTATTTTACCCCTTACTGTTCCATGTTCCTAAACGGTCACGGTTACTTACCTCAGTTGTTAAAGAATTTCTTCCGCTCACTTGAACCGAGAAACGAATCATACGGTTTTTGGAAACTATTCCAGAGTATCATCTGTTACAAAAGATTAAAAATGTCCTCTTAAAATAGATATTTTGTCAATTTATTCCTTTTTATTTGCATTGCTTCCCTTTTTGACAACTGGTATTTGATCATCTCTAATTGGCAACGCAAGTAAGAGGGTCGCCATTTTGATCTTCCGCCATCACAATGCAATGAAAAATAAATTTTCATTAGATATACTCTAATGATTGCATGTTCTGAGACATTAATATGAATTGTATGAAAAAGTAACTCCATTTCAAATAAATTAATGCATAATAAATTTTCATGAAATGTGAAGTTCCATGGATGGATATAATTATATTAACAGTCTTAATTTTTATTTAGGAAGATATTACGTAATATTTATATAGTGTAAAGAGTTTATCAAGTCTATTAAAAACATTTATTTTATTAAAACTTGTTTGCAAAATAAAACTTTTATTGCTCATACAGTACAATGACAATTCCGAATAAATTTAAAATTGACGGATTAAACTGTATTTACTTGTTGGGAATGCAATGCATTTCAATATTTTATTTTTTTAACCAAGCAAATGAAACCAATTTTTTTTTATCATGAAATTCAACGTAGCAAATGAATCGGTTGTATACAGAACCTTATAAGTCAATAAAAGAAACTTTTGTAAATAAAGAACATCTTTTCATGTGGAATTAGATTTGTTAAATAGACATTTATTCTTCGAACCACTAATTCCACGAAAAGTGATTTAATTCACTCAGTTCCTGTTCCATGCTTTTCTAGTAGTTATAAGAAATAAGTTATAACTATAAAGTCAAATTTGACAAAAAGTGACTTATGAGGTTTCTCAAATTATCGATTCAAATATGAGTTAAACAGAAATATTTTCAGCCATGTTTTACAGCTAAAAAAAAGTTTAAATGCCTTCTCAGCAGTTTGAAAGTCCTCACTCTCAATCAAATCATATCATAACAGGAACAAATATGTGTGCACGATATTTTATAAAAACATATTTATTGCCAAATAAACTGAGTAGCTCTTTTTCGGCGCCATAGTACCCCTACTCGCCTTATATACAGTGGAGTCAGTTCAACACCACACATAAATTTAATTCTACATCTCACCTATCACTGGCAATATCCTTCCTCTTTCGTCATGCCCATAGTTCCGGACATACAAGCCACATCTCATGAATGGAAGTATATCAAATACACATATCCCGCCCACCTACATATAACACTGCGGGGTTTAGAACGGCAGTTTCCTATGTTTTAAAGATGAGCTGCTGTAACCACTGCGACTTGTCCATTTCAAACCCACTAAGCGATTGTCGGAAACGAGATATGACAAGACTGGATGAGACAACAGCGGGGGTTTATTGTCTTTTTTTTGTGCTATAAATTTGAAGTGATTTTTTTTTTTTTATTAGAAGACAGGGTTTGTTTTCGTAGTAAATAAACTCACGCCAAGATGTGTGTCGATGTTGATAGTTGCCAAGATTGAATAATTTTAGTTTCGTTTATATCTATTTTTTTATCTTTAAACTGTACAGAATTAAGTTTTTTTTTTGTATAGAGGAAAGATGTTTGTTGTCTTTAAATGACCCAGTTTTAAGTATAGCTTTTCAAAAAAAAACACAGCATAAAAACATATATGATCTATGAACTGTGTTGTCGGAATTAAATTAGATTGATGAAACATTTTACGTGAAATTTCGATCAAGGTTAATTTTTCTGTATTTTTCGGATGTGTTATTTTGGTTTTAGTATATGTTTTTATTGTTGCTCCTATATGGTGTATAGGTTCTAGTAGTATTCTTTCACAATTCTTAAAAAATGTATTAAAGTGGATTTACCATGGAGCTTTCAGAATTAATTACTTTCGACGTAACTTAATTAGTTAATCCTAGTGAGTAAACTACTTTGGATTAAGACACATTAGTTTAAACAGTCGCGCTTACAACGCTGTATAGTTTTAATGTGAAAGTTTGTCTTAAAATTTGCTTTTAACAAATGCAATAATCAATATCAGCAATAATTTCTTTTGTATAAACATTATATTTATGTGTATGGGATTTTGAGGACAAATATGTTTAAAACCTTACACATAATTTACATTGAAAACATTTTACATGATTTAATTTGCACTTACAAAGCCAAACAGTTTAAAACACATTTCCTAATAACAATATACGGTGACAAAATTTGTTTATAATAAAAATGGTATATTGTGTTGTGCTAAACAATGCTTTTAATAGAGAGTAATCTAACCGTTGATTCTTTTTTGCGATGTCGATCCGAACTTCTGTTAGGAGGATTTTTAGGAAAGTGTAAGTATTTTTATCCAATAAAATTGGTAGCCATGATTTGGCGTAAAAGTTAGTTGCTTATTTTAAATGAAAAATAAATTACTAATTCTAGCTCAAGGCAATCGTATAAGGTGATTCTAAATACTCGTAATGTATTAAAAAAATGTATTTGCAATGGAAAATATACAGTTTTAAAGGTTATATTGTGAATTTGACTTAAATTCAGGATTTGCCTGAAATATTATCCATATTTGTGGATTTGAAATGCGCTTTCAAAGTGGATAACTAATGCAGCTTTGAAAATTTTCTTTAGAAGGAATTTGTTTAAAGATAATAGTTTTATCTTTAGAAAGGGTATATTTATATAATAGTTCTTGGACAATATCAAGTTATCTTAAAGATTTATTTGTAATTATGGCCCTTGGGGCTAAATCCTAAATTGGTAAATTACTACTTAACGTATACGAGTTAGCCGATTTTGAAAAGTTGGCGACAAGGTGACAAAAGTGTGCTAAGTTTTCGAATTTGATAACTTAAATTAGCAAATGTCAATGATACATATATGTAGATTAATTTTCAATGCTTTGGTTATTTTAAAAAATAAATGGCTTATTGATTGAAGCTAAAAATAGATTTTTAAGCAATTATTTTTCAGACAGTTAATTAATATGTATTTTTTTTTTTTATTATTATTGGCATGTTTTGTATAGCTTAATTTTCCCCAACATTATCTGAAATCCACGATGAGAACTATTTTTTGAATATGTTAAACTTCAGGTTTCGAACACATCAACTGACAGAGTAATTTAAAGTTAACAAGTATATTACTCCCCAAATACTACTTGCTATTAATGTTATCATAAGTAATATTTGGGGAGGAATATACTTGTAATAAAATCAGCCAGCCAGTCAGTGAAATTTGTATTGAAGATGAGAGTTACCAATAAGAAAATTAACTGTCGAATTCTTTTAACGTCAAGATGCTTTTTAAATAATAATTAGAATATCTTACCACATTTCTTAAAACTAAAGCAACTGAAATACGTTGTAATAGTTGGTTAAAATACGGTCAAGCCCCGTTAACGTGAAGTCTACGATGCCGATAAATCATCAGTGAGCTATCATCATGTTGGAGAAATCATTTTGTCGCGTGTGTTTGATGACTTAAAGATCATACCTTCCTTTGCACCAGATATTACCTTGTTTAAATGATTTCGTGACAATTTTGGTCATCTTGAATATTTTGATAATGAATTGGAACCTTTTGATTTTAAGTCAGTGAATGTACAAGCGAAAAGCATAGTTAATGGTCTTAGAGCAAATGCAATACAGACAGCAAAATGTGCCATCGATTCTGGAAAAAAACAAAAAACAACTATATAAAGATCATAAAGCTTTACTAATATATCTAGATTTACCCAATATTACCTAAGCAGTAAAATCAAACCGACCAGGAGTCTTGCCCAAAACACATTGGATGGTCAAATTGTTATATACAATTCAAATTTATCTTCTTGAGAAGCAAATACAGCTAAAAGCAGCAGGTTTTCAAACTGATTGACTTTGCCAACTTTGTTACACTCACCAACAGTGTTGGTGGATAACCTGTGATTCTGCCATAAATGCCTTTTGGAATGACCTACAAATGTTTCGTTATTTTACAGCGCACACAAGGCTATCCATCATCACATTATTTATGAGAGTGCTTTCAGTGCCTTCCAAAACGACTACTAGTATCTTTCACAAGAAATGGCGCTACTCGCCCTCTGGAGCAACGAAGTTCCACCACAAGAATGAAAAGCCATCGCTAATGCAATGTTGGCTGCAAAACCAAATTCTTTTAAATTGCAAAGTAGATATGACAGAGATTTTGAAAAACCCAAATTTTCAAAAAATATTACTCTAAATATAACTCTTTTGATTTAGTTGGAGCAGATTCTTGGTTATCATCATCATTCACAAAGTTGCAAGCATTGAATGTTGTTCATGACTCTGAAGAATGAAGTGTCAAGCAAAGTACTGATTTCAAAATAATCAGCAAAACACTACCAAAATATTTTGCAGGTCGTCGAACAAAATCAAGAAAAATTGAGAAATCTGCAAAAATGGCCAAAATTGACTGATTGAGTGTACTTATTGAGTGTACTAAATTAAATAGAAATTAGAAAATTAGTAGTGTATATATATATATATATATATATATATATATATATATATATATATATATATATATATATATATATATATATATATATATATATATATATATATATATATATATATATATATATATATATATATATATATATATATATATATATATATATATATATATATATATATATATATATATATATATATATATTTATTTATTTATTTATTTTATTTATATATATATATATATTCTTTTACTATATCACAAAAAACATTTTGATTGAATTATTTCATTAGAATATGTGTTTAAATTTTTTTTTACTCATGATGCTTTTTTTTTTTTTTTTTAGAATTTTCATTTTTATTGTACATTCCAAGGTCCGGTGGACCAGGTAGATGTTATTTAATTTTTTAAAACTTTTGTGTATAATATTTTTTTTTACCATTTTTAACAAAAATAACATAGGGACAGACCATTTCCACGAAATTTTTTATGCACCCTAATGTGGATTGCAGTCCAGGAAAAGAAATTACTTAAAAAACCGTTACTACATTGAACTATTTTTTATTTTTTTTTAATTTAAAGTTTAATAATTACTTGCTTTATTAAAAATGGTTTCTATTGGCAATGATTTTGAAATCTGCCACAGTCAGATTTGGAATGAAAGGTATTTCGTAAGATATAGTATATCAAAATGTTTCAATGTATTTTAAAAGTAACTTTTTAAATTATGATAGAGTTTGGTAATGTTTCTGTGAATTTATAAAGAATAAGCCTATCAATAATTTTTTCAGTTACGTACGGAAATTAGACACTTTACTTTATTATTAGGACCACATGCGTATTATTGTTGAATTATATAATCTATTTAATATTTATTTATAAAGATTTTAAACGTTTAAATTAAAAAAGATTTTAAACGTTTAAATTAAAAAGATTTTAAACGTTTAAATTAAAAAGATTTAAAATGTTTAAACTAAAAAGATTTTAAACGTTTAAATTATAAAGATTTTAAGAATTAGAAGTTTTGATCTTGTAATGAATGCAGGAAAACAAGAATGGTCCAACTTAAATTTTCAACCTTTTATTGATTACACTTACTGGGCATATTTTATATAATTAAATATAAAATACTCCATCGTTATAATACAATAATATATTTTTTTGACGGAATTGTTTTTTCACGGGAACTATCGATTTTCTTTTCGAGTGCGAAATAGTGTTTTTTTTTTCCTTCTTTGGAAGGTGCTAATAGTGTTTTTGTCTTCTTTGAAAGATGCAAGTAGTACTTTTTCCTGATTTTGAAGATGCTTACTAGAATGATTTATATGAATATTTAAAAATCGTAATGACACATCTTTTGAATGACTGATTGCTATTTGTTTTACAGCAATCAACGAATCATAATTGAGTCTGAGAACGAGGATCTTCTAGTTTAAGTTTTAAGATTGAGAAAGGCTTTTCTATTTTGATGGTGAATGGAAAGAATATGGATGTTAGGTTTGGGACGAAAAGAGAAAGTCAGGCAGGATAATAAAAATTGGATTTAGACTGGATGATGGTTTTAGTAATTGTCTCTCACTTGACCATGTTCATTGGATTTGAAAGAAGGATTTAAAAAAAAAAAAAAAAAAAAAAAAAAAAAAATGAACTTGACAATGGGCAAAAGATTTCGACTTGACCTTGGGCAAAAGATTTTTACTCGAGAATGGCTAAAATTATAAATTTGAACTTAAAATAGTCGTTTAGATTTTTTGTTCTAAAAGATGTATATGGATTTAATGATTATGATAAGAAGGTGATCGTTAATATAGAATATTCCTATTTATTCTATTTATTTTAAAGTGCATTAGGGCTACTGGTGAGAGCATTATAAAAAAGTGCACAGTACTATTTCTACCTCTTTGGTCTGCTTGGAGAAGAAATAGCATTACACTAAAAATGCACTAGCAATACACTAAGCATTACACTAATAACTATGACTATATTATTCAAAACTCAATCTTTGTAAATCTTTAAAATATCTTTACATTCTGACCAGTATTGTGCAGAATATTAATGTAAAACTGGAGAGTATTTATCAAAAATAACTGAAACATTTTAACTACGGGTAAATGTTACAAATTAATTTTGTTTTGATAGGTGAATACTTGAAAGTTTATCATAAGGATACCAAATTATACCAATTACCATATGGGGGGAAAAAAAGGGGGGGGGGAATATTTGTTTTTATTATTGAACCTTTTACTTGAACCTCTCATTTCCAATATAAATTTCAAAAATTTATAAAATCTTAATACATTTTTATACTTTAACTAAAAGAAATGAAACAGTTCTTTGAAAAAATTAAAGAGTTCAGGAATTAAACAAGTAGGATTGTAACAGTCCCTGGGAATAAAAAAAACAAAAAAAACAACTTATTTTTACTCTTCTACCTTTCAGTTTAAAATTCTGTATGAAATGTATGCATAATATGAAATATACGAATTAAAAATATGTATAAAATAATTAAATATACTTACATTAGTAAACAAAGATGTGTTAAAATTATGAAGGTCCCGACAGTTCCTTGATATAGTTATGCAGAATTCTCAACGTTACTCTAACAAAAATGTCTTCCCCATTAAAAATTTTACATTATTTGATATTTGGTGTTCTGTACTGTTAGCTAAACATTTTATAATTTTTGCTAGTAACGCAGTATGAAGTGAAAAAAATGTATGGATTATAAAACTATTACTTCTATGGAAAATTGTGTATCTTTTGATAATTTAGTTTGCACAGAACAGCTCTAGTTAATGTATCGAGATCAAAATCTTCTTTTTGTAAATAATCCTTTTTGTTACAAAATTGTTTTTGGATTGATATTTTTCACAATGCAGCATCACATTTTGATTTAAAAACAATTTCTTAAAATATTGTAATAAAAAAACATGTTAAAATTTTTTTTAAATTAAAATTTGAGTCCCCCATCCCCTTTTCTCTTTTCACACACACAAAAGTGTTGGCCCACTCAAATAGTCATGTCCACCTACAAGACAATACGGCGCTGAAAGTTAAAGATTTCGCTTCACACAAATCTATCGATATGGTTCACTAGTGAGAGATTCCCTGACATCATTTTAATACTACGCAATAAACTAAAGCACGTACGCTTGCTGATTGGCCAGTGGGCATTGCAACATGCTTAGTGATTGGACAAAGGGTATACCGTCCTTTAAATTTCATGCTAAGTGATTAGGCTTAATTGAAGAGGCTGATTAGAAAAGGAAGGAACACCCGACAACTAAAATGATCTCAGAAGGAGAGCCCTTTGGGAATTAAAGGGGGTCGGGTAGAAAAATCGCTGAGTTACTTTTAGTTCTTGTTTATTATTTTAATTTTATTAAAGAGAGATGAGAATTTATCATGTAGAACATTAATGTTGATTACAAAAATGGTTTTAATGTGGATATAAAAACTATATTTTTCGTCGAGTCAATAGAAAATTAGTTAATAAAATTAGAGTATTTGCATTGTTATTATGTTGATAAAATGTATATTGTACTTGAAATTATAATGCCAGTATGTGTTTTTTTTTTAATAGATGCTTCAGTTTTTATAGTTTTCATTGTACACAATATCCATACCGTTCTAAACTGAAAAGATTTTATTTTTAGTGCAACTAGAAAAAATGCTAAAATTCAATGTTTTCAAACCAAATATGCACTCTGTTTTTTTTTTTTTTTTTAATTTTTTTTTTTTTTTTTTTTTTTTTTTTTATAAACAACTTGGTTGTAATCTTCGACACTAGTCATAAGGTATGAAATTGAAAAAACGATAAACAAGCATCGAAATATTGATCTAAGGGCTATTGTTACGTTAAAATTCGAGCAAAATAAATTCAACATATTTGTCATTCTCTTTTCAAAACACAAAACAGGTTCTATTTTTAGAGAAGGTATTCGTACTCAATTTGGAGTCATTAAAAATGGAAATTGTCTGAATTTTGAGCTTTGAGAGCAAATTTAATGCTTTTCAAGCCTTATGGACTGTTTTGTAAGGACTGTTTTGAAGTTTATAAGAACCATTAAAAATAAGATTTTAAAATAAAAATATGAATTAAGATATAAAATAATTTCTTTTTTATTTGAAATCTTTTCTCAAATGCCTTTTAAAATTCAAAGTAAATTTTAAACTAATTTAAAGTTTCTTTAATTTCGTTTCCACTCTTGGAAATAAACAAAATGTTTCAATACGAGCTTCCCTTTAAATAGACTGAGGATTCGACTATTTCGGGTTTAGGCTGCGATATTCTTTCTTCTTCCTACGAGAAACGGGTCCTTTATCATTACCGAAAAAGTTTCAAATCAATTCCATTGTAATAAAAAAAAATATACCCTTCTCCTTTCTTAACTTTTTCCTCCTGCATCGCTTCCTCCATAGCTTCCAATCCAAGATAGAATTTAAACTATTTTTACTCGAAACACCACTTACAAAATCAAGCCAAATATAAAACTGGACACAAAAGAAATGAAACAAACAAACAGAATGGAAATGAGAACCTGAGCGGGGTCTAACGCTTTTTTTTCTTCTCTTCTTCTTTTCCAACGGAGTTTTCAAAGGCTCTTTTCTTTGTGGATTTCGCCAGTTTTCTCCTTCGTTCCCTCTTCCTCGTTTAAGGTTACAGAAAAAGGAAGGAGGTGGGGGAGTTGCTGACTAAAAGAGTTTTTATTAGGGTAATGAGGGTTGGCCCAAGCACGATTTGTCCATTAACGTGATGGGATTTAGGCTGCATTTCTCACTCGCTCAAGTTGACCCCCCAGCACGAGGTGGCGTTTCAGCATCGCAGATATTTTGTCTGTCTCGTCTATTGCTGCATTGTGCATTCTCTGACTGTGTGATTTGACTGAAATAGTTGTAGTTGTATATATATTGGTGTAAAATAAGAAAAATCGTAAATTTTAGTGGTATGGTAGCATAAAATCGAATTTATTTATGTATTAGTATATTGGTAAATTAAAGCTGATATTAAATTTAATTTTTGTAGCAAGTAGTACAATGTTATATTTTTATAATATTTTATTTTTTCAAAGTTTACATGAGAGTAATTAAAAATTTTTTTTAGTAACTTCCAATGGGACACCAAGTTTATACAGTTATTTATGATTTTAGAAAGAAATGGGAGTTTAAATGCACCTTTGAAATTATGTAGTGAACCCATGGGCATCCTGCGTATTTAAGATCGCTTATAAAATATTATCCCCCAAAAAAACACTTTTGAAAAGAAGAAGAACCACCAACCTCAAAAACACAAAAAACTTTCTTACAATAAAAAAATCATAAACATGATGAAAATTTTCAGCCACAAACACAGTGATATAAGAAAATGGCCAACCTCTGATTAGAACTCTCGGTTGTGACTTGCTTACGAATGTATGCTTACTTAATTTATTTTTAACATTTAAGTTCCTCTCCCATAAAAATTTACTCTGCTTGAGGTTGGCGCCCGTCATAGGAATATTATCAATGCTTGCGTTTAAACTAATTTATGGATGTTTGCACGAATTTCGAGTTTATGATTTCATTTGGATGGGTAGGAAATACAAAGTGGTGTAAATATTCATGCTCGTGTAATTTTCAAAATAGTATAGAGAAACTGTGCTCAAACGCTTGCATTTGAATCGTTATTAACCTTTAACTGCTGTAAGCGGTCTGACAGACCGCAAGTCATTTTTTGTGTAATGCTTCCACCCCTTAAAATATCTCATATTTGATTTTTATATTAATTTTTATGATACTATGTTTCTTAAATTTTAAACTGATGTTCACCAATTTGTTTGGTGCAGTATGGACCATGTGTTGAACTTGCGCAAAAAACCTCAAACCATCCAACCACAGCAGTTAAAGGTTAAGAATTTTTTAAGTAGGAAACTAAAGTGTTTCTGGTAAGCTTTTGTTTGGTTGATACATACATTTTGGAAAGTTTTTATGTGTGTGTGGGGGGGGGGGGGGGGGTTAAAGGTTAGTAATTAAGACGGGCGCCAACCTCAAGCAGCGTACATTTTTATGGGAGCGGAACTTAAATGTTAAAAATAAATTAAGTAAGCATACATTCGTAAGCGAGTCACAACCGAGAGTTCTAATCAGAGGTTGGCCATTTTTTTTTAATATCACTGTGTTTGTGGCTGAAAATTTTCATCATGTTTATGATTTTTTTATTGTAAGAAAGTTTTTTGTGTTTTTGAGGTTGGTGGTTCTTCACTTTTCAAAAGTGTTTTTTTGGGGGATATCATAACTTTTTTTTTAAACACTGACGACTTCTCTTTTTTGAATTTGTCCGTTTCATCGTTTTTCTATTTATCCCCTATGGTAAACCTGGTACCAGGGATATTCATAATTCTTCAAACTGAGTTCGACGATACCTTACATGCAATAATTCTCTTTAAAATTGATAAACCGAAAGTGGTACCAATAGCATACCTGGTACTTTAAACATTCATAATTCATCAAAACAAAAGTCCAACATGCCATATTTATCTTGGAAATTGATAAACCGAAAGTGGTACTACCTATGCTATACCTGGTACCTTAAACATTCATAATTTTTCAAGACAAGCCTAACGACACCCAACATGCCATATTTATCTTCAAAATTTATAAACCAGAAGTAGTACCACCTATGGTACACCTGGTACCATGAATATTCATAATTCTTCAAGTTGAGTTCAATGATATCTTGCATGCCAAAATCTACTTGAAAATTGACAAATTGGTTGAATGCGGACGGCAGTAACCATCAAAATCTACCACGAACGAGTACTAGAAACTTGTGTATGGCAACTCAACTCCCAAAACTTAAAGAAATACGTTGCCATTGACAAAGATCCTGTCTGCCAAGTTTCAGCTCGATTGGTTAGTTTGTACGCACAACGACCTATTTTAGTGCATAATAACGACTAATCAGACCGGGACCCACAGCTTAACGTGGATTCCGAATCACAACGAACATCCACACCTAACACAGGAATCAAATCCGGCACCTTTAACTTACAAGGCCAGAGTGTGCATCCCATTGAAAGTTTATACTAATAAATTGTTACAAATAAATATTACAAGTTTTTTACAGTCTAATAAATATTGCAGTATAAATTATTTTTATTATACCAAGCATTATTTTGGTTCACATAATAACCCATTGATATTTGACAAAATTTAAAATATTTTCTTAACAACAATTTTAAAATTCACCATGAAATTACAATTTTGATGATATATGATTCTACAATTTCATTTTACAACGGAAAGTAAAAATCAACACATCTTTAAAAACGAATGACATTTTTGCAAATTCCATTAGCCAATCGCAATGCGTGGTTCATTTAGTCCTCTGTAATGAGTTGACTGTGACGTCAGCTCGCATAACCTCCACATTTATACTTTGTATTTAGCCCATAGTATCATGCAACAAAATGTGATTGTTTTCAATGGAGATTTCCCGAAATTAAAATGTTTTTGAAAGTTAAACTCTCTCTAAATTGTCATACAGTTCAAATAACACATGCAACTTAAAGAACAAATATTTCTCTTTAATTCTGTCTCTTCAAAAATTAAATTATTTAAATTTTAAAGATGTTATAAGCCATATAATTATAGTCCAATTCGTTCTCCAATACTTTAACATTACGTTAAAACTCACTTAAGCCTAACATGTCGAAAAAACTAACTTCCAAATGATAGCAAACCTGTTTGGCAATTTGGCATGTATATCTGAACCTCAATTACAAGCTGATCGCCTTTATCTGTCGCCAAATTATGAAATGAAAAAAAGTGGTTTTAAATTAATTAAAAATAGAAAGAATTATTTAATGAAGTTCAAACCAGCGTAGGATTTTAATTTGAAACATTCCGCATCCTATAATTCAATCCGTTTGAAGATCTATAGATTAGTTAGGGCTGTACGTTTGTCTAAATTTTTACATCAAAATCTTGCTAGAACTCGTTTTTTTATTTCGTTTTGGAATTTTCAATATTTTTTATCTTCGTTGTCTTTTGTCCTAGGTACTCAATTTTTTTTTCTTTGAAAGATATCACCGAGACGAATCTATGGTATTTTTTGTATAATTATGTGAAGTTTCGTAAGCGCACTAGAAAATAGTCAATTTCGGCTTTTTCGCTGGAAGTTGTGCAGAGAATAGATACTTACTGTCGTTTCTGCCTTTTTTAAGGTTGGTCATCAAAGTTAGATATTGTATTCTCTTGAGGAGAGATATAATGAAACCAATGGTAGAAGTGGGGGGGGGGGGGGGAACTAGGGGATGCCCAAAAGTTGGGGACAAATGCAATCAAAACGATACATTTTATAATAAACATATTGACAAGTAAAGAAATAATTTATACTTTCTAACATTAACATTGAACAAGAGTACGAAATTTAGTTTTATTTTAATTAATATTCCGTGACTAAGTTTTTTTTACTTATGAGTAAGAGATAAAGTGAAATAATAATTGAACATTATATACATAACTGTATATTTATATTTAAATAGTGCTTCTGAATGTGCATAGTTTCATGAATCAAATTAATAGAGAACTTAATTTTTTTTAAAGTAACTTGGTTTAGATGAAACAAGGTTAGAAATTTAACTTAAAAAGAAAAGTTCTTCCAAAGTTAAAAGTTGACCAAACATAACAGTATTTGTCAATAAAATTACTTATATTTTCATACAAAGTTGTATAATACATTTTTACTATAGCATGATAAATACCATAAATAGTTTTTTTTTTTTACATTTGAAAACTTTAAATCACTTTTTCTCAGTGACACTGCATTTAAAGATTGATGTTATTTTCTTTAGTAGTTTTTAGACATATTGGCGTGTTCAAAAGTGAGGGGATGCATTTCAGTGGTTTTAAAAGTGGGGGGGGGGGACGCATGGGTATTTTCTTGAAAAATGAGGGGATGCGTCACCTCGCTTGTTTTCTTACACTTATAGTGCCGACCAAACGGTATAGTGGTTAGCGTGCTAGCTACTAGACCGCGAGGTTGCGGGTTCGAGTCCCGTGTTAGGCATGGGTGTTTGTAAATGTATGTTGGCTTGTCTAATGACGAATGTTTCGGTGTATTATAGCCCTCATGTTGCTGACGGTGCCAGATAATCTGAAAGCAACCAACCTACCAACCAACCTTACACTTATATAGCACTGACTGAAACTTGATTTGGAAAGCAGAACTCGAAATGAACGCCTCGTGCAGCTGGTCGATCTGGTGATAAATTGTATCATGTGCATTTATCATAGAATAGCTAATGGAATTTTTTTAACATTTAAGTTCGATTTATCAATGAATAACGAAGGTAATGGTTTAATTCTCTACGTAGAGCACTGCCATCCTCTACCACTGAGCTAAAGAACAGAAACTGGAGTGAAGACTGTGAATCGACCGCATCACATCTCATTCCGAAGCGTGTGGGCGCGAATAGGCAAAAACGGAACTATTTTTCTTCGTGCCTTTTCTTAATTTAGTATGAAAGGAAATCTTTTTTTGCGCGTTTAAGCTTTTTTTGCGTGTCTATTTTTTGCGTGTTTATAATCTTTGAAACCTTCTCCTTATTCTGGCAAGTTTTTGAGCTGATCCGATAGCTACAATTGCTATATTTTTATATATTTTTACTATATTTTTCTAATAAAAACTATATTTTTATGGAGAATTTAGCATTGCTGCAATAGCTCCTTTGGTGTCTCGAACGCATTTTTGTCAGTTCGTGATTTTTTAATTTCCCACCTAACTCAAAATGCTAAAACCTTAGCAAATATGAATGAAATGACTGGAATTTTATGTGTGCCATTCTTAATATCTATTTGACAAAAAAAGGCATGGATTTTTAAAAAAATATTTTTTTTTCTTCAAATTTATATGCTGAAAAATACTTGTTTTTTACGCTTTTTTTTACATATGGGTACAGTAATTATCGTTTTTTTCGAAAACTGTTTTACTTATTCTAAATCCGATGCCTAAGAAATTAGAGTATATTATTAGGAACCTTTTTTAAAAAAAAATCAAGAAAAAATATTGAATTTTGACGAATTTTTAATTTTTTTTTTAAATAAAACTTTTACTTAGTAATACTTCCAAACATGTAAAAAATAAAACTTTAAAGGTTTAAATAATAAGCAAAAAGTTTGAAAGGTACCAAGTCCCCTTAATGAGTAGATTCCAAATTCAAATCTAGCTTTTTAATTTATATCAATATTTGTTTTATAATCTTGCATGCAGGGTTATAAATTAAGAGTAGGAATAGTAATATGGAAATTCAAAAGCATCCATGTTGAAATACTTAATAACAGCAAAACATTTGATATATTACTGTTTGATAATTGAAGTACATTAAAATTATCCATTTGGTTGTAAAACATATTTTTATCTGTGAAATAGATCACAACTATTTCAATCCCAGTGTTTTTATTTCCTTTAACTAGAAAAGTTTCAAAATAAGCATTTTGCAAGACATCTTTTCGAAAATATATAGTTTTAATTCTCGTAATAATTAAATATAACTAAAACTTTCAGGACGTTACTCAAGCATTTATTCAAAATTAGAACGTAATATATATTAATCTATCTCCAGGCAAAATATTTAAATATTTGAAAGGAACTTGAATTTAGCCTTCTTTTCAGTACTAACATCTTAGAAAAAATTGTATATTAGCATAAAATTCATTTTTCCTACCGTAACAATCATATCAAACTATTTTAAAAACAACTATGACAAATAGAATAACTATCCGATTCAAAATATGAACTAGTTATTAAAAATAATGTTTAAATTGCTTCAGCACATCGCGTAGTTTTATACAGACTATAAGTTTTCGTTTTAACGAAATATAATCATTAAACAAAATCCAACCTAATTATTTAAAAACTCATTTAAATTATTTCAGCACACCTCATAGTCTAATACACACAATATTCTTATTTGGTTGTTAAATTATATACACAAGTGAAATTCAAAACAGATAAACAAGAACTGTAAAAACTTAATACTCCAGTAATACAACATATTTTATTAGGTTTTTCGGAGAAATAGTTATATCTAAATAGCAGATTAGGTTACCAGCTGCGTCTATTCGCTACTGAAAGTTATCACTACTGAAATAAGTAGCAAATAAAGTCAATAAAGGAGCATTCACATAATTAGCGGGATTTCTAAGTTGCCAAAGGGCAATCTGTTTCAGACATTGAATAAATATTTTAGCTAATCCCTAAAATGCAAACAAAAAACTCTTTACAGGTTAGATTTAATATCCAATGTATATGAAGAAAAACAAAGAGATTGCACTTCGTAATTTTAACGGTGAAAATTCTTCCTATATGCTTGTGCAAATAAATGCACACAACCAGGGTTTGATTTATAAATCCGTTAACTACAGGCAAAACATAGTAGACGGGGCCCCCCTTCGACGATTGGTTGGTGTTATTATTGAAATATTAATGATAGTTTCGATTAGTATATCTTACCGTTTTGATTACATTGATAGGGAGATATTAATATTTTAATAACTAATAAGAGTTATTAAAATATATAGGTTCATTTATTATGGCATTGATAAAGTGATAACAAACGCTGAACAGAATATTGTTAGTTACATAATAATTCAGAATTTTTCAGGCAATTTGGGTCTGCCAAAATTCAGGGGGCTTACAGGCCTTATGGAAGATAAGGACTTGCACACAACAAGAAATTTCCGTTATAAACTATATTGAAAAAGTTGAATTACTGATTTAAATTGCATGGCTTGAAAAGAGGCAAGTAGCTCGGAAAAATGTTATATAAATACGTGCTAGGCAACAGGGCAAAATGTAATGTTTTGCTTATTTCGCTGTCTGATATGACCTTTTGGTATTTCAAATAGCGCTTCAGACAGATAGCTTGTTAAATAATCGGGAATAATTACTCCAGACTAGCATTATTTATTTCAGGGTCTTCTCACAGAGTTCCAAATACTCCCTACGTCGTCTCTTCTCTCAAAGTACCAAAATATCCTATGCAAAGAGTCCGCTCAAAGCAGAAGGAAAGAAGAGGTGGTCTTAGCGATTAAATTGACATATAATTTACCAATTTTGTTTTTGTAAAAAGGGAGAAGAAGGGATCGTTACAAAAAACTTTATCCAGCATTAATATATACGATATACTGGGTATAAGCTTACCTGTTTTTATATGCAGAGTTTAACTTATCTGTAGAATTGGTCGTTTAGGCTGGGAATAGTGACTACTAGTTTCTCATCACAATAAAATGTAGAAGCTAAAACTCGGTAAATTTTAATTTTAATATAGCTATTAAATTTTTAAACTTTTGTAGTTGAGAATATACCAGTAAAGAAAACGTGGCCTACTTTTTTGAGAATTTTCATAAATTTCAACATCATATTTTTAGAGAAATCAAACTGACTTAAACCTAACCAAATAATCCAAACCTTTAAAAGACCAATTTGAAACTATTAAAGGAGTAACACAAATCAAAACGACTATTTTAATTGCACATTTTCACAAATATTTCAATTCCACCGAAAACAATTCCCCCACTTCGCTCAACCCACTCCATCTCCTTCACTCCCACTGCCCACTAAGCTTAATAATTTGTAATCACACCCACCCCCCATCTTCTCCTACTAGGACAGGCATTGTGCTTAGCTGGGCAACCCTTGAAGGTCCAGCTTTAAATGAAGATCTACGAGAGGCCAGCCACGGCGATGAAATCAGCTAAGTGGAAGGGGAACACGAAACTGCTAACACCGCGAAGCGACGGACAAGGGATCATAATCACACGTCATATTGACGTCTTTGTGTCACCGCCTACCTGTCGGATGGAATACATGGGATTGCTTGTTTACGGGGGAATGGGCTTAGGTTGTTGTGTTCTCCGTAATGGAATTAACATGAGGAAGTATTGGGTGTGATGATTGTTTTGAAATGATAAGTTCGTTGCTTTATAGACTGAAAATTGTGAGCGATGAGTTTAGATAAGTTTACTTAGTTAGTTGATTTTAATGTGCTTGTACTAATACTGAGAAGGAAGTTGAGATATCTTTTCTATGCTGCTGTGTTACGCCTCTACAATTAAATTAATGACAATTCGAGTTCTTATTTAGTTTACTTGCACATTTTTTTAAAAATAGCAAAATCTATTTTTAAACCCTTTATTATAAATTTAATTTTGTTCGTTTGTGGTTTGTTTTGTGGCGGGAAAATCTTTCCATGATCCAGTCGAGCTGTAACTTGAGAGATAAACTCGTTGTTAATGACAATGGATTCTATCAAGTTTTGGGGATGTTACTGAAAGGCCGCTTTTACACATGTTTCTATTTACGTATGCCAGATCTATATACCAAGCCATATTCAAGCATGTACAATTTGACAATATTTATTGACTGAATTCTTACTTTGTTAAGGCTGATGATGTATGGCAAAAAATGATAAAACCCAGTCATTTTTATCTTTGAATTAATAACTTCAATTTTGTTTGCGGAGGGTAAAATACTTGAAGAGTAAATTAACCAACTTGTTGTCATCCAATAAAACTGAAACTTTCAGATAGAGTCGTTGTTGATGGCAAAGTAGTTCATAATTTTGGAGACAAAAAATGGTCATTAAAAAAGGTTAATTGTTAGTGAATGGAACGGAATTTATAGTTTTCTTCGTAGTGGTCAAACACTATGAAAATTTGATCTGAGCTCAAAATTGCTTAAGTTAAAATTAAAGCATAAAATTGCCAATTTATATAAATGATTAATATTAAAAATTTTGTGTTTGTGGGTTATTTTTTTTTTTTAACATTTATACAGTACTTATATGGAAATAATTTACATTTTAAGAGCTTTCGATTATATTCAGTGTCCCATGGTACTGGGTTTAATTTTGAAATAGCCTAGATTTTATGTAAAGTACAAAATTCAAGTAACAAATTATGATAATTAACTTGTTTACTGCAATTGCTTAAAATTGCCGGTGATTAATCAACTTATTTTATGGTTATATTAAACTTATTAAATGTCTTTTTTTTTTTTTTTTTTTTTGAATTTTTAAAATATTTATTGTTCAATAAATGTTTTATCTTTAACATTAATTGAGGAGAAAAATTGAAAAATTTACATTGCAATATTATTGAAATATGCAAGTAGGAAAGTGTGTAATATTTTTATCAATAAAAAATGCTATGTCGGAATCACATTTAAAAAGTAAAGAAGAATTTTCAGTGTTATTTAACTTTAAGTTTTAGAGTTATGGCTCATACAACTTGTTAAAAAACATATTGTCACAAACAAACCATTTTCAGAAATAAAACCAATTAGTTTAATTAACCTACAAAATTAATTTATCTTCACAAAAACACTTTAATAGTAGATAATATACTATCTTCTAGGTATTTAAAAATCATGATCAGCCTTTTATGACTTTGTTATCATATTCTAGACATAAATATTCTCTAGAGAATCAAGAAAATTCAAATTTACGGCAAAGTACTTTACGTTTCAATTACTCATTGAGAATGTTTGCAGTTGTTTTCACGCAGCATTTCTTTCATTAGGATCTTCATTTTCTATCATAAATAACCCCAAATCCGTAGAAAAAAAAGCACTTTCGCATCCTCATCAAATTAAAATAATCACCACACATAATCCACCTGCTATTCCCCGATCCCCTAGGTGCTAAAAACAATCACGGCAATAATCCCGCTCTCTTCGCTTTAAGTGGGAAGAAGGGTCGACCATTCTCGCCATTCAATGCTCGTTATTTTTTCTTCCACTGATATTTCCTTTCTGAACTCACGTCTCATTTGGCGGCGAAGTTTCCTTCCCCCGCCAAAATCGGTTTGAAACTTTAATGAGGGCACGATTCTTCGCCAATTTCGACGGGGTGGTGCAAAAACGTGGCTTTCGCGTGATATTGCGGAATAATAAATAAATTTCTCTGTAAACTCTCGGAAGCTGTTTAGGAGTGGGATCTTAACGAGTTTACCCGCAAATGGAATTGATCGCGGATTGGATGATCTTGTTGGTGTTAGGAGGGAGAAGGGGGGAGGGGGGGGGGTCCTGGATGGGTTATAGACATATTAAAATAGGATTTGTCCGTATTAAGTTATTTTTGTTTAAATATTCGATTTGTTATTTCTTTTCTTTTATTGAAATATAATGACTTTCTATGATAAAATTAAAACTAGGGATTATAATAGATAATCACTAAAAAAAAAAGTGGAATTTCGCTAGTTTTCAAGTGCAGTGTGTTAATATAAATTTCGTGTTCAGAACCATGTTGAGATAATCATAAACAGATCTTATTAACAGATCTTAAAATTTGCATTCATAATACTATCACCATAAGAGAACAATCTCTAAAAAATATTTTTTTTTAATTCAAAAAACGCTTTTAAAAATGGAACTTTACTTACAACAATTACAAGCATTACATTTTTAACCTTATTAATATTTTTCTTTTTGGCATAAAGCCTTATTTACAAACTTCCGATACCCTTCCTCAGCATGTAAAACTAACTCCCATTTAACTCTTTAAAGCGTCGCATTTTTTCCTGGAAGCGAAAATGTATCGCCAGATGTCTCCCCACCCCCGTTCATTGTAGTACCTTTACTAAAATCCTATCTAATCTTTTACCTATAGTAAAATTGTAAAGTCATCTGAAATTTGTTGTATATAAGAGGTTCTTAACTTCTCACAACACACTAACTTAAATTAAGAAAATCCTGTTCATAGAATGCTTAAAATAATTCAGTGCACTTTCAATTTATTTGGAAAAATAGTTCACATCCATGATTTTATCAATTAAATATACGTTTTATATGAAATTGTGAGAATCATCTTCGTTCTTTTACACAAGTGCAGTAAGTTTTCAAAACAAAAATTTGAGTTCCCATTTAATTTTTACTGATATGTATAACACCTGATGTCAATTAATTTATTTTCTGGCACAGCTTCTTTTTAACGAAAGAGATCTCCAGATCACTTTGTGTCTCAACAAATAATTTATCTTTTGTTCCATGCAATTGTCAAAAAATAAAGTCTTGTAAGTGAATATAAGCGGGGAAAATCTATTCTTAAAAGTAATTTTTATTTAAATCTCGATTAGATTTTTTTTTCTGCTTTGAGTTATTCTGATATTTAAAAGAAAGGGTAGAACTTTTTTTTAATAGTGGACTGTTATTTGATATTGGTTGGTAGGAGTTGTAAATCACTTTTACAAACAATATTTTTGTTAATTTTACCATGCAGTTTCCATGTTTATTATTAAAAGCTTCTTAAAAGAAATCATTGTAGTTTCAGTTTATCCTTCATTCTTAAATACTGGCACCACACTTATGGATGGGAGGCGAATGCTCGTTTATTATGTAAGAGATCTAGTAACCAAGTCAAGCCGGAACTCTACAGTATATGTGTTCAAAATGAGTAGATACGGCAGCAATCGTGACAACTAATCACATTCGGTTGCTTGCCTGGTCAGTAAGAGACTTCCGGTTTTCTTAAATCGATATGTAAATTCAGGACATGTTCTCATGAATATTTCCCGGATGGTATTTCATCCTTTACATATATACTCATCTAACAAGGTCCAGTGAAAGAATGGCTCGTGCAACTAATTTTGGTACAAAACAACCTAAATGTTGACTTCTTCAAAGAAAAATTTCTTCGCAGTAAAACAGCTTCTACAGGATATTTTGTATACATTGTTCACCTATACATAGTCCTCAAGCTAAGGAAACGAGGGTATGGAAAGACGAAGTAATTTTTGAGCACGTTTAATTTATGATTGAGGATTTTCCCTCGACAAAAAATGTACGTTTACTGAGGAAAAATAACTTTTACTTGGCAAAAATTATCTTTAGGTAAGAGTTTTCTTGTTATGGGTGGAGTCATATTGTCAGCGTTATTTCGTTTACTGAACAATTTTAATGACATATTATTCCTTAATGGTGTTAAAGATTTTTCTGTGTTTGTCAATACATACTGACAGTTATTTCAATAATGGAAATAAAATAAATTAATCTAAGATATTTGTTAAAAGTTTTATTTTCTTCAAGGCTTTCATCCCAACCTACATCCAAGGTCTGTTTATTTTGTTTCACCCCCTAGTAATTGCTTCTGAGTCCTAAATTCCGTAGTGTGGACGAAGTTCCCAATAGTGTAACCTTGACAACGATCTACGAATGTTGCCAGATCCCTGAGAGGCAATGATCCAGTCTCTCAGGTAATTTTCCTTATCCCTCCTTTCCGACTTTTACCAAATTGTATCCAATTAAATTTTCACTTCTCTTAAGCTCCGCCTCCTCACCCTAGAGTAATTTTTTCTTCTCTTCGTAATGTCTTTTCCTCTTTTCTTTCACGTGACCTTTAATGCCTTAATAGTTCAATAAAATTCATTACTTATAAAGTTTTTTTTTTAATCTTTTTTTTTTTCTAACTCGTTTTCTAGTAAGTTTTGTTGAGTTTTGAAATACAACCCTATTTTGTACTTTGCAGTAATGTTATGAGGTATGGTGAACGGTAATAAGAAAAGATGACTTGAGTCAGATGGGAGTAATTTGTTTAATTGCAGAATGATACTGATGCTTGTTCTTTAGTTGCTTTTTCATTTTATGTCATTTTTTAAAGGGAGTGTCGCTTTCCATGGTAGTTTTACTGCGAAGTAATGTGTTTTGAGGTTTAGAAATTTAGAGTTTAATTTTAATACAATGGTGAAAGTAATAGATTGTATCGCTTGACTGGTATTAAGTAAAGATGAAAGATTATATATAACGTTTAAAGTAATTTTGTTTTGTTATTAAGATTGGTTTATAAAGGCGTTATTATTGTCATTTTTATTTCTATGCAATATTAATTTCCTATGTAAAAATAAATTTAAAATGTATGCACATAAAAAGTGTGCGAGTTTATATTAATTTCCTATGTAGAAACAAATATAATATAAAATATTAATTTCCTATGTAAAAACAAATATAATATAAAATATTAATTTCCCATGTAAACATAAATTTAAATTGTATACACATAAAAAGTGTACGAGTTTTTCTTATTAAAAAAGATGGGAAAGTCAAGTTCATTTCTTATTCTTTTTCATTTTGTAAATCTTCTAACATAAAGACAAAATGACAGCACTCCGTACTTGCCAGGGGTATCGAAAGGGGGTAAATTTTATGCCAAATATTTTCGATTTGTTCTAAATATTTTGTTTTTACGTCCATGGTCTGGATTGAATGAAAGTTCCATTCTTTTCAGAACTGTAAAATTACTATCTTGAATTAGCTACTCATTTCTATTTGTTACGTTTGAAAACGGTACATTGCTTTCAAAGCGAGTTTCCTCTACTTTCATAATGAGTAGATTACTGGTCACTAGTTTATGATAATTAAATGAAGAACATTTAGTGTTATTGAAAAAAGTCCTTATGTCCGTCTTTTGAATTGGATAATCCTCCATTTTAAAAAAACGAACGCTGGAACCTTTTTTTTTTTGTATATTTCTAAATTTTAGAAAAATGTTTTGTAGTAAATAAAATACATTACATATAAAAAAAAATTCAAAACAGTACACTAATCCTATTTGTAAGGAGCCAATGTACAGAGTGATTATAGTTTTAAAAAGTTATAAAAAGAAGAACCACTTTTAAAATTTAAACTTTTATAAAGCTGTAAAAAAGAATCACTGGTCCAAATGGCTTGACATTTGTCCTGAATATATGCGAAGAAAAAGGAAATGGCACGCCATAAAAAAAACTATTCCGAACTATTTTTCTTTTCTTCTGCCAAACCATTCTTCTAGTCTATTCAGGTCAAGTTGTAGGTCATCCGGACCAATGGTTCTTTTTTTATAGCTTTTTGAAAGTTAATTTTCAATTATAATCACCCTATACCTTCTTTTTTTTTAAGACCTTAAAGTGAACCTCACATTGGTCCTTTATATTAATGGAACATAAAATTCACGCATCCCCAAAACATTGTATCCAATATCCCAATTCCTATTTCCATTTTAGAACACTGATTCTCTTCCTGAATCAAACGTGAAAGAATGCCTCGGCTCGAGATCAAAACAAACTTGCAAATTTCACGGAACATTCCGTTGGTTCGTCCGTCTCGCACATGAGGCAGTACACATTGCGCGCGACGTGTGTGGCTCGGTAATCCGGTTTGGCGACCACGACGGATAACTGACTCAAAGCCGTGATTTGATTATCCGAGTTCCCCCTGTCTTCTCTGCATAAAAATGGGAGTGTTGGTGGTGTTCAAACGGGATAAAATTGACTCCTGTGCAGATTGTTTCGCATATCAAGTATTCAATGTCTTCGGATATTTTATGGGGAGATTCTTGGGAAATATAAGAAGTTGTGGTGTTCGGGATTTGAATAGAAATATGGATATGTCAGTAGTTGGTACTTATAATGTACTTTGATGGAAGCAAAAAAAAAATATTAGTTTCTAATTATGCTTGAACGTTTTTGAGGTTGAGATCGAAGGTAAATTTGGAAGACGAAAAGTGATGGACATAGTTTTGAATAAGTTATAGTAATTAGGTCAAAGCATTAACTAAAATTTAATTTGATCTGGCCATAAAATATTACTACGCGTGCAACCAAACATTAGAATTTTTTTATTTATATGTTTATGACTATCAAACCACGTTAACGCGAAGTCGATGGGGCCTCAGAAATTTTTCGCGTTAACTGAATTGCATGTTAAACGAATAAATTAACGTTAAGTTTTAAGTATGAAGAACTGCTTTTACTTCTCGTTAAACGGGATTTTATTTCAAACGATTTCGCGTTAACTGGGTTTGACTGTATAGCCTATTTTTCGTAATTTAAAACATTAACAGCCAATGTTACTAATAAAAATTGATTAAGTGATTTATTAAAACTTATCATGAGGCTAGTACATGAATAGAGCATTAATACATTTACTTTGATATCAGAAAATCAGTTATTTGTGTAATCATATCGTCGGCTAATATTGAAAAACTGCTTGCTACTCTTTTAGTCTCAAATTACTTATTGCTAGATTTGGAAACTAGAGAAAAAATCCATCAGTTATCAGCATCAATATCTTGATCAGTGAAACAAAATTGTGCTGAATAATACTCTAAAGCGCTAAGATTTTGTTGAATTAGTACTTTAGAAGTTTTTTTTTTTGTTCTCCTAAAAACTTTGACATATTGGAGTTATCACCTTTTCCCCCGACTATATATAAAATTACAAATTGGTTGTGATATTGATACCTTAAAAATTATTCACATGCGAGCAGTTTGAGACAATAACTACAAAGTTGACTAACTTTTAGATCAAAGTAATTTTCCCATGCTCTATTCATATGTTAACCGCATGATAAGTTTCAATAAATCCCTTTAATAGTAAATCTTTAGTAATCAATCTTTAGTAGTAACTAAACATTTGTCTGCTATTATTTCAAATTACAGTAAATAAGTTACAGTTAACATATATATAAAAAATATAGATATAAAGGTTGAGTGCACCCGTTGTAATATTTTCTGTTCATATCAAATTTTAATTTTCGCTTTGACCTAATTAATATAACTTGCGCCAAATTTTGTCATACACTTTGGAATTACGTTTTTCCAATGGGCAATCGTGAAGTACTCTTTGATGAGTAACATTGGTGTCCAACTATACCACCAGTATCATTTTACTAAAGTTTTCGTACAAGATTACCCAATTCGAAAGACAACGAACTCAGCCAAGCGTCATCATTTTCCGGGGAATACCGTTCCTGGAGGGTTACTCTCTCCCAAAATTCATTCGGTAAGTGGATTCCGGAATGTCCTCTCCTCCAGTCAGGGATCAAGCAAACAAAAACCACCCGAGAAACAAATTACGGAGAAGAAATAACGGCAAATCGAGTCAAAGTTCAGTTACTAAAAAACTCGTTAGACCTTAAAATCCTTTAGTGGGATTGAATTCCTTAGGAAGAAAGTACCAAAAAAAGAGACTTTCTGTCTTGATTTTACGCTGATTTTTGTTTTTTGCTCTGGGAAGAATGAACTAAACACCCCCAGTTAGCAGCGTTTGTACACGGATATAAAAAAGGATCATCTAATGGGAGGAGGTAGTGTCTGTATAGTGTGCTGAAAAATGAGACAGATCGCTTTAACAGGGGGTTTCATTGAGTAAATATAGGAAAAGGGGAGACTTTGCGCATTTTGTGAAATAAATAACTGAATGAGCATGTTGTCTTGTTTGTGTCTATTTTGGGAGACTAGGCATTAATCAATTGGAGGCAGAAATCGAGGATCATTTTTCAAATGTCGTTTGATTTATTGGTCTTTGCTGAGGGATTATTGAATTAGGGTGTATGCGTATTTTTGAGAGATTGCTTAAAAGGCAAAATAATATTAAGCTAATGCGTATTGATTATGCAGGATTTATAGTCATATTTTAACGTGAATATGTGTCTGGAAATTTGAGATAACCGTACTGGAATAAAGAATTTATAAATGAATTTGGTAAAAGAAAAATAAATGCTATTAATGTTGATAATTGTGTGTTCAAGTTAAATTGTATAATTGTTTTAAAACGTAAAATCTAATGTAACTGTTTATTTTATTGAAAATCTGCAGTGGAATTTTATGAATTAGAGGACCTGATTAAGTATTCGTGGAATTATTTAAACCTTAAGCATGGGTTTCTTTCATTCTTTATCTAACTTTCAGAAGTTTTTAATAAAATAAGTATTTCAAACAATTTTCAGATTTTGTTATTTATAATTCGTGCATGTAAAGATACTAGGTATCCATTACAAGACTGCAAGTTTTTTGGATTTTCTTTTTTACGAGACATTAAAAGTGGAATAGTTCTTTTGAGAGTTTGGAGAACTCTTTTAGGTTTAAGTATTTTGGTTTATTCACAGTGCGACTCTGATATTGCCCTTGATCTATGTAAATGCTAAAAAATATTATCTAATCCATCACTATACATTTGTATACTTTTTTCCTAATGAATGACTCAACTATCTATTTCGTCTTGACGAAGTATCTCATTTCCAAAAGAACACCTATAAAATTCACTAGAGAACATCATCCCAAATCACACCGATGTAATCCAATCTCCTCTAATCAAATCAAATTCCACTCCTACCTACAAAAAGTTTCTTAATTGAAATTACTCTAAACGACGAAACTTGGTTAAAACTCCTTTCTTCAGAAAACTGCCATTCCGATAATTTTTTCTAACCTCACCCTAATTCTCTCTTTACTGAAAAATCAAACAAACCCACGCGCGCAACCTTCTCCCTTGTAAATTAGAAAGCCGTTACCAAACGATCAGTTGGAGGAGGGGAGGAAGGGAAGAGAGAGTTCAAAGCAGTTTTAAGGACCAGACACGTTTTACATTCCAGGAATTACGTGAGGCCCGGTAGAGTTGCGATCATAAAGGCACGTTCTGACGTCGAATTACGCGGGACTGGAACTTGCTCGTAAATTCGTATTCGTTTCAATTAACGGTGGCTCCTGTTGCTGTGGTGAATATTTTAGAAAGAAAGGTGCCACTATATATGGGTATTAAGAATCCCCTGAATTATGAAAGGGTAACGGAAACTTCGAGTTATGAGAGTCCGTTGCTTGTGGGTCGTTAATTGAGACCAATTTGGGGAATTTCGTTTCGATAGAAGGGTTAGGAGAGTTCCATAACGTACGTTGATAAAATATCGTCGGGGAATGAACTTGGAGTTTTAGGGAATGCTAAGGGATATTAATATTCATTTTGGTTCGGAATATAGTTGGAAGTATTTCAAAGGAGAGAAATAATTTATCAAAGTTACGTGTGTGCATTTGGTAATCGCTATTTCATGGATATTTTCATGTTTATGTCATAAATTGGTATTAGGAATCTCGTATGTTCTAATTTACTCCTTTAACTTTCCTGAATAGTTAAATGATCTGTATTCTTGGGTAATATTTGCGGCTTACTATATGGCAAATATAAATAATTATTAATAGTAACAACTGAGGTATGTAATGGTAATATATATTTCTGAATCCAGGTATAAATAATAAAATAGTTGCGAATTCACAATAAGCACTTGATAAAATTTTATTAAAACCACTTCTATTAAATACTACATAATAAAAATATATTCAACATTATTTTTTGACATTATAATCTTAGACTTTTGATTTAAAGAATCGTATAACTTAAATTTATAATTACATATTGGTTTTTCTCTCAGTAAAATATCTCTACACTGTATATAATTGTTTACGTGAATCAGGGCTTTATTTTTTAAGATCATGTTTTAATTGTTTTGTTGAGCTATATGCTTATCCCAAAAATTTATGGATGTGAGGTCTTTGTCTGGAATTATAATTTAATCTTTGATTTGAAAAGTACTTTGTGTAAATATGGAAGTGTAAAATTATTTTAATTAAAGTAAACCTGGAAAATCCTTGTCATAAAAATTGAAGAAGTTAATTTTTTCCTTCACAAAAATTGAGTTTTAACGTATACAGGATAACTGAACTAGGTACACGATATAAGATTTAAATTACCTCCTGTTAATAACTTTTACGTTACAATTATAAAATTTTTTACATAAAATTTTATATTTAGGTCAACATTGTGTATGAAGGTGTTAAGTGTTATTGATAAAGCTGTAATAACGTTTGCAGCAGCATGATTTAATATTGCTGTAAAATCTTTGTACCATAAAACCATAAGCAACAAAATAAGCTTTAAAGTCTCTTAATTAATATCATATTAAAATGTAACGCCTGCTATATGCCCACAAAAAGTTTAGAATTTATACCCAAAAATATAATTAAAAAAAAAATAAAAAATTGCTAATTCACCGCGTTATTTATGTTATTTTAACTACATTGTATTTTTCTATCCATTTATATTGAGTACATTTCATATTATTTATAGAAAGCTCTACCTAATCGGAGAAAAGAACGATTTCTCGCTTCATTTCATGCTTGTTAAGTTATCCATCTGCCAAATTTATGATAAGGTTCTTTCATTTCTTAAAATTAGTTTTCTTGTATAATTTATTATTGCTGATTAGCTGTTTAGAAAGACTGCTCGAGTCATAGAAAAAATAAACTTTACTCACAAACCCACAAACGCATTTTACTTTCATTCAAACAATGTATCTTTAGTTCACAAATATATATATAAAAGAGAGTTGAATTACAAATTTTAGAAATGTGAACTGTAAAAAATCGTAATTTTTTAAAAACATTTTTTACGTATGAAGTTTCAAAGGTATGCTTCAGAAAAATACGTGGAAGTCCGAAATATGATACCATTTAAGAACCTTAAGGCCCCAGATGAACAAGTGGGTGGGGAATATTAAGATGAAAGATGGTTAGGATGAAGCGACGAGAATCTTCATTTGGGTGTCTGGATATTTAATTGAGTGAAGCAGACTGAAAATACGAACATTCTTCTTCTTTGTGTAATAAACTATCAATATTTGTAACTCGTTTTGAGTCTTCCTGTTTGTCACGTGAGTATGTAGCGTTTTTGGGTTGCGCAATGCGCATGCATCCATATGCGCTTATATGACTATTTCTTTCCATCATGTTCCTGATCTGCATTTACATTTCTGAAACATTATTCTGAATTAATATGTACTAGTACACACATGCTCACCGTATGATTAAAAATAAATCATCTTTTCATGTAACATAATCGAAGCATTTCTCTATTTTACAGTGCGAAAAACAATTTCACCCCCAAACAAACTAAACGAAACCCCTAAAACCACCCCCAAACAGCAACAAAAACTTCCACGACATCTGACCCGTTATGGACCATTAACCTCCACTCCTTACATCACTTCACTTGATACCGCACTTACGACGATCCACCACCAACCTCCCCACACCTTGCGTAATATCAGTAATGTGAGAGCCGCAACCAACCAACCTCTACGAATACAAACTCCTCCCACCCCTCTTGTAAATCGTCACGGGTGTGTTTCAGGAACAGGTGAGAACCCCCCCCCAATCCAGGGGGGAGTTAAAAAAAAAGAAAAGAATTCTGCTTTTACAGGGGTGGTAGTACTGTCACCGATTTTATGGATACCATTTTATAGGTAGGAGGAGAACTTCTGCAATGAACTGTAGAAGTGGTGGGGTGGGGGTGTAAATTTGTCTCTGCGGAATTCATTTGAATACTGACGTATAGTTTGTGGGATTTTTAGTTTTTGTTTCTATCGATTTGTTCCATTTTGTATGTTCTGTGGGTTTTGAAGTGTTTTAAATGGGGAATTTGATTGTCTGGGGGTCGTTGGGGGATGGTTTTTGTTATTTCTTTGAAAGCCGTGTCAGGGTATAAAGGAGATGTTTGTAAATTTCCAATCAGAAAAGTAATTTTATCAAATGATGTTCTATTTAAGGGGAGAGGGGTACGGTAAGAGATGATGGAAGAAATATGTGGGAGTTAGAATGGCTTCAAGAGAGTTTTGAAGTGATATTCGTTATTGTTATTTTTATGTTTCGTCATTATTTTTTTTACTATTGTAGATTAGTTTTATTTTTATAAGTTATTTAAATTTAGAGTTTATACATTATTACCTTTGGTTTGTATACTTTAAGTTTAAATTCTATTATATATTTATAACTAATCGACATTACTGAAATGACTTTTACTTCAAATACTAGTTACTGACTAATTTTTACACAACATCAATGTAGCCTTGACTTTTTCAAAAGGTCTTGGACTATTTCTAAGTGCAATCGAATTTTACTAAATTTTTTTTTTTTTTATGAAATTAAATAAAAATAATTCTTAAAAAAAGTTTTGAGCAAACTAAATTTTGTTTAAATGCGTATTTTTTCAAACTTTTATAATTTGTGGCATAAAAAAACTATCAAATTTAAATTGTCTAATTTAAATGAAATATTTTACATATTAGACCTGTATTTATTAAAATGGTTAAGGGACACAAGTACCATACAATCATGAAAGAACGAAGAAACCTTTTGACATTTAAAGTCTATATTCATTTTATAGTAGGTTCACCAACATTTTTTTTTTTTTTTAAACCTTATAAGTTTAATATTATATATTTTATTGCATTAGGTAATATCTATGTTTTACATTAAAATATTTTATTGATATCATAATAAATTAAATTTGTGAGTAAACGGCAAATTAAAAATGGCTCAAGTAATTTTTGCTTTTTACCACATGTTTTCTAAAACGTATTTACGTAAATTTAACAATTCAACTACTTAGCAGACACTTACTTTATAATAGTTAATTAAAACTATATGCATTGATAAATGAGTTGAACGAAATTGAGTTCAGCCTCCATGTGTGTCTAGGGGGATGTTTGTAAGTCAAAAATGAGGCAGTTTGACTTTGCACTGTTCTTTAATGAAAGCATGAGGTTGATTACAAGATAAGCTGTTAAGCCTTGATTAAGGTCTCGCGTGCATTCTCAGATCCCAAGAGGTCAGTCAGCAATCAATCCGCCATGATCAATCTCTCCTGGAATCTCACTGTAGAATCTTCTCTCAGTATCTACGTTGCCGTTTATATCCCTTGGTGGCGCTACTGTCGCCGCGGGTGGCGCTGTTGTTCACTGACGTGTGGGATAGAGCGTATGTGACATAAAACCACAATAATGTTATTTCTTAGATGTTATGTATACATGTGAATTTTGAGAATGGTTTTACTCTTCTGGGTAAATAAGAAAATCTTATTATTTATGTAAAAGAGTAATTTATATTTCTAGGAACACCACTAAAATATATCCTTATTTATTTATTATGCGTTAATATGAAACAAGTTGGATTTTAATAGTAACTATAACTAAAAGACTTCTTCTAAATACGTTTTCATTGTGTATAGAACCGGAAAGTTTTATTATTGTTGACTACGAATTAAAGCAACACCAATTCTCATTCAGGGATTCTAATTCAACCAAGTCTAATTCAGAGATTTTGCCAACAAAAATGTCAAGTGATAAGTTGACGAGTTTGGTGAAAAACTTCGGAATAGAATTTGCCATTAACTATTCAAGTTCCCATCCGATATCTCTTGCCGTCAATATGTGAATGTTCCGTAGAGTTGCTATAGAAGCACTCTCCTGGTCGAATTTTCAGGCAATCCTACTATTTATAGCGAGATCTGAATTGATACTTGAAACAAGTCTGAAGCATATATGGATTAGACTTAAGAAATGGCAAATTGACTTCTGGTCACCATTTTTGATACTTCCAGTCTTAATCTCCCGTTGAATTCTGTTCATGGAAACTCAGCTTGAAGAGACCTTTTATTTAACTTATCGCACTTATCTAGAGCATTTGTAGTTTTGTCTAAGGATTTTGACATCAGAAAGGCGTATAGTCTATGTATAAACTTCTCAATGCAATTGTGTAGTGTAGAATATAAAACATATTTGTATTGTAATTTATATTTACAATTGTTACTTATAATGCATGATACAAAGATTTTACATACTAAGTTGAGAATTGATTTATTTCAGGATAACTCTTGAAATAATTACATGGTTAATTGTTATAAGCATGTAATTTTATAATTATGCTTCAATAGTAGATTATTAATTTCATTTTGATAAGTATAAATATTATATTTGTGTCTTATTAAAAGGATCATGGTTTATATGCGCCACATTAATATAAGTTATTACATTTTGTGTTAACTTTAGATTATATAATAGAAAATCTCTAATTTTCTCCTGACCAGGAGACTGATACATACATTTAAAGTAAAGACGTATGTAGCAGAAAGTAGGTGAAGAACTAAACGTTCTACTGAATACATACAACTCAGCCTCAGCGACTTCTTTCCCACTTGTTTTGCAATCCTTAATTCTATTTATTTAAACATAAGTCTAATCTCATTTGTACCCCCTTTTGAGAAATTTATTATTCATTACTGATACCCTCAGTTATAAAATTCCATTTTCGGCGACGTGCCAGTTGAACATTGGCTGTTGAGATAGTAGCAATCGGTCCCCAGAGAATGTACCATGTCGCCTGTCTCTGCAGAAAGTTCATACATGGATCCTTCTCTTCTTTATAGCTTTTAAAGGAATAACTTGATGAGAATTGCAAATATTAACTCTAGATTCATATATAGCAAATGCTTTTTTAATCTTCGTGTTCTAATATGAATTTTGTTTGGTTTGAAGAGAGAATAGACGTATAAAAATATTTGAAGTAGAATGTATTTATTCAATATGGTTTGTTTAAAAATAAAAACCTTTTTGTTAAAGAAAATTTTAAAATCCATAAAGAAAAATACTATTTATAGTTTGCACTATATGAGATTTAGAGTTGTTAAAATTATCTAAAAGAAATGTATCGATTAGATGTATAATCGTGACTACTTTTTACTTCCAATTAATTGGTATCAATATAAAGTAAGAAGTGCGGAAAAAGAAACCAAGATAAGATTTACTGATTTTTCAGTTAACTTGCATCGATTAATAAGCCTTAAAATCGCAATCATAAACGTCATCTATTCTAACCAATTATATTATCTGTCAATCATCTTAGGGTTGAGCACATAATATAATTGCATTTTCAAAAAGTACTCAAACGACCACTTTTCTCTCTTTCTTTTCTCAGATAAATAATGTCAAAAATAACAATATAATCGGACAAAATAGCCATTAAAAAAAAAAAAAAAAAAAAAAAAAAAAAACATCCGCAAATGTATTTTATTTATAGAAAAGTTAAAGAATTTGAATAAAAATTAAAAAGATAAAAATTGATAACCAACAAAAATATTCTCAAAAGAAAAAAATAAGATGTTTTCTCATTTTCAGTTTGGAGTTGGTGGCTCTAAAATAAAAACATTTCTATTTCTCTTTTTTTCTATTGCTTTTCATATTTTTGTTTCTCAGCTTTTTCAACTTCAATTTAATTTTTATAAGAACTTTCTGTCAGTATAATTTCATAAGATATTTCTATTGCTTTTGTTTTTCATGCAGTTGTAAACAAGTTACAGTAACAGTGTACTTTGGCATCACTAAAATTACTTTCTCACTATTCAGGAGACACACAAACTACAAAATGTCGCATAAAGTAATACTAGAACTATTGTGATTATTAATACTCATCCTCTAAGAGTAGAACAAACGCGCAATGTTCTATTTCTGGATTATTC
This sequence comes from Linyphia triangularis, assembly GCA_963978545.1. Lineage (NCBI taxonomy): Eukaryota > Metazoa > Arthropoda > Arachnida > Araneae > Linyphiidae > Linyphia > Linyphia triangularis. The sequence goes on from OZ021722.1 coordinate 63,170,966, forward strand.
TAATGCAATACTTCTCATATTACCAGGAAGCTGGGAATAGGTAGAAATATTAAATAAGTCAAAAATAACAAACCCAGAAAATGGAGAGTTTTAAAAGTCAAGGCATTTCTTCCTATATTTCTAAGGACACTGAAAATTGGAAGAAATGTTTCAAAGATATAATTAAGATATAGATTTCAATTAACTATCCTTTCAATGTAAAAAAAAAAAATATATATATATATATTTATCTTATTGTTCTTAGTAATTAATCTATAACGGCTTCATTTCACCACTCGAAGTGAATTGAAGAAAAATAATACAAAAGTTTTAAGAATGAATGAAGAAAATTAGAAGGGTTCCTACTTGGTTTTATACGTTTAGTAAAAGTAATATATTCATGTAAAGTGAGTTTGTAAATTATTCTGTGATGGATGAACTAACATGTAAAATTAAAATAGGATAATTGCTAAAAAAATGGCAAAATTTTTAAACGAAGCAAGGGAATATTATATATTAGCTATAGTTTTTTGTTTATATCGAATATCAATTAACATATGTCTACATTCTTTAAATTAATTTCATTAAGAGAGGACAGAGCATTAACAATTTTATCTCAAAGTAGTTTCATTTATGCTTATATGTATCTTTGCATGTTTTAGATAGTAGAAATCTGATTGCTGCATGTACAGTACCCCCCCAAAAAAAAAGAACGATGGCTATATCTTTTGTTCTAATTGTTGAAATAACAAACAAAAGGTACCGTTGTAAATCGTGAAAGGTTTTTAATAATTGTATGTAGTTTTTTTTATCATGAGGGGTCATCTACATATTAAAACAGAACCAAACTTTAAAAAGTTCAATAGCAACCTCATAATATTATTCCATATTTGGATTCAGCATTAAAAAAGAATGCGAATTACAAAAATTCGTAATTTTCTAATGAATGGTTTGTAATTTAAATGATAAAAAGAAAATGATAAATTAATGTTAAATAAAAAAAATGGTTTTTTGGCCATAAATACTTAAATAATTAATATATTTTACTAATTTTTTTTTCAAAAGGTAGTTCGTAAATGGCCAAACATAAATAGCAATCAGCTTTTGAATCAATTTTTTTTTAATAATTAATTATTAATTAATAAAGCAATTAAATTTTTTTTGAATAGAAACATATATTTTTTTTGCTTTCATTACATTTACCATGGTCTAAACCCCCCCCCCCCCATAATTTTTTTTTTTCCATTTTGACTATTAGTTCTCGATTTTTTAGAGAAAATGTAAAAAACGCTCACTTTAAGGGACCGTATAGTAGACGACTTTTGAAAACTATCAAAGATTAATTCAAGGTAAACTAGAGGTGTGGAAAATCGCATAACGTTCAGTTATCGTATAACTGATAGTTTAAAAACTAAGAAACACGCTTTAATAGGAAAGTGAACTAAAAAGTAGAAGATAATTTTAAATAAGTTTGAAATAAGAATAGTGATTAACAAGAAATATTTATTTTATCGTAAAAAAGCGTGGGGTGCTTGATGTCAATTTTTGTAAATATTTAATGACAGATATTGGTAAAAGTAGAGCCATTATGAAAATATCTTAAAAAGCACCCCACGCTTTTTTACGATAAAATAAATATTTCTTGTTAATCACTCTATTCTTATTTCAAACTTATTTAAAATTATCTTCTACTTTTTAGTTCACTTTTCTATTAAAGCGTGTTTCTTAGTTTTTTAATATATTGATTATTTTCTACTTTTTAGTCTGATTTTCTATTAAAGCGTGTTTTTTAGTTTTTTAAATTATTAATTATTTTTTCTGTAAACTATCAATTTTTTTTTTAATTTGCTTTCTTAAATTCCATTTATTTAAAACAACATTTTTTAAGCAATTTCAATAAGTTATCCTTTAAAAATTTTACTGAATCATGTGACTTTTTCATTTTATAAATAATTTCAACGATCTATTTACATTTGTGTTTATAGTGAAATATTTCTGTAAAATATTCATGCTTTGCTAAATACTGTTTACTAATGCCTACATTTAATATTTATTAATTTTCTGATTATCAGTAGTATTCGTTATATTTCTTCAATTACAGTTTTCGATATTTTATTTATTTCGTGTGAAGAATGCACATCTTTAATGTTGTAAATAAATTATGTTACTTTTGCGTTTACTTGCTATTTTTGTATTAATCTTAAACATGACACTATAAATACAAGTAGTTTCTATGCAATTTTAGACTAATACTTGTATTTTTTAATCTTCGTGAAACGCGCCACATTGACCGTTCTATTTCTCCCGCTGTGAAGAAGAACCTTAAAAATACCTTTCGTTTTATGGAAATTCTCCTCAAAATTCTCGGTCAAAAAATGGTCGAAATATTTTCGCTAATAAGTGACGTGTTTTTCAACATAATGCATTGAAATTTGGTATACAGGGCAAATGATGTATTCTGAATCGAATGAAATGATAAAAAATAAAAGTTCGTATTGAAATTTTTGAAGATAGCGTTACTTTTACTTAGTAAACGGTTCCTCAAGAAAAAAAATTGCATCAGATATATAGAAAATCGTAAGCAAAACATTTTGGTGCAAACCGTAAGATTCTACGATAATTAGAACCGAAGATATAGCCATCGTTCTGTTTTTTTTTTTTTTTTTTTTTTTTTTTTTTTTGCGTACTGTACAATAGTGTTTTATGTATATGGTAAGTGTGATCAAATTTTTTAATTCAAGCTAATTATCATTGTACAATTGATATTTTAAGAATCTTACTCATAAACAACACATCTTTATTTCACATATTATTGCATCTAGAATGTAGTATAATAAACATGGTTATTTCAACCCACTGCTTACATTCCTATTACAACACGTTTACAGTTCAGAGTCTTAAATCCATGTGACAACTGAATTTCAATGAAAATGTAACTTTTCGTATTATCTCTAAATATAGTACAAATTATATTTCCATCATCTTTTATTATGGAAGAAATGTAACAACTTTTACAAATTTTATATAAGGAACAATTTGATTATCGGACATTTTGTTCTGTTTGATTTTTTGAAAAGTATCTTATATATTGCAAAATGGGTTAAAATATTTCAAGAATTTAAAATTTAAAACAAAACAAACGAACTCAAAGCTTTGATTAAAAGGCATGCACAAATGAAATAAATATTGCACACAAAATTTTTGCAGCCATTATAATATTTCAAAATTGCTTAATCACATTTAAATAATTTAAAATTCAATAGAAAATACATAATATTTTATATGAATTTGATTTCCTATTTGTTTATAATGGAAAACAAAAAATAAATTATCTTTTCTTTCTCAAACTTATTTTTATTTAAAGAGATAAAAGGGTTTTATAACTTGTAATTACTGGAAAAATAAAGAAAAAGCCATTTTAGTAAATGCAAATTATGTATTAAAATTATTATCAATTAAATTTACCAATGTAAAATTTTTTACATAATAACATTATATTTACTTTACTATTCATTTTACTTATTTTTTAGAAAAGTTTTTGTATTTAAAATTCAGAAAAACAATTTAAAACTATAAAAATTATAACATATTTAATTGTTTATTATTACGTTTTAACAATATTACTCTTAGTTTAAAATTCCACTTTCTAAATTAAAGTCCAAGAATAGTTTTCATTGATATAAATTATATATGCAGTAATTAAATGATTTGACAATTACATAAGTAATTTATTTGGATTGAAAATTTTATTTATTTCATGTTTAAATACTTGTCAACTAAAATAGAAGTGATTTACCTCAATTATTTGTGAATCGGAAAACTCTATGTATGCTTTATTTTTTTAAATATGTATGGATCTTTTGTATGCTTATTAGTTTATTAAAAGTATTTCATTAAAGCTCTTACACACAACACATAAAGCAAAAGTCTCGAGCCGTTTTCTTTCTTTAATAAAATTAGTCGTCTTACGATTCGTTTTCTTTATTTTTTTTGTTACATCTCTGAAGTTTAAGTACGAGTTTAGCTATATTTTACAGAAATCTGTGTATTTTTTTAGTTTACAGAAATAGAAGTGAATTTTTACAAAATAATCTTACTGATTAATTTTTAGACTATTTTACTTTATTCCTGATTAATACTTAAATATTCAATCTAAGGATTATTTTAAACGGTTTTGTTCTTTTTCCTTTTAAATCAGAGAGTAAATCTGATAAATTAGTTCAGTATAGTTGATTTTCGTTCGCAATGAAAAAATTGACAATTATTTTAGTAGGATTGCAAATATGACACTTTCAATATCTTGGATGATCTATCGGCAGATTTTATTCTCAATAGTTCAGTTAAGTCACAAATCTGCCATTGGTTAGTTTTATGAAAATGTACAATATTTGTAATGATAAGTAGACAATGTTGAACTGAAAAGTATATTACCTGTTGACTGCTATTTTGAAACATTTTACTTGGAGGTTATTTTAATTTGGAATATGTGTGTTTTTGTTTATGCAACTGATTTTGCTTAAGTGTGTTTTGCTTAGTCAATTTATATAAACCAAGAAAACAAAAAATATTTTTTCAAAACAATATAGATTCCTTCGCTGACCAATCACTTTTTGAGGTACTTAAAGATGTAATTCAATATCAACTATAGGTTCTTTTACGTGGAAATAGTATTGCTTAACAGTATAGTTTTGACAGATTCAAACACCATTTTGTTAGTTCTGTTCACTTCACAAGGTTACTTTATGGCACATTGGCTGTCAGTGTTCCACCATTTGATCCAAATGTGATGATAATTGTTAGTACACTGACACAAAGTTCCCAAGAAAAGTGTATACTTTGCTCTCCAATGAGAACAGCATTGTGCATGTCCTAGGAAATTAGATTCAACCTCACTTAGTTATCAATATTTGGTCCAGTGCTTTTGAAAGTCACATCACAAGATTCGGTATGTCATTCCAAACCAGTCTTCACACTCTTGGTGATCTATTGCAACTATATCTGTATCATCTACACCATTACAACCCAAGTGCTGCTGCATGTTTCTGAGCCTTTAGCCTGAGATCGGCAATACTAGAATTTTTGTTATTCAGCCTCTCAGCCGCCATGAGAGCGGAAAGACTAAATGGATGTGTCGGGGTTGGATAGAAAAGAAAACTGTGATGCGGACCACCGGGACCACCAGTTGCAGCTGCAGTCGCACCACTTGTCGTGGTCGTGTTGGCAACTGCAGCAGCGGCCGCAGCAGCCGCGTAGTGCTGTGCAGCTGCTATAAAAGCTGGGTCAGCGTAGGGAAGATAGTGCGCTCCTGGTACAAGGTATCGTTCCTGTGGTATCCTGGCCATTGCGCTGGAAACATTGATGTAAGGTGCTATTCGGGAGGACTCTATTGGGGTGCTGGTGGACATCATGAGGTCTGAAGATAGGGAGTTGGGTCCAACTGAAAAAATAAAGATAATATGTAGTATTAAACACACGATTGGTACATAATTTCTGTATGGGATTATTTAATTTTTGTACGTGGTCTTGTTGCTGATTCTTTGATACCTATAAGTGGTAGGCAATAAACTATAGATTTTTCGTCATTAAATATCAATATTCATGAGGATCTCTAAGATTAAAGATAGAATACAATTTACTCATTACTTATTTCAGATTAAAAGGGAGTTTTTAGTATAAATTATATTTAAAATAAAAAAAGTATTCTCCTTTCACGCCAATACTTTTATAATCCAGTACTTTTACAATAACCCACCTTTTCAATGATCTTATGAGTGAAAGCAATGATTTCTTAGTGAAAAAATGCAGCTTCAAAGCTGTCATATACTTAGTAAATTACATACTTAACTACAAATTACAATTTTTCAATCAAATAATAGTTGAACATATATATCAGAATTGGTATTTTCATTTTTATATATTATTCTAAAGTTTTTAAAGTATTATCTTAGTTCCCAATTAAACAAATATGAAAAAACATATTATTAAAATTCAGCTCTTATAACAGACAATTTAAAAAAAAAAAAAAAAAAAAAAAAAAACCTTAAGATAACGTACACATTGTTTAAATAAACCACAAAATTAACTTATCTCATCTATATTTCTCTCTGAAAATACAGTACGACTTATATTACTTAACATCCTTTCCACATCTACTTTATTTAGTTTGTTATTTTCATTTTGGTTGAAAGACCATTTAGAGTTAAAAATCCATTTTAAAAATGTCAACTTCTTCAAGAAATTCTTCAAAGAGACCAGCATGATACTAGAAAGAATCTCTACCAGCTCCACTCCCAGCTTTTACACCATACGACCCAACATTCAGAGTGACCGTAATGCAGATGGATGATAACACAATCAAGCAGACAGCAAAAGAAACCCTCCCCAATGTCCGTCTGTCCAGTCCGCAAATCGAAGATGGCTAAAGGGACAAAATCTTCTCTCACATGGACAATCTAATTTAGGGCAGCGCTACTCTGCAAAATTCCCTAGTTAAATGGGACACTGACAGAGATGTTTATGTAACTAGCATTGGCAGCCATACCCCTAGCTCCCCTTTAAGTTAAGATAAATTGGTGGAACCGTACCCCTAAACTTCCCTTTTTGTCTGTAGTATCCGATTCCCCTTTTTTGTCATTCTTGGACAACAAGGTGGGTTAGGCTGGAGCCAGTGGAGATTCGTTTTATCTTCGTTTTTGCTTGTACTTATACAGACGTCAGTGGGTATGTAATTGTTAGGATTGCGCACATGAGCTTTCCATCTTTTCCGATGGGGTTAAGAGAAGAGGGGTCGGCGACATATTGAAAAAGATATATCTTGAATTAAAGTTTATTTATGTTTGTAATTAAAAAAATGTATTGAAATGCTATAAATTGCAAAATTATTTAAGTATGTAACTTCAGGTTTAATTGGTTTATTATTAATTTAATATAAACATTAATTTAATATAAACATTAATTTAATATAAACATTAATTAATATTAACTTTATTATTTATAACATTGAATATTATGTTAATTTTTTTTTAGAAAAAAAAGGGGTACTTATAAATTTTGGTCTGGAAAATATCTTGTTCAGGAAAAGTGGATTTTTCATTTAAATCATCTTTTAACACATTTAATCAACAATAATCTTCAGCAAGCTTAATTTAATCAACAATAACACATTTATAAATATATTTTTAATCTCGAGTTTAATGAATTAATTTAGAGACAACTGTAACGAGTTATTATTTAAAAAAAGAGCGTTTATTTTCATTGATTTATTCACAATGGGATTATCGACAAAATTATTCAGTTTATTTTTTTGACTCTCGATGAAAGTTATGTCACCAATTAAGTACATCTTAAGATTTCGACAAATATCTCAATTTCTAAATATATAATTTATAAATTTATTAATTATATTTGTAAATAAAAATGTTGATAAGTTGGCGAATTTGATAATAAATTTGCCGATAAAATTGTCACTGAATATTCATATTCGATTTCGATATCTTTATCGATAACCACGAAATGAACTTTACATAAAACTGCTATAGACCCACTTTTCCGGTCAAATTTTAAAGCTTTCTGATTGGGACTTCAGTTTTAATTTTTTTTTTTTTTGCAATCCTAATTACCTTATTGAGATCTTTAAAGTGATATATAGTAAATATCTGCAGCGCTTATATTTTATGCTTAGGCAACTGCAAATTGATTTCTGATCATCATATTATCTACTTCCTGTTGAGTTTTAGTACAGAAACTTGTCTCTATGCGACATTTCGTTTAAAATATTGCACGTGTTTGTAGCATTTGCAGTGTTCTCTGTGAATGTTATCCGGTGACGAAGCGTACGCAAAAGCTTCCCCCTACTTAAATAAAGAGTAGAAAATAAAAAACAAAATCTATAATTAAAATGTTAAGTGTCCGATAGATAAAAATTGCATCTCAACTAATCTGCATCAAAACCAATTTATATAAAATTATTTATTTAATCAAAATTTAGCACAGCTTTTAGAAAATTTGCACTTCTCTTAATGTCAATTCTTTTATTAGACATCAGTTAAAAATGCCATGATCACAAAATGGCAGGACATTTTTTAACCTGAGGAAATGACTATTGCTAAATTGAGATCTGTTCCCGACTCTTCTCATGACTCCTTGATACCATTTCAGGGAGTTTGGCAGAAAGAACTAAAGTGGTGGTCCTGTCAGCAAATCTGGGAAAGCGCTTACATTTCATTTCAGTTACACTCTCACAGTATAGGCTAAGTCACTTTTAAAATGGGATCTGGTTTTCTCGAGTCTTTTCGACACAAAGATAGATCGACCCGATAATGAAATAAAGATTTCGCCGTCTCTTACCCTACATATTTATTCATCTTGAGTTTGCGTCGATGCTTGTGAGCAGATTTCTTTGTGTTAGATGTTAAGTTTCTGTCCATATAAATATTAGTGAAGATTCAAAAGGTACATTCTGTTTATAGTAAATTTAACCATCATCATGTTTTGTGTGCGTTCAGCACTTAATTTCATGGTTTAATTTGTGTTAAATTGTTAGTAAGAGTGCTAGTAGTATTTATTAGACAACGATAAATTACTATTTCTTGATATGCGTTATTTTAAGGTAATTCATATACTTATGTATAAAAGCTGAATTTCAGTTTTCGAATGTTTGATATTTAAGGCATTATAAGTTTAATTATGTTTATTAATTTTTTTGTGTGCTTATTTTAGTTTGTTTTCAAAAATTGGATACTGCCTAATAATTTTTATTAAAATTGAATGTAATAATACATAACAGCGTTAAATAATATATAAAAATGTGTTTGTAATTACTTAAGGTTAGCTAAAACATAAAAACTTATACTAACGATATTTAGAAAAGTTGCAAATTGAGATTTAAAAAATTGGTTTAAATTCTCAATTAAAATTTTGCGAGTACTAAAAAAGAACTATGCATGCAATTAATGTAGATTCTAAAAATATATAATATTGTAATCCATCCAATTTTATATTTGAAACCAAAACAACTGTATATGAGTTGTAAGACTTCACATTATATACAAGCATTTTATGCTGTCTCTATCTGAAACAAAACATAATAGTTCTACAACACTCTTTTATGATATATTTTTACGAAAAATCATGTGCTCAAAATAAAATGTATGAAATAAATATGTTAGAATACTTTAAAGCATTGAGGTACGTTTTTACCATCTAATATAAAATAGTTTTGTAACCACTGCTTGGTAATTCATTTTAATCTTCACGAATTTGGATAAAAATTTCCATATCTATGCGACGTACAAAACGTACATGCAATGTACAACTGATTTTAGAAGGATTGTGGAAATTCAAAATAACAATTTTTAAGTAATAATCACTAAATCATTTAAAAAAAGATACAGAATAAATTGTAATTTGAAACTCAAGGATACACAACAGATAGAAGGAATATGTAAACATTTAAAATTTTGTTCTCCAAAATATAGGCATTTCCAATTTTTTTTTCTCCAAAACATATCAGAATCACTAGCTGTTAAATGTATAACGAAAAATAAAAAAGCTTCATATTCGTCAACTTCTAAAATCGTCTGCTTACGAGCAACAAAAATTCGAAGTGACGCCATTTTGTGTTGAAGGCGTTGGAGCAAAATGGGACGTGAAAATAACGTATGCTTCGTGTAATGCCTTTTAAAGCTTACGCTACGTTGAGTGCTTATGGGTGCTTCCTTATATGCTCACGCAAGAATTTTTTTTCCGTATGTGTGATTTATTTTTGCATATATGTATCTGCTTCGAATATTTTACATTAAATGCTTTCTTTAAAAAATAGGAAGAGAATGCATCTAATGTTTGCGATCGCCCCCCAGGAATATATTCAGAGCACTACTGGCATAAGTTAAGAATAATATATTTTCTTTACCTTATGGTTTAAAATTTGGTATTTGTACCGTTTTTTTTCTTCTTCTAATTAAGTAAATATTGATTACGGTAAGAGTAATTTTGAAAATAGATTGACAGTATTAAAAATGTTATGGAAGGGCATTATCGCTCGTATAACTGTACCATGTGTTTGCAAAATGTGTCGTGAACAATTTCGATTATCAAATAAAAGTCAATTAGAAATTATTATATATTTATGCAGTACAGGCGCATAGCCATGAGGAGGGATATGGGAATATATCCCCTCCCGAAATTTTACTTTTCGTTAATAGAACGCCAAAAAAAAAAAAAAGAAAGAAAAAAAAAAAAGGATTTTATTGTTTAAAATAGTAAATTCATTTAAAATGTTTTTAAATGTTGGAACATGAGTAGAAAAAAAAATACCTGCTATCTTGATTGCTAAATACATGCGGCGTTAATAATAAAAATGATAATTAAGATTTACACTTAAAATTTCATATCCCCTCTCGAATCAAATTTCTTGTTTCTCCCCTGCTGTAGTATTTAGTAGTGTTTTACTTTTGCAAGCAATTTTAATAATTATATAAATTTTGTATTGAAATTTTTGCGATATTTAATGAAGCTTTTGAGCTACAATTGTACTTTAAATAAATTTTTATTTAGATTATAAAATACTTTTTTGTATGGAAAATTAAAAAAAATCAACAACAATTGAAACTAAATTATTACATATATTTGTTTAATTTTTGAAATGGGTTTACATTTGTTTTCTCATTTATGAAATTGGAGAATTTCAAACACTCAAAATTTTGATATAGTGTTTTAAAAGTTACATCCATTTTTAAAGATAAGTATATCAAACACCTTTACTTACATGTGATTGAAATAAGTATGTTTATTGGATTTCTAATAAAATTTTAATTTCTAGATTTATTGATTATCCAACAGACACACAAGTAGTTTCAATACCTTTTATATCAAGGTACCAGAGATTAATTAAAAAAAAAAACTGGGAAATCTTTTAGAAAAACCTGGATTTAGTAATTTAAAATGAAAGAGATAATTTGTGCATTGATACTTGGGTCAATTTAGATAATATTAAAAAAAATTTCCCCTTATGTGTGTGTGGCCATGTATGTTTAAAATTTTGCAATTTCAGATGATTAGTCGGTTAATTAAAAGTTACGGACTAATTTTAAAATATGAATTACATTTGTCCTTGAAAAGAATTGGATTTATAGTGTTTTTTATTTCTTTAATCATGAAATTAAAATATCTGTTTTGTATTTCATACGTTTTGGACAACAGGGTCAAATTTTAGCATTTTTAAATACAGATAAGATATTGACAGGTTCATGAAAAATTAATCCTTTATTTTAATATAACGTTCATTAACTTTCCAGTTTAAAATAATGTAATAATTTACAAGTTCAAATAAATCAATTTAAATCGTAGTTGAATAAGTTTAAATTATCAAAGTCACTGAGGTTATTACATGTTTCTATGACATTTACTTTTTGCTATGTATTATTTCTTACGTTTATTATTATTAAATTAAGAAGGATGTTTAATATTTTTTAGCAAATAGGTGATTAAAATTATAAGTAATTTATAGTTTTTGAACTAAATGGTTAAGTTGTTACTCTTCAATATCCGCTCTATAAAAGATAACCCATTCAATCGAAATTCCTCCTAACTTCAACTCTGACATAAACCATTTGACCTCTACTGAGTCCACATCAACCAAAAAGACCTATTCCACGCATCCCTTTCACAAAAGAAATGCAATACGAATACTTGAAAGCCCTCTATTTGAGCAAATAAACAAAAAAATGGGCACGCACACCCCGATTTGCATACACACGGAAAGTGCAAGGAGGCATCACAACCCACCAGTCACCAGAAAAACGAAGAAAAGAGCGATGGCTGGATGCCCAATAAACACTTTGGTTTTCAATAAAAAGCAATTCTTGGCGAAATAGAAATTCTCCCTCTTTCCCGCCAGAAAAACAAAAAAGGAATCTGCAAAAACCAAACAGCATGAAACGTTCTTTAAGATTGCTTTTAAAGGCGCGAAAAGGAATACTTATCTGGATTCGGATTCCTGAAAATCTTATACATATATTTCTAGTTCCTCCTGCTTTGCATTTGTTCAGTTATTTATTGGCGTGAAAGAGACACAACTTTTGAAAGAGGGAGATATCATCCTTTTAGTGGGAATACCTCTTAAATACAGGGAAGGATGGAAATTTGACACTAAAGGTAGGGTTTACAGGCCTATTTCATTTGGCGCCGTTGTGTTTTCATGTTTGTGGCTGCATAAAAGAAGTCTTTAAGACAATGGACGTTGAAGGAAAATAAATGCTGCCTATTTGTGGGAGGAAATAAAAGAATCATTACTCTTCTAAGGGAATAGGAAGACAGTTTTTGTTTGGATATAAAAATAATGATTCTAATAGGAACACAAGGATTTGTTATTCATAGATTACTTTTTTTTTTAGCATTGAGACAAGAAGAAGAGACTATTTTTTCTTCAAAAGAATTTAAGGTGATTGAAATGTAAAGTTTACTGACTGAATGATAAACCTAAAGATAAAAGAATTCTTTAAGTGCAGTACAAATAAAAAAAAAAGTCAGCCAAAGATCAAAGAAAAAAAGTGTTTTCGTTGTTGACCTAAAATCATCAAGATTATCTTCAAAATTGTACTTGCAATTATAAAGGGGTGAAATATATAGTTAACATGAATTGTGCGTTATTTTTTGTTGTTGTTAATTGCCGTTTTTAAAATATGCGGTTTTAATTTATTTAATAACGTATTTATAAAATATAATCATAATCAAGCTATTAATAAAGATATAAATTTAACAATGCCATTTTCTTATGGATTTGGTACAGTGAATTGCGTGTCTCTTTAAATAATAACTTACTTTTTTGCATTTGGCTTTCATGTTTTCTGCACTTGGCTCTCCGGTTTTGAAACCATACCTGAAAATAAAATAAAAACTGTTAATTTCAATGTGGATTTTTAGTATTATAAGTTTTATAATTTTGTAGAACTGAAGTAAGAAATATAGTTATCAGAAGAAAGAAATTTATTACCCGTACCGAAAATCGATGGTGTATCGAGACATTTCTTTTATTAATTTCTTTTCGATTATAATTTAGGAATAAGCTCTTTGCAGCTTACGTATTTAGTGAAAGCTTAATAAAACAGTACGTCTTTCTGTAATTTTTTTTTTTTTTGAAATTGCAATTTAAAAATAGAGAACCAAATGTAAAATTTAAAAAAAAAAAAAAAAAAAAAAAAAAGTTAATAGAGCAATATTGACTTGCGAATGCTAGTTATCTTTAATTCTTATTATTTTAGAATAAATATGAGTGGTTTAAAAATTATAAAACATTTAATAAGAAACAGCGGAGAAAAAATTAAAATTCTTTTATTTTAAGTATAAGTACATCATAGTTCATTATAAATTAAAACTTTATGAAGATTATTTCGCCAATCCCTTAGATTTACAATGAGCTAGTTAAGTCCTTAAATTTTATTTCAATTTAAAGTCTTTAAACTGGATTATCTAATCTAATTTTTATTAATGAACTCTCACGAAATACTCGACAAACGATCTCTCGAATGATGAATAGCATCTCCAAAAATCGCTGACAAAAGCACCATCAAATGACAAAATCCCCCTGACCCTACTTTCCGATACCAATCTGACCTCAGCTGAAAAATCTGACTGATTAATACCCATTAGCTATCGGGGAGCTGCTAACCTATTGCAAGCGTAATGAACAAAAGCCTCGTGATATCAGACCCCCTCCCACTCCCGGACTTTACCGGACCAAAACGACCGGGAGCGGCGGCGGTCACATAAGGGTATAACGCTATTCAATTAGTCCCTCTGCCGGACTATCAGGGGATTTACATAATTCGCGTCAGTCTCCGGACCCATCCATTCATTACCAAATTGCCGTTTAACAAGATTGAATTTATCAGCCTATAAGTGGCTCGCCTTAATGCAATCAAGCTGATGAAAGAACAGAGAAACTGAGCTACTATCACCCTTCCCCCTTTACGTTTTCCGCCGACTACTTCATCCAATGGATTGACGATCTTCTTTTTCTTTTCATCCCCCCCCCCCTACTTTTCACATCAAAGGGGTCCCTCGAGTCTTTTTCGTGTCATTAAGAACCTCTGTCCAGATAAAGGAGTGATTAATCGCCGGACGAAGATTCATTAATAAAGTAGGGTTTCTCTCTTTTCTTCCCCCTTTGAGTGTATTTTTGGGAGATTTTGCTCTTCATCCTCTCTTTCCCTTCCACTGAGGATCCTTGTGTGTGCTCTTGGCGCCGAGGATGCGCTCTTCATTGTCACGTGGAGATGATTTAGCATTTCTCCTCCAATAACAACACGGCATTTAGTAATTCATTGAAAAAGGGAGTTAAGGGGGGATAGGGGGTTAATGGAAGGATGCTAGGACGATGTTGAAGAGGGGTGGGGTGCGGTCGTAGTTTCATAACGGGTGTTTAAATCAAATTTTTGAAGCGGGGACGCTTTTGTGAGGGGAACACACGGTTGTGAAAATACATTGAGATGAATTATGAAACGAATGCGACTGTATTTTTTATTAATTTATTTTTGTCATCGTAAATATTTTGGAAAAGGTTATTCTGGATGTTTAAAAATTATTCGAATAGGAACTGGTACGTATTTGTAAATTCCTTCGAGGATAATTGGACTTTTTTCATTAACTTAAAAAAGTAAAATAATGGCGCTGTCCCATTACTTCAGTAACGTGTACCCGGTTGAATAGAAGCAGACTTGCGGAAAATCTTGCTGTAGATTACAACTTTACTCTGTTGAATATAACTCTAATAGCACACTATATTAATAGCCAACTGAATGATATACCTCGGACATCATCCGGTGTACGGTGTACTAATAATACAGTATTACAATGAAAGATTAGAAACATTCTATTTAATCTTTCATAAGAATATCTTTTTAAAATGAATAATAAATCTCTTTAAATGAAGAAATAAGTTCATATGAATAATACATTTCTTTCATATGAAGAAATCTATTCACCATTGGATAGACATTTTTTTAAACTACGACGTCAGTTAAACTATCACTGATAAGTAAAACCCCCACATCAACACATGGTTGTATAGTATTTGTCTGACGTTTTGGCATTCATCTCACTTAGCTTCTTACAAACATATTACAACCTATAGATATTTTTTTTATTATTTTTTCTAAGCATTTATCGGGAATTTTCAATTAAATGTACTAATTTTGTATTTAAATATGACCATTATTCTTTGCTATTTAAAATGAAAGATGGCTATATAACACTTCAATTGTAAATATAAGTTTAAGTAAAACGAATCGAAAATTAATATTGATGTTACTAATGCTCCTTCATTTCCAAATAATCTTGCAATTAACTGAAGTTTTATTAATAAAATTATTTATTTTCATACGAACTTACTAGTACTTACTTACCTCTCAACCAAGAAATAACTATTAAATAGATCGTACCACCAAAATTTCAAGGTGTTAACCATACATTTTAGCGTGTATGAAGATGGCTTAATATTGCTTTGAAATTCATAACTGCTTTTATTCACTCAATTTTACAGTATTCTCACTATCAGGTGATACTTTTAAAAAATGGATATTTTATTAATGTAAATATTTTAAGTTTATTTTCTACAGAACAAACATTTTTAGAAGTAATACGATTACTTATTGTATTTAAGATGGCTTTATACAGACCACGTTCTCTGGAAATGGTTTGCACTTTTGATTACTTTATTTTCATAGAATTTTGAATTTTTCCTAAAATATCATTTTATGTACTGAGAAATTTCATCAACTTTAAAAACGATTGACTGTATGGGGAATATTGTCTTCAAATTTAGCTGTTTTCATGGACTAAAAGCACTTAAAATGCATTTCATAAAATAATGTTATTGAAAAGTATTAGAAAAATAGATGTGTTCAGAATATATAACGATTGAAGTTAAATATTTGGTTATTAATAGAACGAATAACCGAGTATTATTAATATTAACCATGCCTTTTGGTTAATCTGGTAATTAATGCATATTAATCACGTTTATTGGGCAATATTAATAATTACCAAGTGGAGTTTGGTCGTTGTGATTAATTAATCATAATTTATTGCACAGTAACTGAATCATATTTTTTCATACAATATAGTTTATAAAAAATACCGCTTTTTCTTAAAATGGGACTGCATAAAATAAATAATCATATGCACAAGCTACATTTTTAGACAAAGCCCAATTTTTTACTGGCTTAATCATTAATCCGTGAGTAAATGCTTTGATGCCCTCATCAGATAAATATTTCTCCATTCCATTGGGGCAGTATGTTTGACACTTCATTTTCACTTATATTTATTTACACGCAACTCATACTTACACATACAGATACTCAATAAACATGAGTTTATTTTATGAAACTGTTTAATAAACTTTATGCTCATAAATTATACAGAAAAATCAAAAATCCTTACGGCGAAAGAAATATCAGTTAAAACAACGAACGAGTAAAAGACCTATCAACTGGCAGCAAACTGTCAAGAATTTGACAAAAATAATTAAAGAAAAAATATGGATTTATGTATTGGATTGAATTAGTAATAGAGTTCACCAGGCTGATTCTTTTTAAATAATTAAAATGATGGTTTATTCAATCATAAATATTAATACGAAAAAAAAATTATTTGAGATAGGAAGTAAAATAATCATCCCTTGATTTGCTAATAAACTCAATAAAATAATTTGTAAATAAACATGTAACTAAAAGATAAGGCTATATTATACTATCCACACTATGACTGTTTCGCATTATTTTATTTTATTTTTTTCTTAACAGAAGTACAATTTTCAAAACAGCAATAAATTACGTGATTTAAAAATTAACAAAACACTTTTCATTATTTCTTCGCAAATTTCTAAACAAAAAATTATGTCACTTGGTCATATACTCCGTTTGTACAAATGTGCGTTTTTCTAAGTTATTATAGATGGGCAAGCTAAAAAAACTTCCTTACTGCTAGATAGGAATTTGATGCAATTATCAATTGATGACAATATAAAGTAAAATAACTAATTTTTACTAAAATATCTAAAGTTACACGTTTAAGACCCGTACAATACATAACATTTATTTGTACTATTAAGATGCCATAATAAATAGGGGATATTGTCAAGACATATTTTTTAATAATTTAACTCATCCTTCAATAAAAAGTAAAAAAAAAAGGAAACAAAGTATTCAAAGCAGAATTGTCGCTTCCACATCAGGTAAAGGAGGCGGAGCTATTTATATCTCCGCCTTTATCCCTTTCGATTGGCTTAAAGCTCAGCCAATGAAGAGTAGGGAAGCGAATCTTGCTGACATGATTGACAGCGCCGAAGTGATGCGTGTCTTCCCGTTTTCACGCAGAATAGAGCGGAAGGATAATAAGAGATGTGAGACTATTTAATGGAGAGGAGAAGAGGGTGCAAATTAAATGAACCCCGTACTGTTAAATACACATTCTATTTATGAAACGAGGTTTCATTAAATTTTTAGTGGTTGATAACATTTGTCACGGATTAGGGATTAATGGAAATGTATTATATAATAACTTTACTCATCCTATTGAATTCCGATGAATGTGTAATGGATTTTAACCTTTTCCGTGAAATGATTATTTTCTCAATGATTCAATTTGCAAATTTTATTTCCTTTCAAGCTAATTATTCTATGCATACTAAACATTGTGTAAAATAAAAAACTACAATAATTATATTTTGATGTTGTTTATATTACTTATTATTTTATATCTTGGAATAATTAACTACTGTAAATTATAAACAAAAAATTAGTTTACATATCTCTTAAATTTTGTGTTACAACAGTTATCTAAAGACAGGTTATGTTTTACTCTTCTAAAGTAACTCTGTTTTTTGTAAATAATGAATTTTAATCAATGCGGTAAAGAGCTCTTGGATTCACTCAAAATATTGGAGTCTACGTATACATTTCTAAGCCATATAAATAAACTAAATGCCAATCAAGAATATGTAAAGTTAAAGGACCGAACTCTTTGTATTTGCTATTTTACTATATAAGAGTTATGAAAGAGAAACAACATTTACAGATACATAAACTAAAGAGTAAATTTTATACTATATCAATAGCACTCATTATAACAAAATACTGATTCTTCTTTTGTACTTTTCTAAAACAACACAAAACCTTTTAAACGTTAATTTAATAATAATTGCATTTAATTTATAATTTTTGTTTTTAAAAAACGAATTGAATTATACAGATTTACACATATTTTTTTTTTGTTTGAAAGAAAGTGGACTTAAATAATAATTACATAAAAGTTTTGATAATTACAGAAACTTAATTACTAACATACATAAGAAAAAAATAATAGTCAATAAAATATTTAAAACATGCAATATATCGTATATATTCACATATTTTTATAGCACTGAAACGAAATCGAAGTTTATAAATATTTTACTTTAGATTAAGTTTTTATTTCCTTTTGATATTTTTTACCTCTCTTTGTTTGCAAAATTTAATTATTGCATCAACATATATCAGCATTATAGCTTCAACTTTCTAAATTTTTATTTGGAATTTGAATTTTTTTTAATATTTAAACTCGAATTTTCTTTTGAACTATAAAAAACAAACACATTTTTTTTAAAATTTTGAATGCAAAAAATAAGTACTGGTGTTTTGTAGATCAATATTTTTATATCATACTTGGAGTACGAAATCTTTGATACACATTTTAAAACATAAATTTCCTTTCCAGGAAGAGATCTGAACGCTTTTGCTGATATTATTAATTTCTATCCAGTGTATAAAGATTATGTGCTATCTAAACTGCTATATTAATAATTTGTTCAGCATATTGTATGCTTCATTGAATTTTTCTGTACAGAATACCAGTAAAAAAAGAATATTTTTATTGATAGTGAATATTTTAAGTAGAATTTTTTTTAATTAACAAGAATTCAATGTTGCTAAGATTGAAAAATGAATCTTATATATGTGGAATAGCACGTTACTAAATTTCGGGTATTTTATACAAACCAATAATATTACTGTCGTACGACCAAGCTTAGGTTTTCATATGGACTCAAAGAGGTGACTCTCGGGAAGCCTTTTATGCGCCATGTGAATGTGCCGCATGGGGGATCGACCTGCCAGAAGGATGGAATCGTCGATCATCGGAGTGAACATCAGTTTCGCTTTTTCGTCTAATTTACTACGTGTGTAGTCTCAGCTTTAAGAAGCCGTGTGTCAACTTTTAGATATTTTTAGTCATGTCATAAGAATACATGTGTCACCTTTTCCTCTGGGAGGCTAGTCAATTTAATTTTTCTTTTGTTTGTTTGTTAATCTGTGATTGATTTGTTTATATACTCTTTATTATGAAGTATTAAACGTTTAATGTTTATCTATTTTAAATCGTTGTTCTTGATTGAGGTCTATTATACATCTTCTGTTATCTAAATTATTATACAGTACAACAGCAGGTAAATTTTAATAGCCTAATGATCTCGCCTTCGTGGGTTGGTGCCTGAAAGGTTGTCGGGTCTTGTTGACTGTTCCCGACATCTTCCCATGACAATTACTTTATTAATAATATTCAATAAAACTATCGAAACAGAAAGTTATCACCTAATTCACAAAGAATATAAATATGTATTTAGATTTGGCTTATATATTTGAATTACCATAAAGTGAAAATTTGTGAAATTGGATTTAACGGCATTAATGATTTAATGACCTCTTATTAAAACAAAAACAAAAAATTAGTGTAAAATTCTTATACCAGGGAAAAAATAAACCCATGACACTGCATCATAATAGCAACAAAGACAAAAACATTTTGCTACTAGCGAAACAGAATTCAAAATAACAGTCGACTAATTATAAAGAAAACATTCTCTCCTAATTGATGGCCCTGACATTAGCGAGCGGCGAAAAGTTTAACACGAACAATTAATTCCAATTTGGCGAGAATTCTGAAGTCTTAAGGGTCCGTCATATTCAGTCATTAATAACCCAAAAATGCTAAAACCGCTTTCTTAAACATTAGACGCAATTCAATTAGAGGCACTTTTGCTAACTGCAAAGCGTCTTTTACAGTGACGCGGTGGCCAAAGCCTTCCCGTTTCTTTCACCGCTTTTCTTCTTTTTTCTCCTTCTTAAATACCACTTAAGTAGAAGGGGGGTTGTTTTCCCTTCTAAGTGGGACTAGTTATACACGCTCGACTTCTAATAAGTTTAATAGCTTCATAATGAGACGAGGTATATATATCGCAGTGCACTAATTAAGATATTTTAATTTAATGTTCTTTCATATCGGATTACATTGGGAAGAGTCCGGCCGTAAAATGGGGACGACTCATTTAGAGGCATTGTGAGAGAGCGAGCGTGCCAAGAAAGAATCAAAAAGGGCCTAAGTGGATAAAAAGGAGGTTTTGGAAGAAAGGGATTGTTTTGGAGTGATACAAAAGATGGTAACGATGTGTATCTATTAAGAGATTGAGTGAGATCCTTTTCATGAATTCTTTATTCGCGAATAGAGTAAAATTAGGATATTAAAGGATTTTTTGCGCATATTCATTGTTTGTCTTGTTATAAGTCATATATGGTGGAGTCTTTCAGGAATAGAAATAGAAGACTGTGTTTCAAAATATATTTAAATTAAGATTAATTTTTAAAACTAAAATTGGGTTATGTATGATTATCGTTTGTTGTAACTCATTGTAGATGAGAATATAAAACTAAAGTGTTAATTTCTTTAAAAACATTGTCAATTCAAGAATTTTCAACAATTACGAAGTTGCCATTCACTACTTTTATTCACAATGTGGAATTCTTTAGTAAATTATTTTATCTAACAATCCTTAGAAAATTTGTGAATTCAAATGTTAATTATATTATGCTGATACAGACAAGTACATAAATTTTAGTAATATCTAGATTATGAATGAAACATTACTTCGAATTACTTTAAAAATAATTAAAATATATTCTTAAATGAAATTAAGTTTTAATGATTAAAATTAAATATTATTAAGCTCTCTTTATGTATAATAAATAAAAAAGTACTCTAATTATTATACCTGATAAGATAATATGAATAGAATGCTACACCATCTAATATGTAATTGCTTTAACAACAAAAATTTTCAACACAATGCTGTTTATTCTGTTTTAAATGGCTAACCGGCATTATTGACAATTGATCCTTTCATGGAATTGCATTATTATATTTAAGTCGTTTTTATATTGAAAGTTTTATTTAGTTACGTTGGTTGATTGTTGGCAACATTTTCAAAGTACAGGAATTACACGAAGTCATACTGTGCGGAAGCATCGTGACAATATCTCCAAATAGTCATTTTTAATTAATCGATCAAATGAAGTATAAAGTCGCTTTGTAATTAGATACTTTCATACAATCACTTATAACTTGAATGTTCATCAAATGTATTAAAATAGACAGCTTATAGACAATATCCTTGACAAGATGCCATTTGAATGAACATCCAAATAATCACATTTCTATTAGTTTTTGCATCTAAACTTTATTAAAAAATTAAATATGTTTGGAATATATTAAGAAATTAGAACGTCTCTTGTGAAAAAAAAGCCTACTTATCTATATATATAAGGCAAAGCCCTCACTCACTCACTCACTCACTCACTCATCACTAATTCTCCCACTTTCCACATAGTCACAACTCTGAAATTCGGCACAAATATCAACAATGGTAAAAATAGAAAAAGTAAGCTAATCCGATCTCGATTAACCCACTTTAAGGGGTCGAAAAGGGGTTAAACGTTCCAAACGAGGGACATTCGAATATCCTACTTCCCATTTGGCCACAACTCTAAAAATTGGTGCAAATATTAACAATAGTAAACATAGTAAAAGTAAGCTATTCCGATCTCGATTAATACACTTTAAGGACTCGAAAAGGGGTTAAACGTTCCAAACGAGGAATATTCGAATGTCCTACTTCTCATTTCGTCACAACTCTAAAAATTGGTGCGAATATCAATAAAGACAAACGTAGAAAAAGTAAGCTATTCCGATCTCGATTAACCCACTTTAAGGGGTGGAAAAGGGGTTAAACGTTCCAAACGAGGAATATTCGAATGTCCCACTTACGACAAGGCCACAATTTTGAAAATTGGCTTAAATACCAACAATGTTAAACATAGAAAAAGCATGCTAATTAGATCTCGGTTAACCCACTTTAAGGGGTCGAAAAGGGGTTAAAGGTTCCAAACGAGGGATATTCGAATGTATCACTTCCCACATGTCCACAACTCTGAATATTGATGCAAATGTCGACATAGGCAAACATAGAAAAATTAAGCTATTTCGAACTCGATTAACCCCATTTAAGAGGTCGAAAAGGGGTTAAACATTCCAAACGAGGGATATTCGAATGTTCTACATCCCATTTCGTCACAACTCTGAAAACTGGTGCAAGTATCAACAAAAACAAACGTAAAAAAAGTAAGCTATTCCGATCTCTATTAACCCACTCTAAGTGGTCTAAAAGGGGTTAAACGCTCCAAACGAGGGATATTCGAATGTACCACTTTCCATATGGTCACAACTCTAAAAATTGGTACAAATGTCAACAATGGTAAATATAGAAAAAGTTAGCTATTCCGATCTCGATTAACCCACTTTAAGAGGTCAAAAACTGGTTAAACGTTCCAAACGAGCGATATATTCGAATGTCCTACTCCTCATATTTTCACAACTCTGAAAACTGGTGTGATTATCAATAAAGACAAACGCAAAAAAAGTGAGCTATTCCGATCTCGGGTGGATCAAGTTGTGGAAAAGGGGTTAAACGTTCCAAACGAGGAAAATTCGAATGTACCACTTCCCATGTGGTCACAACTCTAAAAATTGGTAAAAATATCGACAAAGACAAACATAGAAAAGTTAAGCTATTCCGAGCTTGATTAACCCACTTTAAGGGGTGGAAAAGGGGTTAAACATTCCAAACTCGAATATCCCACTTCCCATATAGTCACAACTCTGAAAATTGGTAGGAATGTCAATAAAGATAAACGTAGAAAAAGTAAGCCATTCCAATCTCGATTAACCCACTTAAGGTTTGCAAAAGGCGTTAAACGTTCCAAACTAGGGATATTCGAGTGTCCCACTTCCCATTTGGTCACAACTTTAAAATTGGTACAAATGTCAAAAAAGATTAAACAGAAAAAGTAAGCTAATCCATTCTCGATTAACCATTTTTAAGGGGTTGAAAAGGGGTTAAATGTTCCAAACGAGGGATATCCGAATGTTCCTCTTCCAATGTAGTCATATTTCTGATATTTGGTGCAAATGTTAAAAGGGTAAATGTTAAATCCAATATCGATTAACGAATTTTTAAGGGATGAAAAGTCGACGCAATATTGAAACTATACGAGGATTAACTTAATGTCTCAATTCCAATACAGCTACTACTTTGAAATTTAGAACTAAGAGCAAACATAAACACAATAAACTATTATAATTTACTATTCACAATTATAAATTTAGTTTAAAATGTTAACAAAGGAAAGCTCTTATTTTGATAAATCAATTTGTCGGGAGCGAAATGGGAGCAAACGTCTGAAGTGTAGAATACATGAATGTCTTTTGATCGCTAAAATACTAATGGTAAAATTTCGTAGCGCAGCACGGGTATTCAGCTAGTTTCTTAATATATTCAAAACATATTTAAAGTTTTAATAAAGTATAAATGTAAAAGCTAATAAAAATGTGATACACGAGGTTTTCATTCAAATGCTGGATTTTCAAATGATTTAATTTGATGGATTATATGTACAAAATCTGTTATGAATTAACCTCTACATAAATATCCCCAGACCTGAAAAGTTTAATTATGTCAAATGAAAAATAACTTTTCAGAGTAGACTTAACTTTTAATAGCTATAAAAGTTAATTTATTAAAATATGACAAATACGAAATATATATTTATTGCTGACATTCATGACATTTTAATAGAACTATATATGGCAGTATTCATTTAATATAATATTTTCGTTTTTATATTTAGCAAATAAATATAAGTCTCAAAAGATCTTCAGGTTTAATTTACTTTATTCAATTCAAACAAAAAATCTGTTTTTAATATAAGAAGACACAATCTTCTCCGTTTATTCAAACAAAAATAAACAGCGAACTCCCTGAATTAAAAAAATAAATAAAAACAGTTACACAAAAGCAAAAAAATAATGGAGGATAAATAACCACCAGGCATAAGGGAGTTCATAAAAACCAATCAATGAAATGAAGTGAAATGAAACACCCCTCACCCCCTTTTCGAATCTAATCCACCCTTTCTATTACCCACCACCCACTCATACGACAAGATAGCCAACAACAGGCGAAATGCTGGGGAATTTCATGCACGCCAATAACGGTAATTGCCCCTAAATCCTCGAACACCGCATCTGTATAAAACCACACAAAAGGAATCCAAAGCGCAAATTTATGACCCCCATTTCATGCCGCCTGAAACCTAAATTATATGGCTTTTCGTCTGCATTATCGAACAGTAAAAGAGAAAAAAAGGGGGGTTAAACCCCTCCCCCCTTTCACGCCTTGTGTGAGAAAGTGTGGCAAAGCCATCCCAATTAGGGTGGCTAAATTAAAAGGTTAGGGTTGCACTATCAAGGCGGAATTAAGAGGGAACAAGTTCCTAATCAGGATAAGAGGTCTCTTCTTAATCGCCGCTGCCAGTGCGAGTTAGGAGTTGAGTTGAGGTGTTTGCTGCTGCTTTCTGGTTGTAACATCTTCGCAAGACTATAAGGGAATCAGTGCTATTGTTTTGTAATGCCTATGGGTTTTGAAGTTGTGTAAGGGAAACTGAAAGTGGGACTTGGGAATCAAAGAGGTAAAAATAAAAATAATAATAATAAAAAAATACAGTTCTAATCTGAACCTCTGTTGGATGATGGAAAATTGTAATATTTCTATTGTGTGTTTCTGTCCACATTTTTAATAATGTAGGTGCTAAATAGTATGAATACTAGGTAGGGCAGTGTTTTAATAAGGATTCCTTAAGTGGTTTGAATCTTCCTACGTTAAATCAATTTAAGCAAATTGACAGAACTTATGAAAATTTCAGGAAACATAAAATATTCATGTACTTGGTAGTCTTATACATATCTTATGGTTAAAACAACATAGTAAATTTGATACGTGTCTACACTTTAGTGCTAAAAGGGAGTAACAAAATATAAATACAAGAAGAAAAGTGTCATTTAGCATTCTTATAATTACGACGCTTCAGTTTAGGAGACATGGGTCACTTTTCCCAACATTTTTTAGTTTTGCTTAGAATTAAATAAAATTGAGCACAAACGTAGAAGACATGACTTGTAACGCAAAACAAAATTTGAGCTCATAATGTAAATTATATAGTAAACTATTGAGAAAAATGCATTAAAATAAAACAAAATTTTAATTTTTTTCAAAATTCTCCTCATGACACAATATTTAACGAACATGAAAGAAAAATTCGAAGTTGTTTATCAATATATTATAAACATATTACAAATGCCCAACACACACACACACACACACACACACACACACACACACACACACACACACACACACACACACACACACACACACACACACACACACACACACACACACACACACACACACACACACACACACACACACACACACACACACACACACACACACACACACACACACACACACACCCACACACACACCATGTATTTCCTTGTAGTACATTAAAAATTATACTTTACAAAAAATTAAGTATATTTATCAAAAAATGAATCATTAGGAGTTTTTCGAACATAAGTAATATGTGAAAATAGCGAAGCTGAGAAAAATGCATTTTTAACTTTTG
This sequence comes from Linyphia triangularis, assembly GCA_963978545.1. Taxonomy (NCBI): domain Eukaryota; kingdom Metazoa; phylum Arthropoda; class Arachnida; order Araneae; family Linyphiidae; genus Linyphia; species Linyphia triangularis. Next base: position 63,196,834 of record OZ021722.1, read on the forward strand.
CCAACTAATGTGAAATAAGTTAAAATAGTTAGTTAAAAAAAAGATTTTAGCACTTAAAATCATTGGATTTCAAAAATTCAAACGCGAAATTAAATCTAGTGATGTCAGCTAGTGATTAAAGTTAGTGATGTTTCGATTTTTAAAATAACACGTCATCTTTGCAGTTTCAGTGTCCCATGTCCCTTTAACGTGCTTTAAAATCTTACTAATAAGCATTACGATTGTTTACAAAGTATACACTAGCCACTTTAAAATCCGGGATGAAAACCGTATTGTAAAACAACCGTTGTATCAACACCTCAAGGTTTTATTACTGATACGGAGAGCTTATCTACAGACTTGTAATGTCTAATTTTATAAAATATTTTTCCAGTTTAATTGAAGCTTTCTACTTTTGATTCAACAATAATTAAGAAACAATATATCTTTACTGAAAAATACAAATATAGCCAAAAAAGTATTAATCTCTTTTTTTCCTAAAACTACTTCATATGTGGGGAGCGGGAAATCTATAAAGCGTGTATTTGTTTGTGGAAATATTTTTTACCGTAATGGTTATAACACTTCTATTGTGCTTTGGTGGTAGTACATCTAGAGCTTAATGGTGGTGCTAAAATTTCATAGATCATTAAAAGGGTCTAAATGATCATATGACAGCGTTGCCCATGTGAAAAGGTTTAGTAAATAACCTTCAATGGTTTCAAAATAATGACTACAATGAATATGACCATAACTATTATCCTGTTATTAAATACATGATTCGGTGAGGACTCAAGGCATATTATTTTTCTAATTCAATAATAATTTTTTATTTCGCAAAGTTTCAGCGTAATTAAAAAGGAGCAACACGTCTCTTGCTTATGAAAAATAAAGCATAATGTACGAAAGTTTCGATTAACTCGCAAACTTATTTTTAAAGCATTAAAACTTACGCCTCTGAAAAGAAATAAATGATAAAGTCAAATGGAAGTTAAAAATTGAAAGGATGACTAGTGGTTTATAGAACAAAATGAGTGAGTGCAATGTTTCGAATAAAGAAGTTCTTTTATTTATAACTAATTTTTTCCATTGCTACAGGTATCTATGGATGTAAAATAATGCCTTGTAAATAAATTCATTAAAAATATATCAATGAGGATCTTGCTTCATAATAAGTATTTTTGTAAAAAAATGTGTTTTATGGTGCACGAATATTTTTAAATGAAGTACCATATAAATAATGCAAAACTTTGGCAGTAATTTTTAGGTGCTAATAACATTTAATTGTCAATACAAACTCAAAGCATTATGTATATTATTAACAAATCCTAAAACACAAAAGTATGCCACCTTACTTACCACACGAAGCCTACAATAAAAGAAAATGAACATATTGAACAACCCTATATTTAGTCCTGTATTTGATGCACAAAAGAACAAGCTGGGGTACACACATCTAAAAAACCACCCTCACCACACGAGGAGGAATCGACAAGAGTGCAAATTGTTCGCAGTACAAGAGTAAATATTCACTTAGGTAAAAAGCAAACGGGGGAGAGGAACTTCCGGGGTGAGGAAAAAGGGTCGGTTTATTGGGGAGTTCCCCTGTCATCGGCAATCGGCAACGCGTAATTTCGAATGTCGGCGTGAGGGGTGATCGGTTCCAAATCGGATTATCCTCTGCCCGCAGCCGATAAATGGACGAAGGGAACAATCCACAGGATCACGTGACCTCTACGCCACTGGTCCAGATGGGGCTTTTTTGGTCGGAGGGAATGGATAAATTGTTTTCCCTACACTGTCCATTATTTAGTTTTATGCGGAACTTATCCACAAAGGGGATTTTCATAAATCATCTGCAAATTATGGTGAGGTGATTTAAGCTGGTAGGGATGATGCGATATAAAAGCAATAAAAATACTCATAAACAGATTGCGTGGGGGTAATATTTAGAATTATTTTTGTAACTTGAAACTTTCTGCTTCAGTCGTTAGCTGCATCTCTGACTTGTTTTGGTAAAAGTGCTGTATTCAAATCCTTAATGAGTTTGGATATAAGTTGTAATTAGAAGTCTACGTTAACTTCCTATCATTGTTTTAAATGGGTCAAATCAAAATGTAAATCTCGAGTCTATGCCAACATTTTAAAACAGATAATTTTAGTAAAGTAGCTTATAAAGAAGTTTTCAGTATTTCTAGAACAAGAGTGCAATAATTAAAGTGTCAAATAATTATTTAAAATATTTCATTGACACTTAGAGAGACATAAACATTTTAGAATATAGAATAAATAAACATTTAAAACCAGATTAAGAAGCATGATATGAATCGTAACGTACCTGCACTCTGGCTTCAGATAACCCCAACCGCTGTGAAAGCTCTTCCCTCATGAAAGCATCCGGATAGTGCGTCTCATCAAACAACCTTTCCAACTCATTCAATTGCTCCAGAGTAAAGTTGGTTCTGGACCTTCTTTGCTTGACCTTGTGACCTCCAGGATGTTCCATGGACCCGGGTCCGCCCGTATTAGAAGACGGGCTACCCTCTTCTCGTTTCTTGGTGTCTTCCTCGTCTTCGGGCCTGGAGGAATCATCGAGTCGGTGGTCGAGACTATTACTGGTGCCATTGGTGGTGGAGGATCCGTGGTCGTGGTTAGGACCTGGTTCTTGGTGATGAGGGTGATGGAGGTGGTTGTTATTATGGTGGTGGGGATTGTGGTGGTGATTGTGATTCTCAGGTTTGACCTCTGCTGGGGATTCTGGTTCTGTGGTGGTGGATACGGATGCGATGGGGGAGGAGGCAACTGAAATGGAAAGAAAGAAAATGACGTGGTATGTATATTATGCTAATTTTTTTTTAAAATATAAAAATGCATGTTAGCATTATATATTTCAGATCAAAGTACTGTTACATACTTTTACGTATATGATTTTATATTGACACCACTACGTATCTGAAACATAAGAAATTACTTAAGGGTATCAATAGAAAAACACGTATGTTAAACCCTCTCAAATGCAGCAAAGGATGAGATTACAACGCTAAAGAGAAAGTAAAATATCCATTCACACTTGGTTAAACATAATTATTACCTTTGTTATTCGATTAAACATTCTATATTATTTAAATAAATACTTTATATTACTTTATTTAAATACATTGAAATATTTCACAATTCTTGTATTGTTTGAATAAAAGGATTCAAGGAAGCTATTTGTATTTCAACAATACCATATTATTTTCTAAAACATATAGATATGTATTCAAATCCGAAACTTATTAATCTGTATTGCTCTCCAAACACTAATCTTTATTGGACTGTACACTAATTCCAATTCGCAAACACAGTGACAGATATGAGCGATGATTCTAAATTCAAACTTTATCCAAACCCGTTCTCTCAAAACGCATTAACTTCAAAAACCCTCCATTTACTACAAATGAGGGCCATCAAGCACTTCCTGAAAAGGATCTCCTCGCTTCAAACCCAACGTCAAAACTCTGAAGACTTCACAACTGACTGGGGCGACAAAAAATGACGTAACCTTCCTTACTCAGCCCCATCTATGTGTTACACGGGCTTGCATATTGAGGGCACTTGATGTTAATGCGGGAGGAAAAGCCCCTTTCTTTGAAACGGGAGGGCGTAATGGGTTGAAGTGTAGTGTTCGATTTGCTTCCGATAGTCTCTTTTTCTTTGTCAGTAAATGATTTTGATATTTGACAGGCTGAAAGACAATACTACTATTATTTTTTAAATAAGGTTAAATGCTGATGAGGTTCCTTGATAAATGGTTCTTCTCTAAAAAGAAGTGATTTTTTTAATGCTAAATATGTATATAAGTGAAAGAGCAGGAAGAGTAGAAGTACGAATAGAAATGATATAGAAATAAAAGGAGTTATATTTTAATAAAATAATTCTTACTAGTTTAAAATGTGGTTTAAAATGTTTTCTAAACAAGAAAGAGTGTAACTGCAATAAACTAGACCATAAGAAAATAAACTATAACAATATTTACATTTTTTATTGTGACAAATATATTTCGATAAATATTTTTGTTATATAATGTAAAGTAGAATATCCAAAATATTCACGATTGTTGTTTGAAATTTTTTACAAATGCTAATTAAGGAAGGAGGAAGGAATAAAATAATTAAATACTATTATAAAGATGCAAAGTAAAATTAAATTCCTAGTCCTAACATAAATAGTAAACATTATGAATTTTGTCTTAATTGTAATCAACTTAAATAAATGCTGGAAATTAAATAAAAATATAAAATATTCTTTTTTGAAAATATGAAAAACTGAAAAAAGATATTTTTTAAGTTGCAAACGTAGATAGTAAAATTGAATCAAAGTCATTGTTTTATTAATTGCTACGAAAGTTGTAATATTTATGATTTGGTTTGTTTACTCAAGTTTAAATACTTCAATGAGCCTCGACTTTAATATATATATATAAAAAAAAAAGTCTTGATATATTTTATTAATATTTTTTATATTCATTAAAATTAAAAAATAAACTTTCTGCAGCTAGAAATTAAATTCTATCCACGCCTTTAGTATTATTTGGCTTTCATCCATCCAGAAATAAAATAACCATTTAGTAAAGAAAAAATGGTTGTGCTTTCTACAAGCTTTAACTTCAGAAAACTCGGCCACAAATTTCTAATCTAACCACATCCAGCAAAAAGCAATCCTCCGAGTGATAGCACAAGGAAGAATAAAACAAAATCCAGACATCACCCATTTAAGCCACAAGACAAATCACCATTCTTGGAAATCCAAAGAAAACTACCCATATGACACGGCCAAAAAGCAGTGAAAAAAAGTTAAATCGGGTTACCACTCCACAAGAATCCTTGGAAATACAGTAAGTAGATGAACGCCGAAGCATTGCGGTTTCCTATAGAGGCGTTTGATGGCCGCTGGCTTGTTGAAAATCACCTATCCTAAAATGGATGGACTTGGATAGAGATTCACATGATGGAATTTAGACCGGGACGTGTGGCAACGACGATGGTTTACTTATTTATTTACTTTTCGAGGTTGTGCTTTGAGGCTGGAATGCGATAAAGTGGGTAGGTTAATGTCGCCTGAACTCCGGATAATTTGTTTGGTTCTCCTTGTGTGCAGTTGGAAGGATTCCTTAAGAAGTGGATATCTGGCCAAAGTAAAATACTCCATTACAGTTTGCGTCAGTGGCCAACGCTAATCTGCGAGTGAAAGATTGGTTTCGGTCCTAGAGTTTTATGGTTGTCTTTTAATAAAAGTGATTTCCAGTTCGGTTGTGGCAGAAAGTACACAGAACTGGAAGTGGAAAATTGGTTTGAGCGAGACATTTATTTCCGTTGAGTGTAATGGTTGATGTAGCAGATGTGTTTTTCTCATTATTTGCTTTTCATTGTTTTTTCAAGTTCCGAAGCTACTCAAAGGAAATTCGTGTAAAGAAAGCTTTTGCATCTAAGCCTCGCATATTGTCTGTATATACTTTAATGTACCCATAACATAAAATTTTGATTTTTAAATGTTGTACCGGACGAATCTAGTATTTATTTGGGATTTTTTTTCCTTCAAAAAGCCATTTCTTCTATACAAATTTAACTAACTTAAAATCAATTTCAACTGCATGATGTCATTCTAAATAAATTAATGATCTTTATTGCTGGAACAAAACAAAATTACATTATTAGTAAATATGTGGTTCTTTTTATGATAAATTGCTTGAAAATGTTTTGAAATATGGTAAAATTGAAAATCAAATTACATCATTAAGTTTAAACCAATAATTTTATAAATTTCTAATTGCGTTATTGTTAATTTAAAAAAAATCTAATCTTTATGTTTAATGATATTAAAGGTTAAATTTCAGCTATTATTTTTGATTTTAAATTTAATATTATTTTGTAATACTTATTGTTATGTTTGTTAAATCTTTTAAAAGAATTAACTGTTTGCAGGTAGGTGGATTAAAATCTTGTAATGCATGGTGGGATATATTTTACCCACTCCCTATTCTACAGAAGTTGGAGTTACTCATTTCAACAGTTTAGTTACAGTTTAATATTTCCTTTAAAGTTTTTCTTTCAGTTGGAAATGCTATGCACCAATTGTAAATTATTAAATAAGTGAGAGAAAAAAAACATAAAAATTAAAACGCATCAGTAAGTAGTGTGTGCTGCTATGATTAAGATTGGAGCATTGCGTGAAGCAGTAAATTTTTGTCGCTCATTACGATACGAGTTGCTTCTTTTGTTATAATATATTATGATTGAATAAATTGTTTTATAATAAAAACAAATTTTATTTGACTTTTTATACTAATTTTGAAGCTTAAAAGTGGGGGGGGGGGATTCATGTATCCCACAATGCAAGTTATTAAAAATAGTAAAATATATTATAAATTCTTAATTATTTTTTTAATTTAAAAGTTTACAAATTTATTATTTGCTGCTTATTAGACTGAGAGGCGACTGCAATTTTAGGTTCTTCATCGAACATTATTATGAGATTTTTTTTTATAGAAAGTAGAGAAACGTTAGTAAATCATGAATCCACTGGTTTGCTGGAGCAAAAATGGCTGAAACTGCTGAAAATTGACTTTAAATGAGTTGAAGTAAATCTGATTGTCAAATGTGTCATAACTTACGAAAAAATGATAACCTCTCACTCTGTAATTTTCAAATAAGAAGGTTGTAACAGTTCTTCTTTCCCAGCGTCAAGATCTTTCATTTTTTAAAAGTTTTCCAAGTAAGCAATACATATTACGTCATAAGCGACGTAATATTTATCGTCAACTTGCTTCACTTTAAGAAGGAAGTATTTTTCACTAAAATTAAAGAACAGCGAGTTACCACGTATATAAGAATGCTCATTATTTGGCAATAGAATTTAGTACAACTCATTCAAAGTGAATATTTGAATAGTTAGGCCGTTTTTGTCCTGGCAGAACAGATTTATGACCTACTAACATTTTTCTATATTCTATTAAAAAAATTATTTCAGAATGATGTTAAATGGGGTGTCTAAGCTTGCAGCCTCTTCTCGGACTATTTATAAAGTACTTTGCACTGTCTGAAAAGCTCAACTTTGTTTTGCTAAAAAGATATGTTTCAATGAATATAATTTAAAAACTTAGTTGCATGGTGGGTTTATATATGTTACACCCTATAAAAAAGGACTTCATTGAAATATAATAATTTTTTTCTTATTTTGAGTAATGTTAAATAATCAAAATGGATGTTTTTGTCCCTTATTTTTGATAATAAAAAAATTGTGTTCACTAAGGTTTTTAGTTTCTTTAAAATTGTGTTCCTCAAAGAGTTAATAGAAGTTTTAGATTGATCCCTTAGTTTCTATATACGTATAAAAATTTAATGTGATATGCATGAAAATAACAGATATTGAGCTTTTCATTCTCTTAAAGCATTTCATTCAGGGAGGAGAGAAAGAAATGAGAATCTCAACTTCTTTTTTAATTTCAGAGTAGTCATTATTTTTAAGTTTAATCAAATCCTCACAGTTTGTGAAACTCTTTAAAGATATTTTTTATTGATTAAACAACTCAACAATGCAATTAGGGATTAATAATTAAAATCTTTAACATAGCCTATATTTCATTCTAACAAACAATAAAGCCGTAGTTGCAAAATGCATGTTTTCATTTAAATAGGCATGGTAACTGTCCTTATATTAATAAATATTTTTTTTATTTTTTTTTATTTTAGTACTGATGTATTCACATATCTTGTTAAAATTAAAAATGTGCATTATACTCCACATTATTATAATAAAATGTTATTGTATATATTTAAGAAAAAATCCAATAAATAATGTTTCAGCCGTGCACTAAACAATGAATTAATTATGTTTATCAGTTATTCCAAATGTGAGATAGCATGCTTTCCACCAATATTTTCCTCTCTAACGATTTACCATTCAACTTTGTAATTAAAATTAATTTTTTATTAGATTATGGAAAAAGAACCAAAGGTAGCTATCGGACTGTTTCAGAAAATCTTTCTTCCAAACCCTCTCTGAAGAACAACATCTAATAAAAGCGCATAAAAGATGATTGAAAGAAATAAGTAAATAAAAATTCCGGAGACAGCGATAATACCCAACACTTACAACTTCCGACTGAGATATACCCACACCTCTCCCTCTCTTCGAAAATCTTCTATAATATATATCTCTGACTGCATTGAGAACCGCATAAATCGAATAAATACACAACACTAAAGAATAAAAAGCCACAAAACCCGGTCAAATCACGTGGTGGCCTCAGGCACGTTCTACTCAACAGAAAACCAAATAAAAATAATAAAAAAAAAAACTTGCTCTCGCACGTGCTACATCCCATAAATTACAAGTCGAAAAGGGAGGGGGGTCCCCCCCTTTAAACGTAGAAGGTAGAGAGGGGGGAGAGGAACGAAAAAAATTAAGGCTTATAGTGCCAAAAAATTCCAGCACTTAGGATAGCTCCATGTGCGAAGTTTGAAAGCCCTAATGCAATTATTGGACATGCAACTTTGATGAAGGTAAGCGCACCTTTCATACATTTATCCGGTTTTATTCTGGACCGCTGTGTATCCCCTTTTCTCTATCCGGCCGAGGGGTTTTATATTACGGTTTCCCGGACTGCCGCCAGTAGTGTTTTTAAATTCGTAAAATCGGCCCTCCGCCACGTTAGGCCTAGCGTTTGACACGTAAGACTGCGGGTTGGCGGATTTTATAGACTCGAGATTTTGGTTTTGTTTCTGGTCTGTTCTTGTCTTATATGTGCGTGCGTGTTTGTGTCTTTAAATGCATTTTTATCTTCCGAAGCCCGTGCGCCATGAATCGTGAAATTCGGTTTGTAGAGTTTCTCAGCAGCTATTATGTTGCTTCTGTTGTGGATTGTTTTCGGTTTCGGTTGTTTTGTTTTCGTTTCGGGACGTTTCGCAGATGAATACACAGCTTCTAGGTTATCTTGGTTCAATATTCCTAATTTGAAAGCAGTAGCGCACTACTGCTTTCTACTGGTTTTATATTTAAATGTTAATCATTATTTAGAAATGTATGCCCTTTTGATCAGACATTAATGTTTTTCCAGCTTATACTTTGAAATAATAACGATATCATTAAAGCGAAATGATCGAATATTAAAAAGAATTATACCAAAATATTAGAACCTCTGTAACTATGAGATTTCATAATACATTAATAGTTTTTCACATACATTTCTGTCCATTATTTTCGTTACCAACGGCGTATATTTATTAATCTCGCTGATAAATTAAAAACTATACATGCATGTATAACTGAACTCATAAATTAATAACTATTTATGTAACTATATAAGTTTTGCATTGAAAGGATGTGCTATCGTCAAATCTGTGTTGGTTGTCTTTGTTAATAGTATTCTAAGTTGTTAATTTTAATGATATACGAGTAGTTAAGAAAATAATAATTAAAAGCATTCTAATTTGTGATATAAAAAACACAAATCAGAATGTTCTCATTGCATTTTTTTTTTACAATATATATATATATATATATATATATATATATATAAAAAAAAAAAAAAAAAAAAAAAAAAAAAACTAAAAACATAATTTTTTTCCATTTTTCCCCAATGATAATAATGCTTTTTAAAACCCACAGCTTTATTGTTTTTTTATGATGAACTTATAGTAGAATTTTTCATAACATATATTAGTTAAAAACATGCTTACTTTAGAATTATATTAATAAATTTTAAAAATATAAAAAAAATATACATAATTCATTACAATTTTAAAATAATTTGCATTGATTATTTAAACAGTTAATACACTAAACATTGAATGAAAATTATTATCCATGATTTTTAAATAAAACAGATTTTAATATATTTTCAAACTAACGTATTTTTTAAAAAAGTTTTATGACGGTCACAATAAACATTTTTTTAAAAAAAGTGGATCTTAAGTGATTGTTTTGTTGTTCCATTCCAATTATTTTGAATTTAAAATAATCCATTGAAAGATTTTACTTTCTAACCAAAAAATCTATTTTTCGATGTTTCTAACCTTTAAAAAAAATTCAAACGCATACTAATTTTTCCTACTGTCACCTCAATCCTCTAAACCCTTGAAATACGCAAATCACAAGAGAAAAGTGCCCAATCCTATTTCATCCAGTACCACTTACGCTAAACCCCACAACTCGACATTCAAATCCGTCCTGTCTAGAACCCCATCTCCCAGTCATATGCAGACAATTCAAAGCACTGGGTCTTCAAAACAAAACACACAAAAGCTGTCAAAAATGTGGGGGGCCAACAAGAAAGCCGATAGGCGCCTTCAAATTTTCAAACACCACATTTCTGAAGGGCAAGGACGCCATTTCCCTGACACTGTCGTATCAAATTCGAATTCAGCCGGAGCCCACAAATGCCATAATAACGCGTTTCTTCTTCCCGGATTTGCCTGACCAGTGTTGGCAGGAGAAGATGCAAAATCCTCTGTCAGGATTCTCGATGGTGTGTAACAGTTCCGGAGGTTGACAGTGGAGAGACAATCGGGGTTAGGGAAATGTTGGGGAGATGAGGGTAGGCGAGGGGTAAATTCGAGTGTCGGGTATAAGGAGTGTTTGGGGTTGTCTCTGCTATGTGGTTTTGTTTGAGAATACCTTTAGAACAGATGTGAAAGAGAACTTATGCAGATGGTTGCATCTTACGAAAACAGCGATAAGATTTGTTTGTTTGTATTTAATTTGAAACTGTGGCAGCAAGGCGTTTTATATAGAACGAAACAATAACAAATATTATGGAAATAATGAATTAAGGTTATGTTTAATTTACGTTGTTTAAATGTCTTGTTAAGATTTGTATGTTAATTATTGGGATTTAAAATTCCATTTCATAATATATTTTCTTTGAAATTTTTGTAGATATGTAATTACTAATATGTTGTGATAGGTACTCTTTTTGGGTTATTTGAGATTTTATGAATAATTTGTCACGCATTTAAAATTTGTTCAAAAATGGATTAAATATTGCTTAATATTTATCTTTTATTTTATGATAATTAATTTTTTTTAAAAACTTTTATGTAGATTTCCTTGTCATATTTTATTTGAGTAATTTAATCATGTATGCTTTGTGTCCAAACATATTTTCAAATGTATAATAGGCAAATGCGTTGCCTTTACAAATCAATATTATAAAGTTACAAACATTATTTTAAATTTATGAATTTTTATCTAACAAATATTTTTTTCTTTAAAAAAATTTCTCTACAAGTTACGTACTCTGATAAACTAAAATGTAAAAATTAAAATAATCACTTTTCTTATGTGTTGCAGATATAGTAATTAACTAAAGCTTTACATATTTTAACTCTGATTTTAAAATTTGATAATCTCTGCGTTTTATGTTAAAATTACATTTTCTGAACCATATACTTCTAATTTATTTTCTAAACTAAATATATATTGTATAATAAAATTTAAAAATTAGCTTCTAATTTTTTTTTTACATCATTTTGTTTTTATGAAAGCCAAAATCCTTAACAAATATACAGAGAATATAATTCTCTATACAACAAGCATGCATACTACAGAACCATTAATAAACTAAATCAGTCGTGTCGAAAGGGCTGTATAAAAAATAAGCCAGACCTTGACCCCCATTACACCCCAGTTTAATACAATAACATCATTTAGCCGGTCGACACTCTACACGCAGCATTGCTCATGTAATACGAGTACAAGGCGAGGAAGAGAGAAGTATTGTCAAATCCGATTACATAAATTGTGCATCAACATGCCCCAACAAAAGGCACGTGGGGGAAGAGAAGGCAAAAAATAAATAAAAAAATCACCACAGTTTACCGCACAGATCTCCGATCTCCTATTCGGATCCCCAATCGTGTTAGACCCCCCTCTCCCTTCGATAACGTAATCCTGATTTGGGGAGGGTAATTCAATCAGTATTTTTCGTGGGACTTCCTGGAATGATGTGTGAGGGAATATGGACAGTGAGGATCAAGATTTCTCAAGCGTTAGATATCGGAGTTAGTTTTTTTTGTGTGTGTGCTTGGGTGGGTCGGTTTATTCTTTGATACTGTTTCGATTAATAATAACTTGAAAGATATATTTAAACATATTTTACAATGCTGTAGTGTTCACTTTAAATTATTTGGAATATTTGGCTTTAAGTTTAAATACTGGATGTAAAATGGATGATGAGCTAGAATACTTTTATTCGTCTTTACAAAAGTCCCTTACATTCATAGTTGATTCGGTTATTTGAGAAACTCCAGAAGTTATTTGAAAGTACTTTAAGGAAGTAAAGAAAAGCAGTTCTAGTGAAATAAATGTGTTATAAATAAATGGGATTTTTCATGACCTGAGAAAAATAAGATTGATAGGATTTGCTATGTAAGCTTAACATATACTTCCAAGGAATTGATTATTAATGAAAACTAAATTTTGAAAAAAGGGACCCGTGGAGTTTATCATCTAACGTTTTCACTTGAAAATTCAAATGTTGTACTTTGGGGTGCATAAGCAGTACTTCTGTCTAAGCAGTGGATGTTTTTTATTAGAGTAAGTTATTTAATTCTTTTGATATTGGAATAAAAGGTAATTTGGTATATTGTTTATTTTCTTGGATTAAACAATTTACGAATAGGTAAGAAATTCAAATATTACTTACATTCAGATGTATTTCAATATTGACATGGTGTTTTGTTAAGGTATTTGAAATATTTTTAGAAATAATGTTTTAAAAGTTATTTCCTTGATTGCTGATATGTATGGTTGATATTTACTAAAGTAGTTGAAAATTTTATTCTTTAAAATGAAACTGTGAATGTTCCATTATGTCCACTTTAAAATCATTGAAGTTTTGCTTATACACCATAATATCCCCCCCCCCCCCAAATTTATTAAATGGTTTCGATTTTATTTTAGGAGCTCAAGGTAACAAGAAACCACATCAATAATTTCAAACATAAACTATGTCTATAATTCAAGCTCCAACTAATTTCACTGAATGATGTATGATTATATAAAAAGGGTATTTCTCATGTTTTAAATGGTTTTTAGAAATTTATTAATTTAAAGTTAAATAATTCCACTGTATAAAAATAAAGAAAATATTTTCATTGAATTAAACTCTATTATTTTATCGTCAAAGTTTTGTAACTTGAAACACTATCGTTTAATAAAACGCATTCCCCTGCTTATGTAGTTCCAGATTTTGCTATATTTTCCAAAAGCATACGTATAAAATGAAGTTGATCTCGTCATTATTTACATATAGTTTTTTTAGAATACAGTCAGAAAAGTTGTGTTGAGAAAATTTTCCAGAGCTGATATTAAACAAGCTAATAAGGAAAGGACGTAATGCTACTGATGCATGTAGAAGAAAATCCCTGTAATTGGGTTAGGATTTAGTTTGTTCTTTCAATTATCAATCCCACATTTCCCCTTGAATAATTTAATCACAATGCCTCTTAGGTGAGAGTGTTCTTATGCGAAGTAATTAGCTTCATCTAATTAAAAATTGTTAATTTGCAACTCAATTAGCTAACATTAAATTAAGAAGCAACATATTTATACGTATACGAGCTATTGTTTTTTAGATAAATAATTATCTCTCCAATCCTCATTTGCGTTAACTTTAAGGAGTTATTTATTCCAACGGATATTAAAATAATTTTAACATTAAAATATATTTAATCAAATACCTAAAATGTGTTAGTGCAAAATGTAAATAATTTTTCCAGATACAATTACTGCATTGGGTTAAAAAAGTAATCTAAAGTGAGCTGCAAGTCTTTTTTTAACCTTGTTATAATAGTGAAATTTTCCAGTGTTCTAATAAACTCACGTGATAGTTAAATTTTTTTCAACCAAAAATATAATTTCTATAATTTACTTTGAAGCAAGAGATTGCAGTTGCTAAACATTACAATACCTTTTTAACAATTTTCTATAATGGACTTAGTTCTCTTAAACTTTAAACACTCTATTAATTAAAAAAAAAATTATTGCTGTTATTTACTATTAATTATTAAGCCTGAAATTTATTGTTCTTTTATATGATAATAAAATATTTATCAAGGAAATTTAATTGATAATGATAAACGAAAATGAATTAAAAAACTTAAATGTATTTTAAAATTATATTAAATCCTAGATATATATATTTTTACATTTAAAAATAATATTAAGTTCTGGATATTCTTTGACTTAGCAACATTTAAAAACAAAATGTTTCAATACTGTATTTTTGTTTAAGAAAATTCTCATATAAATATTTTATATAAAATCAATGCGCATTTTTAATTAATGGTATCACTCTTTTGTTGTTAAAAGATGCTACAATATAAATATATTTTTCTATTGTAATCATGAATTCCGAAATTTTATTCCATCAAATGATTATCTGATTAATCTACTCAGCAACAATAAACTTCAAGATATTTAATCAACACAACATACCATAAAAACTGACTTCTACCAGACTTTCAAACAGCTTAAAAAAAAAAAAAAAAAAAAAAAAAAAAAAGATCCCTCATGTTCACGTCAACACCAATACATGCAAATGTCCCTATTCATAACCCCTTTTTGAACGAAATCTGCGGATGAGCGAGAAACCAAAGCATACAAAAGAAGATTAAAGGGAGGGGAAATATAGATATTAATTCAGCACGCATGCAAACGTGTCCGTCAGTTTGTGGGGTGGGCCCGAAATTGTTTTTGGCATGCCCCTCACTACACACCACTGTTTTTACCAAAAGGGTGTGTGGGATTGTGAAGGGCATGTTGAGAAAATTTCGAAAGGGGTTGAAAAGGATGTATAAGGTGTGAAAGGTTGTCCCTTGGCATTCGGCTCAACCGATTTCGTATGGGGATGCAGACTTCAGGGATTTGAATTTGAATAATATATTTAGGTGTACTCTTGACTTTTTGAAAGTTTCGCAATCATTTGGTGTATTATTATTATTTTTTAAATCTTGTCTGGATAGTTATTTATTATGAAAGCTTATGATTAATTCTAAACACTATTTTGTTTGAAGTTGATAGCTATATACACTTATGGTTAATTTCTACTATCTAAAATTGCATCCTTTTGTCTATCATTCAATGTGTATAAACTGATGATAATGTCTATACAGAACACATGATAGAATATTAGATTGTCTTCTGATGATACAAAGAATATATTTGTCTTACAAATTTTTATCCATTCAAAAATGCCCAAAAGTACTTTATATAAATTTTTCCACTGGGACTTAAGAATAAAAAAATATGTTTTACTTATTATTTGTTCCATTCTAAGTATATATTTTTGATTGCTTATCATTTTTGATCTGGTTTGATGACGGTATGTTTGTATTTCATGTGCTAAATATTGATTAAAATATCTTATGTGCATACTTCTATAGAAAAGCTGACTAAGTAATAATTGTATGTTAGTTATGGAAACAAATTAACTGCAGATAAAAATGCAAAATTATACTTAAAATTTTTTATTATCATGTTCAGATGGATAGAATTATATTTATATTATGATAGATTTTAAAATATTATCTTTGCTACAATTACCATTTTCATATAATAGTAAATGTGGCAAAGGGAATAATTCTATACAAATGATCATGATAATTTTAAAATAATTCCAGAAGTTTTTAAAATTTTTTTTGCTTAAAAAATTTATTTCTCTTACTTATTAAGAAACAGAATTTCGTAGAAATTAAAATTATGATGCCTCTTATAAGAAGTTTTTGTCCCGAATTTAAGGAATTTTCTTGATTTTACAATTGCCATATTGAGATTTAAAGTTGGGCAAAATTCATAAGTTTTTAATATCGTTTCTAAGACATTTGCTTGCTTAAAAAAACTAATATTTCATTTTCTCATACTGTTTATCATGCTTTTCTAATAGTTAGGAAATTAGGACATTTTATTTAAAAAGGAAAACATGAAGAAACCCCATTCTAGAAAGTATACTTTTTTCAGTTTGTTGTTTCCCTTGTCGAAAAAGTATCTGCGTAAGTAAACAACTTTTACAGATGTTTAGAAACAAAGGAAGCCAAAGCCTTGTAGTTGTTTTTTGTATCAAAAAAGTATCTACGTAAGGAAACGACATTTACAGACCTACTAATCTTTGTTGTGGGTAATCGTTGCTCCAAAGGAAACTGCTTTATTAATATTATAATTTATCCAATTAAACAAGTAATGACAAAAATGTAAATAACTTTGCGATTTTTTTTTAACTAGAAATAATACAACTCATAAAAATATTTTTTAAATATAAATCTTATATATGCATTACCAATTTTCATATTCATTAACAAAGGGTCGTTTCTGTTGTCAGCGTATGCTTGGTGTTGGCCTCTAATTTTAAACATTAGAAACATCTCTATCAGCCAAATATGTTGTAAACTACTTTTCAAAATTTCCCCATAAAATTAATTAACGAGGAAAGAGTTTCCTCAATGATCAGTTAAATGCTATTTCAGCACGATTGTATGACGGCAAGTTGGTTTTTTAGTATTTCTTAAAAGCGATCTTTTAGTAACAGTGACAACCTCTAAAATTTGATAGAATGCATCGTCATCGAATCTATCTGCCAAGTTTCAACCCGATTGAATGACGGCGCCATCATTATACACATTTCCCGTCATCGATATACACAGTCAAACATCCACTCACACACACGCAAAATCGAAGTTAATATAAAGGATTTAAAAAATGGATTTTCACATAAGAGAAAGTTTGAGATAATGGAAAACAAGTTTCTTTCAAAAAGTTATTTTAGAAACAAAATAATATACTTACGATTTTTTCCTCACAAATGGCTATAGTAATCAAATATTTAATATATATTTTACTAGTATTGATATATATTCCCCAAAAAACGAAAATATTTTAAGCAAATGTAATTTGCTCACATACAAAACAATCATAAAAAAAAAACAATGTTTTTGTATGTGATTTTGATTACATTACTCATTTTTTTTTCTTTTGAAAATATGCCCTGAATAAGGTAGTTAAAGTAAACTAGAAAGGAATTTTTGCTGGAATTCTCATTAGTTTGTTAAATATCTATAAATTACACTTGGTAAGAAAATACATTTATAAAAATCAGTTAAAAAGAGCAAGAAATCATAATCAGTTTAACAACAACAAAATATCGAAAACGTTAAAAAACAAATTTAAACATTAAATGAAAAATTCTAATTACACAGATAAGTAACGGTTGGATACTTTACTAAACTGAATTCCAAATCAGAAAAGATTTAGCCGTATCTATTGTTTTTGAAAAATAGTTAGCTTATGAAATGGCAAGAAACCCATCAAAGTTTACAATTCGATAACTAGTTACAACCTTAAATCTTAAAAAAATAATAATAATAATTCCAAAGTTGAGAACTTTTACTTCTCTTTTCAAAATTAACTGCATTTTATTACCTATACTCTGCGAAATAAACTTTCCTTATCACTCATCATAAAAAAAAAAATTCCACTTATTGAATCTGACAATATTTCTCGCACAACGCACTCAACAAACTATTTTTACAATCCTCTACTTTCACTCCACAAAATATCAAAACTAGACCACTCACCATGCCTGTCATTGCTATCATCCTGCATCCTATCCTCCTTGTCCGTAACCACACTCGAAGGAGAAGAAGTTCCACCAGAAGCCGGCCGAGGCAGAGGTGGCAGTAGCCCGGCGGGTAAGCCCAGACCCAGTGTTGAGTGGGCCAGGGCCAGGCCCGGAAACATATGGGGTGCCGATAGTCGATCGACAACGCTGTGGAGGGACCGCGGACCACCTGGTCGCGCGAGAAGATGTGGGAAGCTGCTCACTGCCGTTGAAAGGGGGCGATCGGGATTGAAGGACTTGGAAACGAATTCGGTTAGTTGTTCCATTGGAAGTGAGTTTGAAGTTATTGTTATGTCTATGGAAACAGACTGTAGCTTGTAAGGAATAGTTTTAGAAGTCTGTAGTCGTGCTGATTGTGATGCTGTAATTTTTTGTGACTTAATTTAAAGTTTTAAACAATGATGGGGATGATATGCTGCTCAACGGCATAGATTAG
Organism: Linyphia triangularis; assembly: GCA_963978545.1. NCBI lineage: Eukaryota > Metazoa > Arthropoda > Arachnida > Araneae > Linyphiidae > Linyphia > Linyphia triangularis. Next base: position 63,214,902 of record OZ021722.1, read on the forward strand.
GTGGAAATGTGATGTTTTAAAACACATTGTGATAAGTTTATCTAACACTTAGGAATTATTGATCAGGGGAGATTTGAGAGTATAGTTAGGTATCGTTTTTGTAATAAAATTTTTTTAGTCAAATAAAATCCAGAGTTCTTTTGAATCTTCGAACGCTCAAAGCTAATTGCTCATTAATTTTGGATTTTTTCTCACAAATGTTGTCTTCTTAAAGAAATTTTTGATTTTTCTTTTAAATGCTACTTCAGTTTTTCTTCTTGGAAATAAACTTCAAATGTTCTTTTTAAAACCAATTTACTACCACTTTCTGACAAAACAGTACTTCCTGCAATTTCCGATTGATGAACATTTTTCAGAAAGCAGATACGTAATTTTTAAATTACCTAACACTCATCTTGTTGTAAATAAAACTTAAGTTTCACTGATTAACAATTATATTATTCAAAAATAAACCTACAGTTATAACAATTTAAAGTAGGCGTTAATACATCAATTAGTTTGATCAATCCTCGATGAAGATAAGTGAATGCACGTGCACGGGAAGTTTGTCGATTGCCGTGTTAGGATTCCCTCCGCATCAATTGACAACTGTCGGGATTTTCAGTTTGCTCTCTTCCTTGTCGCGAGGGAACCGGAAGTAGGCGGGGAGACTGGGCTGGGTCTAACTAGTGACGTCACTTCTCCATGTGATGTCTAGTCCCTCCCCATAAGAGTTGAGGAATTAGAAACTGTTTTGAAGATGGCTTTTTTCGACATTTGAAAGAATTTAGATTAACTTTGAAAAACTGCGGTATAAAATGAAATTTGTTTTATTCAAGAGTTTTTATTGTAAAAAAAATGTAGTTAACAGAGTTGAATACGAAGAGAATATTTTATATAGAATTTGGTTCATTTATAGAAAATATAATTTCTTTAGTGATAAACAACTTACAGAATAGTTTAAAATGATCAGAAATTGATTTAATTACAAATTAGATACTTCATTATATTATGTTTATCTTAGCTTTTTATTGAGAATATTTGAGGATTTTTTTAGCACTTCCATCCTTTTAATAAAAATAATTTTTAAACCATACCAGGTGTTTTACTTTTAAGTGTAATTTCTTTTAGGTGTTTGAGTTTTTCGGCACCATTACAATAAATCTACATATAATAAATACATCCATTAAGAAGTTTGGTGCTAAATTAAGTAAACTTAAAATTTTATGCAAGTCTTTAATGTGTTATGATGCACTTAGAGATAAAATATTTCTTAAATGTTCCATTTTATGAAATAGTTTGAAAACGGTTGTAATCAAAGTAAAAATACTAAAGTGGTATTTTTTTCTTATCATAAGTATTGCATTTCCCAAGCAATGTCCCACGATTTTCTATCAGGGTCATGGTTTTGATTTTACATACCACCTTTACTTATGAAAAAACTCTTTCACGTAAATTATTTTATAAAGAAACTACATACGCATGTATTTAAGAACAAACATTTCGAAATAGGAACGCAATGTGTCGTTACGAAACAGAAGAAATTTAGTAAGATTTTAAAATATTTCGTAGTTCAAGGAAAAAACGTAATGAGGCCAGAAAACTGTCAATTTAAGGTTAAATGTTTTAAAATATTATCTCTGTGCTAGAAATTTCCATAATACATCTTTACTTTTTAATTTTTAAAATAATATTTTACAAAATTCATTTGTTTCTAATTTAAGAATTTTCACTTTAACGTGAGACTAAACCCTCTCAGAGTAACTCACTTGTGCTCTTGTGAAGAGATCATTATGGCAATTCAACATAGTGCATTGCAAGACATAATTATTTTACAACTAAATATTTATCTTTGGTATTTACCAATTAAAATTATAATCCCCCCCCCCCCCTTCGCCCTTCTGAATACTACATGATAACCGATGTGACTGAATGCATTCCTTTTAAGAAAAGATTACTGTTAGCAGAAAAGTTTTGGTCTGGAGATGTAATATGTAATTACCATATTGACTTTTTCCTGAGTGTATGAGATGATTTTACTAGAAAATTTTACTGAAGTAACATTTATTAACTCCATGCAAATCGATAATGATAAAATATTGATTTTTAATGTATATTTACGGTGCATATTACATGCATATTTTAACTATACTATTGCTTAAGATGAAAGACAAAAAATTGAATAAAATTGGTGTATATAAGTCAAATAACGTCTCCTGTTTGAATTTAATGAATCATATGTGGAAAGCTTTGAAGATAGGAATTTGGTAAGATTCAATATATTGAGAACTAACTATCTATCATTTGAAAACCTGTGTAAAGGTTGTCAACCAGAGTTCAAAACAAAACTTTATGTTAAGAGTGAGAATACAGTGTAAGATAAATATATAAGCTAGGAAAGATCATATCCGCTATTAAATATATGCAAAAGAAGTTTAACCATAGAAATCGTAATTGTTTTATTTCGTATTTCATTATATTAAACAAGAATTTAAAAACAAATTGGTGAGAAAAAGCCGTTTTTTTAGCCCGTTTGATTTGTCTTTTAACCACTACCTCTTTAATCTTGATTTATTAATTATTTTTACAGGGGGATTTTCAAATTTGAAGTTTTTTTTATGTTTGGCAAAATAATATTTTTATTTCAAAATTTAATAACCTGAGGGCTTAGAAGTTTTTTTTTTAAATACATACTAATAAGATTTACGATGTATAATATTATAATAATATGCATGTTTTTTTTTTAAATAATTTTTTAACAAAGAGCAAACATATAATATGATGAACCTATGTATTTTTTTAAATATATATTTTAATAAATCTATAAAATATCTTTTTTTTTTCTGGTACATATTAATTAATTTATGTTGTCCGAGAAATATGTCAGGTCTGGTACTCAAGTTATTCATTTCTTAAATTACTCAGTAGATTGGACCTTCATTTTTTAATATTGCTTTCATGATTCAGTATTGGAAAGAAACCATTTTTAAATAAAATCTTGACCTGTAAGTACTTTTAGATTTTCATAAGATGAGTATTTTTATGTTATTAGGTCTGTTATCAACTTTTACAGTTAATCAGTGTAGCCATATGCTTGCCACATGCAAAGTAATTTTGTGAACTGTATTTGAGACATGGTGTCTTTTCAACTTGGTTGTAAAAAAAAAAAAAAAAAAAAAATAATTGTCAGGTCTGTTACCTGTAATGAAACAGACACGACATAATTTTTAAAAAGTAATAAAATTTAAAAAAATGTATAGAAATAAATTATCTTAAAATGTCGCAAGTTTATATATCCAATGAAAACCAACAAATTAATAAAGAAATAAATCTATAACGTCTGCTCTTCCAAATTATATCAGGTTTGTCACTCTCAATAAGTCTATTGCTCTTAATGTCAGGTACCTGTTAAAAATAACAGACCTGACATGATTGAAAAAAAATATTAAAACTTAAAAAATATATAAATAAATTTTCTTAAAAGATTACAAGTATTTATAATATATCTACTAAAAATTAACAATTAAATTAATAAATAAATAAACACAAAAATAACAAAAACAACAATAACACAAAAATCTACTCTTCAAAATTATATCAGATTTGTTACTCAATGTCAAGTTTGTTACACATTGTCAGGCCTGTTACTTTGTAAAAAATTATTAAAAATAAAGTTTTTGACTCCGAATTACAAATGAGGATGCAAATAATAGATTTGAAACCTATTTATGATATGTTTTTAAATATATACAGTATAGCATGCTTTTTATACATTTTAGAGAAAAGTTAAACTAATAATAATTAGTTAAATTGACATACCTGATATTTTTTAATGTTAACAAAATATGAATTATTTCTCAACTGGAAAACTAGCAAATAAAAATTTCAATTTTAAACTGATTAAATATTATGGAAGCTGATTTACCTATTTAAAAAACTGTAAATTCATATAAAAATTTTAACATTTTTCTTGTATCAGACCTGAAATTTTTTAGTTTCGTAGCTACTTACAAGAGCCTCACAGGTCTAAATTTTAATTTAATCTTGCTGATGGCTATGAAAAACATATGCAAAAACTAATTTTTTCAATTTAAAAAATGCCTCAAATTTGAAAACCACCCATTTATAAAAGAGATCATGTGATTTTTTTTATGGCACTGTAATGTAACTGAGAATACCATAAAATGGAGTTAATAAGAATCTTTTTCAGTTTCACTTTTTCAAATAAAATTCACTTGAAATGTCTTAAACTTGGATCTATTTGAAAATACAAGACACATATTTTTTGCTATTAATTTTATTAATTTCTGATACTGGTAAAACAGAAATTGTTGAATAAGACGAGAATATTTTAATTGTTTGCACTCATTATGAATTGCCGTTACATTTATGAAGTTACATATATCCTGTTATATTTTTTGTATTTTTAGTTTAATAGTAAAATAGTGTTGACTTTTCCGAATTACCGAGCTTTGAGATGTAAAAGATGTATAAATATTATCGGGTCAATATACTAAGAGTATGTACGGCAATAAATTCAACTTTTCCTTATTTCACGTTTATTTATTAATATGAATTGGTATGTTAAGACAACCTCTATACCTGATCCCTAACAAGATTTCTTATTTAGAGAAATACTTTCTGCAAACAAGCAATGAAAATTTTCTAGTTATATATTTCTGACTTTGCGGATTGAAATCTCCCTACAAGAATTATTTCTTCAGCTACAAGCTTTACTGTTGTCATCCTCAAATTGATTTTTTGTAAGGTTTCAACATAAGTATTTTTGAAGTCTCAGGTCTATTTTGTAATGATTCAATATTTTAGGCCTTGTTTTATACTTTTGAGATATAAAACAAAGTTTAAGTAAAAATGGCCACTATTAGTGAGTATGGTTATGTATGAATAATAGTTTATATTTTCATTTTATTTATACATTAAAAAATATGATGTTTCAGTGCTTTAAAATTTCTGCGAATTCATCTTTAATATATTGGTAAAGTAATTTATCTAACAGCCAATTTACATATTCCCAAATGATGGGTTGATATACACTCACTTCCAAAAGTTAAGAAAGTAGCGGTAAAATGCGAAAAAAGGCACAAGTACTGCTTTGATTGACACAAAATGCCACAAGTAAGTAGCTCTATGTTTATTCATGAAACAAAACAAAGAATTACAAACAGAGATAAAAAAAAAAAAAAAAAAAAAAAAAAAAAAAATTGAATTTTGATAAATTATAAGATGACTTTATATTTGCGTCATTAACAAAATGGTGTTTAAATTCAAAACAAACAACAAAAAATTGACATTAATAGTGTATGTGAGAACCCTCTCACCTGCATACAAAGTGTACAGCGCGTGATCATGCTTGTTACGAGGTGATCAACCACCTCAGAGTCCAGGAATCACCATTCCTCCTGTAAGGCTGTTTCTAAATATCAAAGAGAGGCTGAAGGTGGGAAACGTCTATATACAATATGGCCGAGAGCATCCTAAAGATTTTCAAGTGGATTAAAGTCGGCGAGTAAGCAGGCCACATGCACAATCCCCTCACTCTCCAGAAAGTCTAGCTCTATGGGGAAGCCCAATAAAACGAAAGAAGGACCAACTGCTACAGCGTAGAGTTTTTCTATAGGTTCTAAGACTTCATCTCAATACTGTACAGCCGACCCAAAACCTCGCGTGAAGATGTGCAGGTCGGGGCGATATTACAATGAAATCTCTTCCTAAGATCATGATGTTTTCACCGCGAAATGCGTGATGTTCGGGGATGTTCTAGGGCCAATTGTGTGTGCCTTGTTAATCCAGATCCTTATACGCTTATCATCGGGTTGAAGGGTAAATCTGGTCTCATCTGTGAACATAACGTTACTCCAATCAGACACATCCCAATTCACATGCTGATAGCACCACTTTAATCAAGCCCTATTGGATTGGAAGGATAAAGGAACATAAACTCGTGGTACACGGGCGTACAGAACATTCATGTGTAGTAGGGTGGGCCGAAAAAACTTTTTTTCGAAATCGGTTTGGGAATAGTGCGGAAAAGGTGCATAATGGGTCAGTTAGAACACACACAAAATTTCGTCAATTTTGCTCAATATCTAGCCGCGCATCTCTGGCACTGAAAATGTAAAAAGTGTAAAAAAAATTCACTTTTAGGCCGTTTTTAAAAAACCGACTTTGGTATAGTATGGAATAGTTGCCTAATGTATCAGTTGGAACACACACAAAATTTCGTTCATTTTGCTCAATATTTAGCTTCGTCCCTCTTGCTTTGAACAAAAATTTGCTTAAACATAGCAAAATCGTAACAGATTCGACTTTAAGGGAGATAAAAAAAAAATGTTTTATCGAAATCGGTCTTGGAATAGCGCGAAAAAGTTACGTAATGGGTCAGTTAAAACGCACAAAAAATTTCGTAAATTTTGTTGAAATTCCAGCTGCACCCCTCTGGTACTGAAAATGTAGAAAGTGGAAAAAAAAAAAAAAAAAAAAAAAAAAACCACTTTTAAGCCATTTTTTGGAAAATTTTGGATTTTTTTTTAAAAAAACCGACTTTGGTACAGTATGGAATAGTTGACTAATGTATTAGTTGGAACACACACAAAATTTCGTTCATTTTTCTCAATATTTAGCCGCGCCCCTCTTGCTTTGAACAAAAACGTGCCTAAATGTCGCAAAATCGTAACAGATTCGACGTTAGGGGAGATAAAAAAAAATAATTTCGAAATGGGTCTTGGAATAGCGTGAAAAAGTTACCGAATGGGTCAGTTAAAAGGCACACAAATTTTCGTAAATTTTGTTCAATTTCTAGCCGCGCCCCTCTGGCATTGAAAATGTCCAAATACACACAAAAAATGCAATTTTAAGCCATTTTTTTGAAATTTTTGGATATTATTTTTAAAAAATGGCATTGGCATAGCATGGAATAGTTGCCAAATGTGTCAGTTAGAACATACAAAAAATTTGGTCAGTTTTTGCCCAGTATTTAGCCGCTTATAAAACTTATCTCTCATTTTGCAAACCTCTATAATCAAACATACTTTTATTTCCTCCCTTTCCTTACACAGACTACAGGATTAAGATTGAAATAAAAGTTCATCCACAGTGAACTAGCTGAATACCTGTGCTTCACTAAGAAATTTTACCATTTGCAATATTTCAGCTAGCTGTGAGGCCCCGCGTTGCAGAAATCCGTCATTGATGTATGTATAGGTCCCAGTTTTGGGCGCTTCGCTCGCAGGAAGGTCCATCGCTACGCAAAATCGAGCTCGCTTCGCTCGTTCAAAGTTCATTGACACATAAGCACAGGCTTACTTAACTCGTTGAAAGGTTCATTGCTATGCAATCACGGGCTCGCTTCGCTCACTGAAAGATTCATTACTGTGTGAGCGTAAGCTTGCTTCATTCACTAAAAACTAAGTGCTACGTAAAGCCATAATATTTGAAGCACCTCCCCAGCCGAGAAAAAAAAAATGGCCATTAATACAATAATGCAACACCCATTTCAGAATATTTTAACACGTGTTTGTGAAAAGCAAAATTAGAAAGCCAAAACTACTTATGTTGAAAATTTCAGATCTGTAGCCCTATTAGAAATCGTTTTGTAAAATATTTATTAATTAATTAAAAAAATTAATTAAAAAAGAACTAAATAAAAATTTTAAATTCTGTTTTTCAAAAGTACAATTAGAAGGCCAAAAGTACCTAAGTTGAAAATTTCAGAGCTCTAATCTAATTTTAAGTAGCTTTCTATAGATCCACACACATACAGATCCACACACATACAGATCCACAGACAGACACACACAGAGACAGCTTGTTTTATAATTATAGATAAAAATAAATAAAAACATTGATATCTTCAACATATTTTGAAAATAAAATTAATTACATGTTTGCAATAGTAATTAATTTCTGATATTTTTTTTTTATTAAAACATTCTTTTAAAAATTATTGTACTGTTTAATTTTATTTTATATCTTGCTTATCCAAATTGGAAAAGCTAAAGTGTTATGAATTCTTCATTAAAAATTAATTAAATGAAATTTTTTTTTAAAGAGTTGTTTATTTTAATGGACTTAAGTATTTTATTATAACAGTAAAAAAGTAGTAGTAACAAGTAAAAAATCATTGACGATTCCAAGTGTTTATTGGCTAATGATTCCGGATAATAGTTCAACATGTGGTAATGCAATTATAACATACATCGTCTCCTGATCATTTTAAACCATCCTACGAGGGTACGACACAAAAAAAAAAGTCTCGATTCCATATTTTAATTAAATAACAGTTGAAAACCCATTTCATTATGAAAACAGATATCCCCCAAACAACGATTAATCGTCTGTTTCTTTCGCTGTTCACCTTGTACCCTAGAGTGACAACAATTTGATTAAACTTCCTATCAGGGGAGGTTCTTTCTCTCCCCTACCCCCTAGAGACACTAACGACATTACGCAAAAACGTGTCTACTCCCCCTACTACTGCGTCAAGTTCACTCAATTAGAATTTGTTTGGGGTAGACTACTTTTATGATGGAGTTAGCGTGTTGTGTAGGTCAAAATGTCTGCGAAGGTAGCGAAAAGTACGTGGCTCTTTTGACTTTGGAGTTTCTAAGTAATTGTGTAACACAATTTTGTTTGAGGAAAGTTTAGTTAAAATTGCCTGTACTACGATTAAGGTTACTAAAGGAATTTAAGACAATTTTTGCTTAACAGGATTTCGAACATTAGAATTTGATTACGAAGTTTATGAACATTGGGTGGTAAGGAAAGATTAGGAAATAATCTTCATTATCTCATAAAAATAACTGTTTTATGAAGAGTTGTGAATTTACTTCTAAAATATACCCAAATCCTAAAAAGAATATGCATATTTAAGTGATGTTACAGGAAAAACTTTTCTTTCCTCGTTATAAGCAAATTCCAATTTTAGTGGTATTTTTGCTTAGAACATAGAAATTTTCAATTTGTAGTTCTTCTTTTCAGTTTGTTGAAGACATTTTTAAACTAATTTACAATTGGATGATTTAGTTGATACGGTCCTGCAGTATATAATATTAAACTCATCTAATGAAACTATAGTTCGTGTGATTAACACAATTGATAAACTCCCCTTATTCAAACCTTTACGTTCTTTTTTAACATTCAATTTACCAGATGTGTAATATAGAGTAATGAAATTATTGTATTTGTATAAAAAAAGTCGATGTGGAATTTTATGATGACTTGTGTTTTGAAAGGTACTGAATTCAAAACTGTCGATTTTGTAAAATGAACTATTTGTGTATATGTGGTATGCATACGACGGATATTTAAAAATTATTGGGAATTCTCAGAGGGACAAATACTTCCTTCACATTTTGGCCTATAAGGTTCAGTTAATACAGTTAGTTTCAGTGTAAACCCTGAATGTGGCATATTATTTACGCCTGGTGTCGAATATCTGATGCTTATTTTCTCCTAAGATATCAGTTTCCCATCGACAAATAAAATGTAAACAAAAATGTTTGTATTATATTTTAATGGAACACTAGAACAGGCTCTAGATAGAACGAACAAATACCAATTAGTGCCATTAGCAATTTCTGAAACTTACTTTCCGAAATAATCTTTTAAATTCGCCTCAGACATACAATAATAGGATATTGCGCATGTTTTGAAATTAAAAGCAACCAACCATAAACATATTAAGCGTTCAACAGAGTTGAAGCTATCCATCACACTTAACAAATAAATTTCAGCATCGTAACGGAAGAAATTAGGAAGACATATTTGACTTTTAGCGAGATCCTCAAAAGTGGTACTTGTTGAGAGCTTCAACAAATTTTCACTTAAAATCGTATTTGAACTGATAGGAGAGGATGGGGAGAGGCAGAGTTATATACACACTCTTAAAAGAAAAGGGAAAAAAGTTTTTAAAAAGGAATCAAATTTCGAACAAAAACTCTATTACGAGCACTTTAGTAATTCAAGCAGAAAACTGAGCTCCTGAGGGGGTCGGGAGAATCGTCTGATTTATTTTTTTTAAATCCTGCCCTACCCCCTCTTTTTTTCAATTTTATGTATTGGAGCGTCCAAAGACATTAAAGACAAGAGACCTAAATTGTAAAGTGCAAACTTACTCCAAATTTTGACAAAAAGTAAATGAAAAAAATAAGTTTTTTTTTTGAAAAAAAAAAAAAAAAATCTAGAACGTGAGGGTGGGGATGCAATATCAAGTTAAAACAAAATCGAGAGGGAGACGTTTCTTTAATTTTTTTCTTTGAAAAAATATAGATCGTACATCTATCACTGGTAAATGTGATTATCTTCTTCATAGGGAGTTATGAACGAACTGCTTCGGATTGAAGACAGATTTCTGTTCTTTGGCAAAAAATTGAGAGAAAAATAGATTTGAAAAAATATATATGTCCTCTTTTCTCGCTTTGTAACATCCATTTAAATAAAAAAAAATATCTAAAATGTCTTTTTTTTTTTTCGTTTTCTTTTTATTCCATAATTAGAAACTAGAGGGTTTGAGATGTTTTCCAATTTACACTTTAATTCGAATTTGTGTTGTAACTGTCTGATAAAATTTAATTCATCTGCTTTTTTGTGGCTTTAGAGTATTTAAATTGGCATGTAAGCAATTCTATGACGATTAATATATTTTATGGTTAGCAAAGAATTTTCATAAATGCCAATAGAAAAAAAAGGATTGCATTTAAACTGTAATAACATAATCATTCTTTGTTTCTTATTACTTAATAATTCCCATGCAAAAAAAAGTAAATAATTTAAATAAGTAATACACTTAATTTAATTTTAAAACATACAAACATATTTAAAATAGGCACTTAATATTTTACGAATATATTTTTAACTTATATTGACTTGTTAAATCTCTTCAAATGACTATTTTTACTTTGACAGAATTGTAAATATTTCCTTTATTTATTTTGGTTTTAGAAATATAACTCTTTAAGGAATAATGTTTTCAGATGTAACCTCTAAGAATGTTCTTTTATTCCAAAACAGGTGCATGTACTAAAAAAACAACTTTATATTCAACAGTGATGTAACTTAAGGAATATTCCTAGGTTAAATTATCTTAATTATGTGCATATTATTATTTCTTGCATGTGACCCATCATGCACATTATGCTTGAACTCAGCCCCGTCAACACATTGCGTCTGACTCGCTTACTGTGCAAACATTTTGAGAAATATATAAAGCATTTTTTTTTTTTTTTTAAATAAGTTACATTCTACTAATATCTGATTAAGATTCTTCCTTGATCCTGCTAGACATTGTAAAATAATGTGTAGGTGTATAATGTGCATATAATGAAGTATGCATAATCTAACTCTGAAAGAACGCTTGAAATCCAAAAAGAAACATTTCATTAGCGCAAAGCAGCAGAACATCAAAATGACTACAAGTACAAAAAAAAAAAAAAAAAAAAAAAAACACAAATTAATAAATGTTTAAGAAACAAGTAGGCACTTAGGGTGTTTGTTTAAAAGAGAAAAATAATTATACGCATTCAGTGATTTAATAAATGAATTCTTTTAAAAACAATTTTCACAAAATCACTCTAGGACATGGCACGCACAAAAAAAAAAAAAAAAAAAAAAAAAAAAAAAAAAAAAAAACTAGTGTTACTTAAATATGAGTAATGACTAATTATTCGAATTTGTATAATAAATAAAAAATGGTATACTTTTCTTTTATATTCAGTTTTTAATAACATATTCGTAATGATAATTTTTATAATATTAGCTGTACTTCTTTTTTCATGGATACCTACAAAAAAAAAAAAAAAAAAAAAAAAAAAAAAAAAAAAAAATGAAATGCCTAAAAACAATTTTCCTCCTTAAATAAAAACTAAAATAAAAAAATTCTAGCATTTGAGATAGCATAGATTTTAAGACTCTGTCCAATGCTTTTATAATTATTTCTTTAATCAACAAATATGAGTTCTAGTAAAATTAGAAAAAAATAAATAAATTACAAAGCTTTGATAAGTGCCAAATTTCTTCAAAGTAAAAGTATAGGTACAGTATAAAACATAATGGAGGGGGGGGGGGGTTGAGCTATTACCCAATATTAACGATTTATATATATATTTTTAATACTTCCCCTTTTTATCAAAAAGGGGAATTTCCCATGAAGACAAATTCTGAGTACGTTAGCATCCAAAGTTAAACTCATGCTATCTCACCTCTTTCTATGCTTCCAATTAACCTGCTTCAGTTCCTGAGCGAAGCAGAAACTCAACCACAATTCGATTATTTGAAAGTACCAATGGGAAAGGCCGCATAATTTCGTTAGGCGTAAGCACGTTCTTAGCAAGCGAAGAGAATTAGTTTTCAACATCTTGAACACTCAATCTCTGTTCAGGAACATGGCTACTTTTATTGGAACTCAATTTAAAGCTGAGAATTGTAGGTCTTCTGAAATTCCAAATCATGTACTCTTTCAAAAACTTTCAAAACAAAATATTTATAGTTCTGAACCTTTACATGAAGAGTATGTTCGTGGATATTAAAATACTTCTGTATATTAGTCATTTATCCTTGTATTGATCAAATATGATATTTCCTAGTAATTTAAGTAAAATAATAATGTTTTTTCATTGATATGTACGGATGATTTTGTTTTAAAAACAATTGTGAGCATATAAATCAGTATACAAAAAAATGAAAACTAATCTTTATTAATTAATTTTTTTTGTAGTTTAAATCCTAACAATGATTATGTATTCTGCTTCACAAATTGTGAGCTATAATACATAACGTAATACTTAATGTGCAAGTTATTTCTAAATTGAAAAACTTCATATTGAAATAATTCAAGTAACCAAAAAACGTGTTTTTCTTAAAAAAATTATTTCAGAATTTTTTTTTATTATTTTGTAGTCAATATTTACAAAAGCACTTTCTACGTTAACATGCATTTGAAGACCTAGCATTTATAAGTTGATGCAAATTTTGTCCTTTAAAAAGTATAAAAGAATAAAAAAAAATTTCAATTTTATCAAGATTCTCTTTTTCAAGATTCTATTCTTGCAGATTGATAAAAAATAGTTCATTGTCTTTTAAATTCAAATTATTTTCGATAATTTACTCTTTTTTTCAGACTTTAACACTTCTCCATGTGTAGACTAAGTGTTATATATCATATGGGGTGTCAAAAACTGTTAGTTTTCAGGCTTTCTAAAACAAGCTTTCTTTAAATTGCAACCTTATCTATTGAATTGAAAACAACTTCAAATTATAAATCTTATCACAATCTAAGAATAAATCTCGATATACGAACTAAGGTTTCCAGCTTCCAGCTCCTCCAAATCCACTCTAAAACAATATCACCATCTATCCTCTTACCCTAAAAATATCCCTCCATGAACTGATTTCATTCCAAAAACCAAAATACTCTATACAAACTCAAAGAACAGCATCTATTCAATAGGGAAAACTAAAAACAAAAAGTCTAATGGTATATGAACGCTAAACACAAGATTAAACATCACCGAATTCAATGTCTCATGACATTTCCTCCTCCGCATCTAGTATTTTTTTTAAACTGCATCGCTTACGTTGCCTACTTCCATCTATGTATCCTCATATTTATCTTTATCAGACTCCTCCTACGATCTACAGAACGATATAAAAGATATTCGAACCACCCCCTGCTATGTCGAATGACCGTTCTATATGATTGAAAAAGCGAGCTTGAAGCTAGAATTCGAGAGATTGAAGGGGAGGGAGATCTAAAAAGTGCTCCCTTCCATTAAAAAGCCATTAAGATTGAGGTGGTCGCCACTGACCCCATCTGTCAACCATCCCACATCGGACTGGAGAGGGACCGACTGATGAACGAGTGATTTATTGCTTGCTACTCTAAAATAGAATACCATGTAATACACGAGGAAGTATCCTGTATTGGAGGCACTATGGCAATATTTTGCACTGACTTCTGTCCTTTGCTAAAAAGTCAGTCCTATTTTTTAAAAAAATATTTTATAGATAAATATATTAACATTAAAAAATGGTCTCTATTGAAAAGCTATTCCATTAGGTATACAAATTCTAAGAAGAATATTGCATCGTATACTGGTAGAAATTTTAACACAGAACCGAATCAAAACCTCCAATTCTGCCATAATTAATCTTCCACCTCAATGTATCTCTCTTAGGATTCAAACATTACCATAACTTTACACAAGTTAGGGTTTTGTCTGAGATAATTTTGTAAAAATGGAGAAACACTAAAAATACACAAAAATTTAGAAAATTAAATTTTATTCTTCTTATGACAACTTTTCATAAAAGTTTTCAGTAGAATATGTTCAATTGGGTGTCTCGAATTTTTCGATTTAGACAAATTTTTGAATCTGAAAATAACTGACCTCTTAAAAGTTTTATTTTAGGACTCTGAATATGGAATAAAATATACTTAGATAACAAAACATCTCAAACTCTCTTCGAAATTTTTATTTAAAAAAAAAAAAACTTTTGCCAAAAAGCTAGATTTCGTTGTTCAAGACATTTTTTCGAATATGAAAACGCCTCAACCCTCAAAAGTTTCCCTTTAAGATCATGATATTGGGATAAAATAAATGTTTCATTTTTGACGTGTTTTTAATACTTCAGACTTGACTATGTCAACTATCAATTTCAGTTTTTATATTTGTTTTATACGGTAATTTGATATAGTATAAAAATTTATTTCCTCTTTCCTTGATTCAATTTTGACTCTAATTTGTCCATCTCTTCTATCCTTTCCGCACATTCTAGTTGATATTTCTATTCCTATTTTCACCACTCTTTTAACTGTCTGTTTGTGTCAGAGAAACTTTGGAGTATGAAATACCACATTTTCAGATTCTTTGTCTTTGGCTAGTCTTTCCAACTTATCATCAGACAGAATGTGTGTAGAAAACGAGGGCTCTGTTACAGCCTAATTATTAATTATTTCAATCAACAATGTCAATGTAATTCTCAGCTTTGAAATTCAAGCGGGGATGGAGTAAATTCAGTTTCACTTTGCTTGTTTATTGCTTTTCTTCCACGAAGGATGGTCTTAAGTACAATGTTCTGATGTTCTTACTGTCATCATTCTATGCCAGCTTTCGCCACTAACTTTTAGATTTTAGAGACGGGCTGTATAACTTACTTTGGAGCTTTTCGCGAGCCTCAGATTTTTACCGTACACGCCAAAATGTATCTTCAATTATTATAGATTGAACTAAATAAAATACTTCTGAAAATTGAAAAAGTTTATTGAAATTTTCTTTATCTTCATACAATTGATATTTGATTGTTTTTTTTTCTTCAAATAATGAAAAAATAATAATTTTCATTACGCAAATAAAATTTTAAAAAATAATTAAATCTTCTGTTATAACGTGATAATATGTGACTTGATCTGATTTTTAAAAAAGTTATTTTAACTATATCTACACTGGAGGTACAGTTCCTTCGTTTTAGTTTATATCAATTTTGAGACTATGGTAGTAGAAATCGTTCAGTTTCTTTTATGATAGAATCATACCTGCTTTAGTGTGTGTTGTAGCCAATCTAAATAAGTCGTTCAAATGACCATCAGTGAAATTATTCCTGTATTTATATCTAATGAAAATATCTTGCTGTATTTTTCTTCTCTTAAAAACACTTTGTGGATAACGCGGTTCCAGATAGTAAACATATAAGGGTAATGGTCTATAATGGTCTAGAAGTAAAAAAATTCAGTTGTAACAAACAAAATAACTTTTGCTATAATCACCATAAGGTGCCAGAATACATTCTATCAGAGGTACGCGTAGTATTAAACAAGTACACAAAACGATAGGAATGAATATTGAACTCAGCTTAAAATTTAGAGCAATCATAATTTTTTAATGAGGTAAGTAACTTTTTGAACTTTTGAACCCCAGATCTTTTGAAATTGTTTGTAGATGACAACAATCGCACAAACAAAAAAACCATTTTAAAAGACTGTTTTCAAATGTGGAATTCAAAGTGTTACAAGAAAAATAGGGTTAAAGAAATTCGTACTGTATCATTTTCAAAATAGATGTTAAATTGGGTTTAATTGCAACACAAATTGTGGGTCTATTTGTAAAGTGTTAGAACTAGGAAGGTAAAAGAAAGAATTTATAGCATCATAAGCTTGAGAATAATTTACTCAAGTGTATGAAATGCGTATCATGCTGTGACCATTTTGCGAAGAGCCAACCAAAGAAAAAGGGGTTTAAGTGAGACAATTGTGAGGGATGGGATCTTGAAGTCTGAACTCGCAGAGAATAACTATTTGTGTGTAAAAATTGTGATTCTGATGAATCGATGTGGATGAGGATATTAAATGAACATAGTTGTTCACCCAAGTAGGTATATAAAAAAATTTCCTCTAATTTTTAACCTCTATTACAACTTGCCTCGTAAGTGGGGTTAGTTGTAACATTGTTCTTATGTCAGAAATTTGTTTTTTTTTCTTTTTTCCTGAAAAACATACTTTTCGTAAATTAACTACAATATATCAATAGAAAAAGGAGTCATCAGTCGTCCTTCTAGGATTCAAACCATATCAAAATCAGATGCTATAGTTAAATATGTAAATACTGTTACTTCTAGAATCTCCCCTATTATTTTGGACAAATTAAAATTATATATAAAAAAAAAGCCAACGAGTAGCAGAAAAAGCTGTCATGGTCTGCATCTGGCCCGCGGTCCGCGTAGAGGCTAACGCTTTTCTATGCAAAGTAGTATATTTTCTGTACTGACAATATATCCGTTAACATGGATGACCGGGTACACTATAATTCTCAGGCTTTTCAGTTGCTACCTCGAAGAATTTATTAAGTGCCTCAATTTTTTGGCTGCATTAGTACAATTTGATCTTTTCTCTGTTTGAAAGGAAGCCCGTCTCCATGGAATTCGCATGCATATATTTATCATGCATTCTAATTACGGTTTAGTGTACTCTTGTACTAAGTATACAGTTCTATGGCATCGAACTGCAACCAGGTTCTTCATGCTAATTTCTTGTACCAGGTAATCAGTTATAGTTAATGTAACGCAAGACGAATGCCATGTAACAGGGCAACACGACCAAAGTATGTTGACATTGGTTCTGCCAATTTTGCATAATATCATGCTGTTACAGTTTTTTTGCCCCCATTTACTTCCCATTTCTCCATAGTCAGTGTTAAGTCATTAGGACTGTAGAGTCTTAGTGGCACGCTCTCTATTGGTACGAGTAAAGGGTTTCTGTTTTTCTTTTACATTTTTTTTTGACGATATGCAAAAACAAGAAGCGAAATATTCATTATTCATATTTAATAGATATTTGCTGGTAGTATGAGTATAATGCAATCGTCTGAATGTAACAGTATGGGTTTTAGATCGAATATTTTATTAATGTTATATATTTAAAATTAGTCTAAATATGAAATTTTAAAAGAAAACCTTTGAGGGATCAGACTAATGTCCCCACAAATGTTCAATCATTATAGACAATAAAGTGATATACTTCATTAGTGATAAAAAAAATCTACTAAGTATTAAATAGTCTTAAATAACTTATTTTAGCATATATTGTAAATGAACCACAACAAAAATATAAACCGACATGAAAAAATATTTTGACTCTTCGATAAAATAATAATGAGCTATATAAGTTAGAGCCATTAAACCAGGCAATAGATCCACATTAATTTTAAAACTACGAGAAAATTCCTGTTGTTAAATATTAAATAACGCTTTGAATGATTCTGATTGCATATTACTATTATAAACTCTTACTTCATACTCCAAAAAGCACGCAAAATAGAAAATTTTATTGAAATCTTTTCACCACGCGTTTTTCCATCGCGGCTTGTTACTTTCTCCTGCCCCACGGGACAGCGTAAACCCAATAAACTCGGCATAACAAATGAGTCCATTTCGAATTCATAAACTTTTTATCCGCTCCAAATACAATCAGCCGAAAATACGATAATACATCGGCATATAAACAAACAACCACCGTTGTCTACAAGACACGAGCCAAATGGTATACAATGCATTTCAAAATCGATCCCACTCACACAAGGCCACAAAATTCGACTTCCAATAACAGGGTCAAACCTCGTTGAACAAATTTCCCATACAACAGCCTAGTTTCTTTTGGAATCGATTGTGATTTTGTTGATTTCATTGCGAGTTTCTTTAAAATATTTATAAACCTCCTTCAATTCACTAAGATTACCCTCTAAAAACTAGATTCTGTTCATTCGAGAATGCAAATAAATAAAATAAAAAGACTAGAATTCAATCGATGGAAATATATATATTTTTCACGCTAGGGCCCCATGACGTAAAAGTTGGTGTAATCTAAAAATTGTAGGTCTACCAGGGAAAAATCAGGTCTAAAGCCGGTTAATCCTATTGTGACCAACGAGGGTTTTTTCCCGGGGCACTATATATAAAATAGGAGGGTTTGATATTTGCCTAAAACAGGAAAAGAAGCCCCTAACTTCCCCCTTTCATGAAGGAAGTCTACTTCGTTATTTTAAGTTGAATTTTGACGTTGGGGGAGATAGAACGGAAAATGCAAAATTTTCTGATTGTGAAATATTCGACTATGTTATAACCTGAGGCAATCCAGATTCGGAATTCAAAGTAGCACAGAGTCGTAAGTTATAACGTTCTGGTCGTGATTGATAACAACCGAATTTGAAGTTAGAATGCCCAACGTAATATTTTCAATCGAATTGTCTTGTAAGGCGTAAATTATGTAAATCTGATTAAACTATAAGTTTACTGGAGTTTTGCCCAATTCGAATAGTTTTAGAACAAAGTAGGAAATCTTCATAATTTCATTATTTTTGATGTTCAATTAATGCCTAGAAATTCTCAACTAGAAATGTATTTCTGAAAAGATTCTATTATTTGTATGAAATCTTTTGAAGTAAGTCATTTAAATATGAAAATATTACATTTTTCTGAAACTGATTAAATTATAAATGGTTATAAAACAAACATCAGAATAAAATCAATAAAGAGTAGGGTTTCATGATGAATTCAAAACTTTATTTCTCTACTCAAAATCTGACTTATCCCTCTTACTTATCGAATTTATTTCGCTTATTATGCCAAGGGAAGCTATTGATTTATTTCAGAAATAAATTTATAAGAAAATATAAGTATATACAAAACATTTATTGCATAGAAAGAATTGGTACAATATACTTGGTTCTAATTCAAAAATAGGTTTTTGAGGAATTCACGAGAATATTCCAGCGTCCTCTTTGCAAGAATTTTCCTATTTTCTAGTGATCAATGGTAGTTGTCCAACGTTCGTTAAAGTTAGTCTAAAAACACTTATTTGGTTCAACACACGAATATCATAAGCTTTATAAAAAAATTGTCGGTTTAAGAAATAATTTCATTTAAATTTACATGACATTTACAGATAAATTGACAATGTTTAAATAACGAACCACCAAACCGCTTAAAAGGAAAATCAGTTCATACAGTTGCGAAATGAGCCCCCAAGTAGACTGGTTAAACTTTACGATGCATTTTTTAACGATTTAATTTTACGATAAAGAAATTACTGTTGTGTATTGGATTGCATAACCAGTTTCTGCTTTTGAAAACTGAAAACTGGTTTTGAAATACAACTGTAGTCAATATTTAAGATAAGGAGTTGAGGGAAATTTTTAACACAAATGTTAGTTATATATTGAAGGATAATTATGGTTAAATTTAAATTGAAGGATAATTTAAAAAAATTGTGTAAGTTAAAAATCATTATTATTGCAAAGTGTTCTAATTTTGGGTAATTATGAATTATCTTTTCAGAACATTTCTAACTATATAAAGATGTGTATTTTCAATTTTTTTTTCATTGCACCCACTTAATATTTTCCTCCTTATCAATAGAGACAAATACTGAGCCACATCAAATGATTAATTCAAAATAAAAAACAACTTTTAAACACTTTTTATATGTTTTTGAAAATATCTCAATTATAATGTTTAAATAGTGTCTAAAAAACTTTTTAATACGTTTGAACCATTAGAGCTTCAATAATTTGCCTCTACATATTTCACTTTAATGAAATAAATCCTAAAATAAATTTCGTCATTTATTGCAGTAGAATTTACTCATCTTCAAAAAAAAAAAAAAAAAAAAAAAAAAAAAAAATCACCTAACGAATAATTCTTTAGCACACTGACAACCTCTCGGCAAGAGGATGTCAGGGTTTCTTAGCAGATTCTTGCACCATATGACTAAAAATTTTGAAAAATTTCAATTGGCCAACGTTTTGCTACAGCCAACATGTTCTGATCTCCTCTAATCTAGTTTTCTACGTTTTGGCCAAGGAAATGTTTGCAGACCAGGAAAACAAGTGATGTGTCAAATGTAAAAAAAAAACAAAACATATTGGAGAACATGCAACGAGCACTGGATTACATACTTTGTATCCTTCGAGTTAAAAGGAAAGGATACTTAGGATTTGACTAGGGTAATGGTTGTCCATACAAAACTTAAGAAGTGCTCCAAGAATTGCCACAAAACCAGAATGTTTTCTTTATTTCGAGCAATACTTTTGCACACCCTGTAATGCTGCTTTCACTGGATGAAGCGTTATTCAATTTTCCGACATCAGCCACCTCATGGTTGTTAATTAAAACTTTGATATCATATTTAAAAGATAATTGAGTTCTTTACAAGTTTTTATCACTGTGGTTAATGAAGTACGTTATTGTGCAGGTCGTGACAAATTGAATGCCTATAACACAGTATTTTACATCAGGATGAAACCAATTAGTTATGAAATACAAAAATACAAATAATTCAAAAATTCTCAAACACCAAGGATAAAAAAAAATGACAAATATCACATTTAAAGGATAGTGCATTGATATAAAGAGTAGTGAAACGAATGTATATTAATACTTCAAATTTATTTGTAACTATGTGGGTCTGTTCCTTCATGGATAACGCTAGCCCACTCTCAAACTAAATAAAATTATGTATCTGAGATTCAATATGCAAATACAATAAAAGGGCATTTTTCCATTAAAGGGGACCGTTGGTACTTCCAAGTACTGGATGGATTTTGCACTAGGAATTCTTTACATAAAACCTCGCCAAATTATGGCAACCATAGGCGGCAGTTCCCTTGTTATTAAAAAATGACTGCTGCTACCATTTATTGGCGAAAATCACCTTGGCGCAGAATCTGTGCCGTACTTGGAAGTTTTACTCATATTTTATTTTGGTACTTACGTACTGTCGCAACCATATTGGCGACATTAAAAAAAACAGGTCCAATTCTAAAAACGGAATACGCTGACCAGAATATGGAGCGGGTAGTCGAAAATACTAAGTAAAAAATTACTTATTTTAATCTGTATAATTCTTGCCTTTATTTGACGATATATCAATTTTTTTTTGGTGGAAAATGTGAAGAAATGGATTTTAGAATAGAATCAAAACAATCTTTTTTGCTTTTTTCTAGTCGCCATATGGAAATATGAAACGAAGCACATGGTTGCCAATTTAGCCCCTTAGACATGAGCGAAATCGATTATCCCGAAGGTTGACATGATTGCGATAGTATGTAAGTACCTTTATTATTATTATTATTATTATTTTTTTTTTTTTTTTTTTTTTTGCCAACGACCCCCTTTTAACGGAAAAGTACCCAAGGAAAATGATAATCTTCTTTTCAGGTACTCCTATAGAAAGTGTATCTGATTACTTTTTCAGAACAGTTTTAGAAACAGTTTCTTTAAAACAAAATCTTAAAATACACATAAAATGTTCGTATAATATAAGAATTGTCTCTGTCAATGCTTCAGAAACTGGCGAAAATTTCAATGCCATTTGAAGGTTTACTTGATCTCTATGATCCTGGGTTAAGGAGTTCCTTGCAGAAGATTAACTTTCGCTTTAGACAGTTGTAGTGTATGGTTACAAGATTGGATATCGTGAGTTACAGTTCATTAGTAATAACTTTGATGAGATCTAGAATGGCTTTAGTTTTTGATTTTGATTTATCTGATAGGTTGAAAATCCATGAATATGAGGGGGGGGGGAGGGTTAGATCCCATAGCTTTGCGGAATTCATTAAGGGGTTGTTCGAATTTTTTGCATACTAGAACAAGGTGCTCCACCGTTTGAGTTCCACCACAAAAGGGCCAAGCAGAGGAGGTATCCAGGCCAAATCGGAATAATTTGGCCTTGGTGGGAAGAGACTTAGTACAGAATCTTGATAAGGGGAGATCTGAAATTTGTTTTGTTTTGTTTTGAAACCACCTACTGTCTAATTCTGCCACTTATAAAGTGCTTAACACAGCCAAATACGTCTCGTAATTTTGAGCATCTAGAAGAATACGAGATCGAAATCTTCTAGTGTAAGCCCCTCTCTCCGACCCCACCACACCAACGAGAGGACATTAAGGCCACGACAGATTTAATGTACATCAGCCCTCATTAGGTACACACCGATATTTGGCGGATCGAGGACAGAACCCACAACCCTCCGGTTATGAGCTCGATACTCTACCGCCTGGACTATCGGGAGCCCTGACATCAGAAATCTAAAAAAATGTGTGCCAGGCATAAAAAATGTAAATAATACAAATCGTGTTAGGTGTTGCCATTCAAAATATCAAAAAACACTGCTGTAGTAGAGGCATGCACGGTAGCACAATAATTAAAAATATTGGAATTAAACTGATCAATAAACTTGATTTGTGCATTTTTGGTACAGTTTTGTTCCTTTAGAGTTCAAGTCATTTAAAATACCAACTTGATCGGTTGAATAGTTTAAGAAGAGTGACTATCATAGAAATACGTCTTGTCTATTAAATGTACAGACAAGAGGTATTTTCAATTTGTTCGTAACTAGAAAATTAGTGTAGTATCCATCACTTAGAAAATAATATGTTTTTAACACTGTAAAATTTTTTAAACCAATGAGTTTTCTATTATATATATATATATATATATATATATATATATATATATATATATATATATATATATATATATATATATATATATATATATATATATATATATATATATATATATATATATATATATATATATATATATATATATATATATATATATATATATATATATATATATATATATATATATATATATATATATATATATATATATATATATATATATATATAGAGAGAGAGAGAGAGAGAGAGAGAGAGAGAGAGAGAGAGAGAGAGAGAGATTTTCTTTCAATATTGAATTTGAAGAAAAAGCACAGCAATTTTGGAATTATTCCTCTATCTGCACATTTCTTAAATTTCATTTCGAATAAAGCAGAAGCAAGCGTCTTCTGCTTCCCTTGGGATCATACATCAGTCAGGTCACCCCTTTTAAAATTTCATTTTTACCAATGGCAGCAGGAAAGAAGGGGGTGCAGGAGCGCGAATAAACTTATTCCCACCCCGTCCATATTCCCTGCGTAAAAGGAATGAAAATTTGACAAATGTCCGGGAATCCTAGAAACACACGGCATGTAGCAAACGACAATATAATAATCTTCCAGATCTCTTTTGAGAGATTTATACAAATAGGATGAAATTCACGATATGTCTTGTTCTAAAAAGAAGTGATTTTTCAAGGAAGCTGATCTTTTATATTATCGTCTTTTATGGTACCCTGAACAATTTCATCGATGGAACACTTCAGATATCGACGATAAAGGAACAGGTGATTTGATGTATTCGTCTGGGATTAAAATGGATTCTGTTTGAATTGCCGAATAAGGGATTTTGCGAGTAAGTGATTGGATGCGATGTCAGGTGGATGTTTCAATTCCGATATTAAAATTTTGAATGTAGATGTAAATCGAATAAGATTGATGAAGAATGTAAGGAATTGGATACCTTAAATCTTATCTAGTTAAAAAAAAGTTTATGTTCTACATTGATGCGAATTGTTGAGATCCGATGAAAGAAACGAAATTATGCATCTAGAAGTTTGGAGTAAATTAATGATTTAATATAATTTATTAGGTAGTAGGGGAGAGTCGTGCCAAGTGGCTACGGTGGCTAAAAGAGATCGTAGGGTTTACGTGGGTTGTGAAATACTTTCATCGCGAATGAAACACTTAATTTCAATCCACTCAACGCACTTGTGGAGAACGCAAAGTCTTGGCGGGTATCGAACCCGAGGCATACAGCATGCTAGACCGAAACTATAACCGTTCGACAAAAACGATCGACAGAGTCGAAGGAATGTTACGGGGTTTTGAAGTGACCACCACACGCTCAACTAACGCCAGCCTTTTGGTACGTCTGATCAAATAGGATTAGAGTTTGTTAGAAGTTATAATTTTTTAAGTAATTGATCATCTTGTTGTACAGTAAGTGCTCAGTTAATGCATTTTTAATACTATGAAACTAAATGATTTACCATTTTTAAACGATATTATTTTTCTAGGGTGATAATTTGTTAAAAAGTTATTACTTTAGCAATAATTCAGTTGGTTTGTTAAGGTGTAACGACTTTGGTGTAATGACAAAATGAACTGGCTGGTGGGGACGATCCGGCAATTTTTATTCCGAGCAAAAAATAACTAGTTCCCTTTTGGTTTTCATCATTTCTGATCTAAAAAAATAAAAAACTTGAATACATGCTTTATAATCATTTAGTGAAAATGCATTATTCCTGTTCCTCATTTAACAACAACAACAACAGTAAAATACAAAGGCAACTTCAGAAAGAATAGCTCTAGAGATATTGACTGCACGATCGTAATTTGAAACTGAAAAAGAAGAAAAAGCGAGAAAAAAGCTGAAAACTTAAAAGTAGCAGAAGATTAAACGCAGTAAAAAAAAAGGACAAGAAGAAGTCGTAAGCAGAAAATTTAATTCAATGAGAATAATAACAATAAAAGGTTCAAGAAAACACATACTGCTACTAGTAACATACAAATTCAGTTTCTCTACCACAAGAACAGTGAATCCAGTCAATATTGAGTTTCTTTTGTACCCATTAATTCTGTGTTGTGGTTGAAGAAATCGGCTTTTTTTTCTTCGTGGAAATTGTAATTAAAAAAAAAATCTTATTTATTTCAAATTTTGTAACTTTCCTACAAATAATATACATAATTGTATTTGTTTATCTTGTTTTTAATTGTACCTTTTTCGATTTTAAAGCTTAGTGGCCACTTTCTCGGATCATGTGGGACAAAGTGATCACTTTTGAATATATTGTTTTCGGAAAATAATTATTTTAGACTATTGGGGCCTTGCACAGCTTTCCCATTTAAGATTATTTAAAGAGTTATTTTTTGGAAGCTCTTCGGAGTTAGATATGGTATTCTTTTGCTGAGAAATATATGGTTCCATATGTTTCCTCAATATGCTTAAAATGCAATTTTCTTTTCTCTACAATGCTACTATCTGTTGTATATTATAACAACTTCTCAAAAGTTTTGGACTCTTTAAGATTTTTTAACTTCGATTTTCAAATAAATAACAAAATGTGCAATTGTAAATGAACTATCCATCAGAATCTCATCTTAGTCTTTAAATTGGTAGATCATTCATCCATTTTGGTATTGTTGAAATGTAAAAAAAGGTATCATCACAAAAAAATACAGTTTAGAAATTATAAGATACTTACCTTAATACAAATCTGACTTAAAAGTTATATAATATTCTTGAAGAGTTGAAATATATAACCAATAACTTTTAATTTGCGTAGATTGTAAGTCAGTTTAAAAATTTTTTAATCCTAGCTTGGGCTTTTTCCCCATTTATCTCCAATTACATTTCAAGATTTTAAATAATATATGCTTTTATAGCACCATTAAAGCCAATTATAGTCACTAAAAGCTTATACACAATAATATAAATCAAAGTATTTAAATATTTTTCAAAAAGTATTTTTCCAATTAAAGATGACATTTGAAAAATATTTCATTATCCATCGAATAAGCAAAAATGTTTTCCATATTTGAATATTGAACTTTCGAGTCCTCGCACGTGATCTTTTTTTATGTAATCTTTGGATGATCAAAGGTTTAAGAAAGTATATGAAGGGTACAGGGGAAGAACACGGATATTACATTTTTTGTATTCAGTATACGGCGAAGTTTCTGAGCCAAGGCGATTAATATCCAAGGAAGTTAGGTTGGTTGGTTGTTTGGAATTTTTCATTGAGCAAGGGCAACACAAGGGCCAAACTGCGCCGTCAAGGAGGTTAGGAAAGATGAAGGGGAAAGAGCTAGCCATGCTAGGATGTACTTAGGCAACCTTATTCTCATGGAAGCCAAGACTAAATTCAAAGAACTTACTTAACCTTTTGCCTCGAGACCTTTAAGCACGAAACTCGAGACGTTTCGCGGCATTTTTGGTTTGGATCACGATTACGGATCCGCTTCAAAGAAACTAAATACAGCCATTGGCCTTGTATCGAGTTTCAGCATCAAACCTAGTCGTCCTCTCAAGTTGCGGCATCCAATCATGTGGCGCCTGAGAGGCGCCGCTCGAGCGCAAAGTGTTAAAATATCACGTAACACAAAAGATACATTAACACGAATAGGATACTGGCATCAAATACGTCATACTTAAAGTTGTATTTTCAGGATTTGACCTTAAACAAATTAAATGATTTTTACTGAAGTTGTCAAACGCATAATTAATCAACTGTAATAGTGTTATTGTAAACAGATATTTTATGCAAGACAATCATTTGAAGATTTCAATTTATTTATAATGGTCTGTATTATTTATAATGGTCCAGTCTTTGTTCCCAATGCATTGCAAAATAATTTCTATCTTAGAAATCCGAATCTGACGTATAAAACACTGCATCTCAAATTCAATTTTGTGACGGTCATTGATCGGCTTCAATGTTTATTCCCTTTTTATATTGAGCAGTGCTCTCTTGTTAGCATGACGCAAGTAATACCAGGTAAGAGTTCAGTTAGTTCAGCCTAGTTCAGTTTTCAGTGTTTATTCCTATTCTAGATACAAATATGACGCCGTTTCCTCTCAAAAGATGTTACGGAATTCTAAATCATGTTGCAACGACGTTTCTGCGTAGTTTAACCACGACTAACTCTAGCGCAAATATATAACCAAGTGCAGTTGAAATATACAGGGTGATCATAAAAAAACTTTGCCGATATATGGATCTCTAGCGGTTTTCCGTTCAACAGATTTAGATGATATTTCAGGTATAGTTATTCACAGGGATGAGCTCAAGATTTTGTTGGTTGGTTGAACTCCCGGCTGGGAGCAGAAAGGAAGGACTTTGTGAACTAGCACCTGCCTCCGCGTATATATGTGAGAGAACCACTTCTCTGGAACAGGTTGAGGTAAAGAAAGGAACTAAAAAAATAAATAAAAGGGGGTTGTTAAATCATTTCGGTGCAGAAGGAATTCTGTGATGTAGCCATTTCAATGCTTTCTCCGGGTGAGGACGTGGACACACACGCCACATAATAGTTTTCTCAAGATTTTGTGAATGGCAACAAAATGGTGTTCACGGTAGCGGTTATAGTTACAGAAACTAAAAAATTTCGAATGGTAATAACTACTTTTTCCTGGCGTAATATGATCAGCAGCCTCAAATCATGTGGTGAATGAGAGTTACCCCTGGAGTGCAAAGGGTTAAATTTATTTGCCTAAAGAGATTTTTAGTAGACAAAGTTTATGTATTTATGCTTTTAAAATGTTTGGGTTTTTTAATGAGGGAAAAACATCGCATCAATTGTTGAATCTTGTGAGACAAACCGGAAACTAACAAACAGCCCTACAATTGGATGCATGTCTGTCCCAATCGCCGTCATTTCGACTCGTTTTTAAATCACAAAGGTATGTAAAGCTATGTTGCTGGGAATCTAATATCTTGTCATTGTATAGTTTTGTTGGTGAGCTGTAATTTATGATATTAAAATCAGAAGTGATTATGAGTTATAAAACTATTTGAAAATTTACTTTATGTAAAATCTGAAAAAGTCCAATTGTTATATATTCATTGCTATTTTATTAATATAAAATTCAAAACAATCCACTTTATAAAATCGTTATTTCTGGCATAATCGTTTAAACAAACTACACACTTAATATCCTACAATGTAGCATATTATCCAATCTTGACTCTTCTGGTATAAAATCCAGCCCATAATGTTATGTAGATCCAGCCCATTCGTAATTTACAATACCTGGGTACATTTTTTTTTGTACCGTAAAATGGGGTGAATGGGAACAGCGGGGTGAATCGGAACAAAACTTTATGAAATTACAAAGAAATTATTATTTTACACAAATAATGCATTTTTATTAATTATATATATTTTTTCCCTTGTCTAACATGTTTAGAATCTTGGAACATGTTTTGTGGGGTTTTCAACACTGTACTTTTTTTAAAAAAAATATTCTGAAATAATGTGCATGAAATCCAAAGAGTTTTAACCTCTCCAAAACTTATCCCTTTACAATACCTGGGTACATTTTTTACATGTTACACATTTTACACATGAATTAATAACATGTACCAGTTATAGACTTAACTAATATACTTTTAGATAAGTATAAACATCCACAACAGCATGCTATACTTAATTTACCTTGGTTTAAAAAAAAAATTATTTTACGAATTTTATGTTCTTCCTCGTCTCGATTTTGAGATTTGCTGAGTGAATCGGAACACTTGAAAAGTGATATTAAAAAGCTTTTTTTGGCAAGATTATGTTCCACACAAGATTCAACGACTGAAGAAGAGTCTAATTACTCCTTCATGACAGTAATCAAGATTACAGGCTTGAATAAATGTCAGAAGAGGAGCCTAGTTTCCGCATGGCAGAAAACCAGATTGTTATAGTGGTTTTATCTCCAAATGACTTCGTTATCTTTAAGTTATATGTAAAAATGTACGAAGACTCTATGTGAGCAAAGTTTTACACCCACAAGATTATTGCTATGTAAGTGTGTTTTACAAAAAGCGCCCATGAACAAAGAGATTTTCTGAAACAAATGAGGATGCTTTTCACCTTTCTCAAGATATTTTAAGGAATTTGCAGTCCTACGGCACTCAAACATAAAGTAGATTAAAAAATATTATTGATTTTGAAGATTATTTGGATGAGTTATAGGAGAAGAGTTGATAGGCTTTCAAACATATGATTTGTTTTGACAATAATTGACAAACACTAATTTTATCCGTCATATTAAATGATTTTTTTATGATAATTTTGTGTTCCTATTCACCGCAATGCATTATTACTTATTTTTGTTACCCTGTAAACATTTAAATAAGATCAGGCATAAATTGTAACGAGTGTTCCGATTCACCCCTTTCTGCCGGGTGAATCGGAACACCATGAGCCGACCAAACGGTATAGTGGTTAGCGTGCTGGCTTCTAGACCGCGAGGTTGCGGGTTCGAGTCCCGCGTAGGCATGAGTGTTTGTAAATGTATGTTAGCTTGTCTAATGACGAATGTTTCGGTGCATTATAGCCCTCGTGTTGCTAACGGCGCCAGATAATCTGAATACAACCAACCAACCAGTGGAACACCATGAAATTTTTTTAAATAAATTAAAGTCTAAGTTTTTTCAACATTTTTGGGGTTGATCCTCAAAGAAGAAGGTAAGACCCAAGTTTCAATGTCAAAAATATGTTCCTTAACGATTTTATTATAACCGATTTTTACTTTAAAAGTTGAAAAGTGTTCCGATTCACCCCATTTTACGGTACGAAAAGGGAAAATAATCACCAACACATCTACTTTCGTAAAAAAAAAAAAGTTGCTGCTGCCATTTTTTAGAATGAATTGTTTTGGCGCAGTATTCGCAAAGAAGGCAAAATCCCATGGAATTCAATATCGGGGTTCTTCCCCCTGTACACTTCATATGGTTTATAAACATGGTTGTTGCCTCCTAATCAACTGCTGTACATGGGGAAAATAAAATACGTGTTTGTGATTGAAAAATTGCGAGTATGAGTTTATTTTAAAGATGCATTGAAATTAATTGAAATAATATAAAAAGGGGTATTAATCTCAAAATAATTACTTGTATAAGGTCCCCCATGGTTCATCTCATAACACAATTTGTATATCTTCAAAAATGTAAGATACACCGGTGGGTTACTGGTGATTAAAAAGAAATTGTTCTACTATTTATATAAAGCTTATTTTACGAAAGTAGACATCAAAGACAGCCTAAACTGTAAAAACTCATTTCATTGAAACTAAAATAATAATTTTCCTAAGTTTTCTATTATCCTTACTTCTTTCGAATTTTGCTCTTATAAGTTTAGAAAATAAATAAGAAGGATAACAAATTTTAACAAATTTAAATAAGATTTCATTTTTATTAAAATAATTTTCAAGCCCTACTTATTTACTTCATTTTAAAAATTCTCTTATATATTTAATCGTTTTATTCCAAACACATTGTATTTGAAGATGAAAAGTTTATATCAAGCTTAAAACAATTTTTTTTTAAACAATACATTAAAAAACTTTTATTGGTCCTATTTGTACGGCTTATGAACAAAATACTTGTTTTATTTCAATTGAAAAGATCAAACACCTCTTGTGACATTACATTTCAATGCTTTGAACAGGAAAAATTCAACGCACTGTGGTTTTTACCCTTTTTAGATATGAGATTCTAAAAGACAATATTAAAACCATGCATTTATTTATTCATTTGGAAAAAATGACATGAAATTCTAATTTTTTAACAAGAAATCTTCTGTTTACTGAAATAATCAAAAATGATTTTAATTATTAAAAACCCTTGATTATATTTAAGAAAGAGACGTGAACAGATTAAATTAGGTTTTATGCATCTAGTTAGTGCCCTGACGTTTTGCTAAAGAGAAAAACATCTATTACGAAACTAAAACCATTTTATATTTGAGATAAGATATTGTAAGCATTAAATCGATGTAGAATATAAAAAAACTTAATTACAATTGAACATTCAAACACACAAAGTTTAATCTTTTCTCTACATTGAAATAAGGGTTGGAAAATACGTCTGTTCACATTTAGTGTTTGGTAAGAAATTAATGCACTCCTTCATTTTTTTTATATAGCGAAAACCCGATTTTATATTTTTCTTGGGATTGGAATAAAAAAAAGTAACATGCAGGAAAACGGAAAATAAAGGTAATTAAAAAAGTTAAAGGAATCAAAACAGAATATCAGTACAAGAACTAGTTACACTTAATAAGTGCTACATATGGTTAGTTAATTATTTCACTTAGAATATTGAGCACTTAAGTTATGAATGTGTAGAACATTGACTATTCCGATTGTATTTTTTTCATGAATTCAATTTGAAAAAGCATTTTCAAGAATTGAAAAGGCCAACCAAACGGTATAGTATAGTGGTTTTGCGTACTAGCTTCTAGACAACGAGGTTGCGCGTTCGAGTCCCGTGTAAGGCATGGGTTAAGTAAATGTATGTTGGCTTGTCAAATGACGAATGTTGCTGACGCCGCCAGATAATCTGAAAACAACCAACCAACTGAAACAACCCAGAATTGAAAGGCTTTGTAATTGCTTTTCTTGATATTCATGCATTCGAAAGATATTTTTAACCAGTTTTAGTCCATTCATGGTCGAAATGAAAGAAGAAATAGGTTTCAATATTTTATCAAGAATTTCATTCTTCTCTGATAAACGCCCCATTAAGTTAATAGGAAATTTGATGAATGAGAAACGTATAATCTGGAAATCTTTCTTAAAAACCACTTAATACGAGAAATTGGATAAATGAAAAGCGTATCTGAAAATCCTTTCTTAAAAATTACATACAATACGGAATATTATATCAAAGAAAATTGTATCATCTGACAATCCTATTTTAATAAACCTCATAATATGAGAAATTGGATGAATGAAAATGTAAACGTAAACCCTTCTTATAAAACATATAATACGGGAAACTATGAATGAAAAACGTACCATTTCGAAATTCTTTCTTAAAAAACACAAATTACGGGAATTTTCACTAATAAAAACCGAAATATTACGGGAATTATAACTGAATGAAAAACGCATAATCGGGAAATTCTTTGCAAAAAAGCACACATAATACAAAAACTACAAATAAAAACTTATCATCCGAAAATCCTTCTCAGAAATGCAAAGTACAGGAAACTGAATAAATAATAATATATAATGGGGGGAAAATACACGTTATTGGTGAAAATTGGGATTCGGGTGAAACGGAAGAAACATAAAATGAAAGGTTTAAAATCGAGATTTTACTGAATCTAGAACACTTTTTCTTGATTAATGGTACTTTTTAGAATATTTGAGGGCAACCATGTTAAAAGCATGACCTAATAAATATCGTTGACAAATAC
The DNA here is from genome assembly GCA_963978545.1 of Linyphia triangularis. Taxonomy (NCBI): domain Eukaryota; kingdom Metazoa; phylum Arthropoda; class Arachnida; order Araneae; family Linyphiidae; genus Linyphia; species Linyphia triangularis. Next base: position 63,247,244 of record OZ021722.1, read on the forward strand.
TCAAGTTTAAAATAAAGTTTTTAAAAATAACAGTTAAAATAAACACATAGTGCACCAATACCCATTTATGTACTTCAAATAAGAAAAGAAATTAAAATTGTACTGTTTTATCTATTCAACTAAAAAAATGGCTACAAGAATTTTTATTCCTTATTATGTTACCATAAAAAATAAAATAAAGCGATGAAAAAATGTTTCATGGGATTGAAATAAATTAAAGACTGGAGAGCCGTCACAGACGTTTCCATTTCATCTTTATCAATCCGAATTATGAATGTAATTTCTTTTAAGCGGGACATCAAAGAGAGATAATTTTAATCAAATAATCTCCATACTGCGGATATAACAGCGGGCGAAAAAAATCACAATTCCACCAATAATGAAAAGAAAGGATTTTTTTTTCTAATCTTTTTTTTTATGCGTCCACTACATCATTTAGCCTTTAAACTGCTTCAATTTGAATGTGTCTGAAAATAATCGAATTATCTGGTCCCGACCGAAAACGGGAAAAAGAACGAAATAAGGAAAAACCGGATTTCAATCACCGAATAAAAGAATGACAAAAAAAAATCTCGCAGTAATGTTTGGTGACCAAAACATTCATTTGCATTTTTAATCATGAGCAAATACTTAACTTGATTTGGGTTTGGATGAGTATTTTTTTTTTTTTCTGTGATATTATTTTTTTTTCCCTCTAACTGGAGATTCCCTAACTGGAGTCACACTTTTTTTATTACTGTTATTATCAGGGAGTTTAATTTCTTGTGTTAAAATGGTGTTCTCAAATGAAAGCAAAATCAGGAGGAATTTTGCTTGGAATTTTAAAATACTGAAATGTCGTTTAAGGGGAGTAAATTAAGAGTCGTACGTGCGTTAAGAAAGGTTAAGCAGAGTTGGGAAGTTAGTTTTAGGCGTAACTTTCTTTTCAATGCAAAAACAGGGTAAAATTACCAACTACCCTTTCTCTTTTTTTTTAGTGATTTTTTTCCTACCTTAATTCTACCGGAAGAACCTGGAAGTTTGGAAAACTTTTAATTCAGACTCAATAAAGAATTTTTAAGTGATTTTTTTTTCTTTTGAGCAGTTTTAATTTATTTCTTAACTAAGGTTGCTTTGAACATTAGACTACTGAATTTTTTTTTTTTTTAAATCATTACACTTCCGAAAGTTACATGATAGAAAATATGTTTTGGATTTGAGAAAAAAGCGAGAAAAATCAATAAATATATTATATTTTGGGTTTTTATGATGGATGGACGAATGTTACATTTCAACATGGGGCATAATTGAATGGTTCGAATTTCTCTCGTATAGTACTGTTATTTTATTCTACAGCTGATTATGAAATAGTTTAATAACAGAATATCTAGCAATGGGTTATTATTAATTTCTCATCTTGGTGCTTTGCTGTGCAATGAATATTGTTAGGTGTGCTGTACAGCAAAAACTACATTTTTGATAATGAATATTTGTTAAGTTTTACTACCCCTTTTAGTTAAGAAATTTAGCATTTAAATATACAATTAAAAAGTTTAAATTCCCCTTTTTTAATAAACAATTTCGATATTTTTGATAACCCTGTTTTTTTTTCTTCTTCTTTTTTTTTTCCCCAATATATTTGGGTTTTATTTGTGCTTAACTTTTTATACCTACTACAGTAGATTTAGTAGTTTAATTTTAACTGTTATGAAATACTTTCACATTGTACTTAAAAATTAAAACAGCAATATCCCATCCGTAATTCTTTACTGCTTGAGTTTTATGACTAAGAATTAGAGGTTGGAAATATAGATCAAAATAAATATCGATATTATATTGTTGCATAGGAAAAAATATCGATATATCGATACATTATTATTTTTTTATTTGATTTTCAATTTTGCCAGAAACGAAGTTTTGAGGGGCAAATTTCTACTTTTCATGATTCCTTTTTGTAAGGTGACTATTTTTCCAACTGAAATGGATCTATTACAAATATGTATACACACATACTTGTTTAATTGGTAGAGGTGATGTTAAGGAAAATTTAGATAATTTTCAATAGCTTTTATCGGCAACGCTGAATATTTTGCATAATATTTTTACAATGTAAATAATTGAAAAACTGACAGATCGATGATAATATACATATAAAATAAATTGTTTAGGGTCATTCTATTTGAAACGTAACATTTAATATAACTCAGTTACTACTTGCATGAAAAATATACAAAAAAAAATATATGATTATGAACATGGGCACCGGCAGGATTATTTGCAAGGGAGTGCAAGATTTCTAGAATTTTGTTTAATTGTTAATTCTTCAGAAATATTGATTGCAATTTACTAATGAAATGTTAATTAATAAATATACATTAATTTTCATTTTGATAATGAACAAAACTTACGGTGTATATTTTTGAAATCTTCTTTTCTGTGTATTTTATTAGGTGTTCAACACAACCATATTAAGAAAAAAAATCTTAAATTTCTTAAGAAAGAAATGATAAAAGAAAACCCTTACAAGAAGTACTCGCGGTATTTAAAGTAGCAGTGTTTTGAACAGAAGAAACAGAAGGCACAATAAATAAACCATAAACACATTTTTAAAAAAAAAATTTTATATGCATTGCTAATTTCAATGTGCAATTGCAACTTTTTGAGTTTATATCGTTTTCATAGTGTTTGACCACTACGAAAAAAACATCCAATCCGAACTATTTCCTGGTTTATTAGTAATTCGAATCGCCGATAGAAGCTTTTGAAAAAGCTGCCTTTTAGTGATTATGATAGTAACAGCCCCCAAAATTGACAGGCTGTAGTGTCATTGACATCGAATCAATATGCCAAGTTTCAGCTCGATTGGATGAAGCAAGTGTGTTAATTAGTCATCCGAAACGAAAATAGTGGTGCGAAAAAGCGTATTTTCAGTGATAGTGATACTAGGGGTGGTATAATGGGGTCAGTAAGCGCCGGTACGGTGAACCGATATTTTTTTGAGATCTGGTACTGCGTAACGCCATTTTTTTGAACTAGTAATCAATAATAACTCTAATACTCTATACAATGTATTGTGATATAAGTTCGTGAGAAAATAAATACATAAATTAAGAGTATTCGGCATTTTCGTACTGTAAATTATGTAAAGTATTGTAAATTTGCCTTTTATAATAAAAAAAAAAATAATCCAGCTACAGTACCTCCATGATCTAAAAGTTTGCGTACCGATAATTTTTTTTTAGCACTGCAACCCTGGCTGACAACCCCAAAAACGTGATAGTGCATCGTCATTGACATGCAATCTGCCAAGTTTCTGCTCATTTGGAAGGCGGCAATTGCATTAATTAGCCCTCCGTAGATTTTAACAACCCACTCAAACAAAATGGAAGTTAATATAAAGGATTTAAAAATACAAATGAGTAGTTATTTCTTCCAGTTAAAGAAATAATGAAAAAAAATTAAAAAAAAAAAAAGAAGAATCAAAAATGGAACACCGAAGTAATACAGGAAATGCTCATTTGAAAATATATATCAAAGTTTAATATCTGATCACTAACAAATAAAACTCTAAACATTTTCCAGGATTTGAGAAGACATGTAAATGATTATACAAAAAAGAATAAATTGTTACTGAGACAAGTGGCGCCTGAAAACCAGTTCTCAATTGCAATAAATCAGCTATAAAAAAGTGAGTTTAGGAAATAAACAAGAGGCTTAAAATAATAATTATAATAATAAAATACGCAGTGTAATATTAAACCAGAGTTTCAAAATGCCATTTCTGCTTTTATTTACAAGAAATTGACACGTTTTTTCCAATTTCATTTTTGTTTTCAAAAGCCAGGGAGATGTAAGTGCACGCCCTTGTACCCTCCTGGTGGTGCCCACGATTATGAAGTATGTGGCAAAATAGTGAATATTGGTGTCATTTTAACTGTCTCTCAGCCAAGTCCAAACTTAAGTTCTGAAATTTTTGAAAAGGGAATAAAGAAAATCGAAGAAGAAAAAAAAAAACATAGAACTACAAAACGATCATCAAAAAATTAAAAATGTTTGAAAATATCGATACTTTTTTAAAAATATCGATAAAAAATTGTCGTATCGATATATCGCCAACCTCTACTAAGAATAGCTAGGCTTACTAAATGGTACATTTAAGCACACTTGCTTCAACTATTGAGCTATTATGTTAATATCAATGGTATTAATGTACAATTAAAGCTGTATTGGAAAACTTTATAAAAATAGAAAATTAAACAAAATGAGAACTTAAGAAGATGTAAAGAAGAAAAATTATGTTATCGATATATCTTTTAAAAAAAGATCGTTATTGATATATCGTTTAAAATTTAAAAAAAAGTTTTATTTGATGAATTATAAAATTATATCGAAGCAGTTCCTGTACAACGTGAATCTGAATGTATAGATTTAGGACAACTTTGATTTTTATAATATCAGAGTTCTAGGAAAAGATTAACTTTGTGAATGAGGGCTCAGTAAAGCAATTAAAGGATTTTGTGCTTGTAGAATTGGATGAAGGTTTCTCCTCTCTCCCATGTATTACATTTTTTTGCCAAACATGCTTTATTTTTTTCTAAGTGAGTTTCATTTCTTAAACTTAATATGATACATTTTATCTGCTACAAAATGAATTATTTGTTTTGATATGTATTGAAGAACAATTGATTCATCACTTCTATTGCTGCAAGGGGCTTTTAAAAGTATAAACTTCATTTATAATAATTTCTTGTTGATATATTGTATAAGTAGTTCGTGACATTGAGATATGTTATATTATGGAAAATTTTAATCATAAATATCAATATCTGAATGAAAGTCAAACATTTGTTTGTTAGCATGACTATAAAAGTGAAATAATTTTGAAATTTAAAAAAAAAATAAAAAAATATTCAACAAATTATTAACAAATATTTTTTTTTTTTACATGGAAACAATTTTTGTATTGTTGTAGCTTTCAGTTAAACTATTTTGATAGATGCTAAATGTACGACCTTATATACTTATAGAAATAAAATGAGAATTTTCAATTCTTCTAACTTGAAATAAAACCTTCCATCCATTGAATGGACCATTTTTGTATCGTTTTGCGAGCAGCAATGCCATAAATGTAACATTTGTGAATTTGTTTGAAACCCAAGACGTCTACTTTTAACACTCTGCTGAACATTCAGAGGGAGCCTAAAAACATTTTATGCGAAATATATAAATGTAAGATACGATATTTTGATTTGTCTTCCGCTCCGTTTATTTGATACGTCATAGAGAATGTTGTGCGCATTCTATAAAAATATTTTCGAATTTCAGAATAATACTGTCAACCAGGAAGAAAAACGGATTTATTTTTAAAAATAAACGAATCTTACTACAACTATTATTATTTAGGAGGAAACAGATATTGGTTTAGGAAAACATAAAATGTCATTTGTCAAAAAAACTTTTTTTTTTTGTATTTAACTTTCTATTGGATATGATAGATATTTTTGGTTTGTCGGAAAAGAGATATTCTAAAATTTTTCTTTGGCAGTAGTTGTAATGAAAAAATACAGGTATATGAGTATCATACATTTTTCTCTAAAAAGTCTAAACTTTACGTTCTCAAAAATTGCTTGTCAAAACGGTTTAAGTATTTGAAATATCCTAAAGTATTGAGTTGTTTATACTTTCTATTTCTTACTCTAAAATAAAGAGTATTTAGAAAAAATAACTTAAAAAAATTGTCTTTTTAAGAAATCTAACGTGATTAATATCTGATTGCAAAACAAAACAATTTCCATGTGTTTGTGCAGGCTGTGCGTGAATTAAAATTTTTTACAAAAATATTTTACAAACTCATCATATTTTTATGGGATAAAAGTTGGATTTTGTAACAAAAAAAAAAAAAAAAAAAAAAAAAAAAACCCTCTTAACATACAGGTTGCCGTTGATTGGAAATTATATTGTATTAATAAAACATGTTTAATAGAAATGCGAGATAAATAAAAATTAAACACAATTCACCATGGTCGCTAAGATTTTGGAGAATTTTTAGCAATTACTATTTACAAAACTAACATTCATGTAAAGTTAACAATCTAGAATTTCATATGTATAGAATTAATTCGTACTTGATAAACCAAAATTTATTTAAATTAAATTTGATGAAATACAAAGTTTAATATCTTATATTAGTGATGAGTGAGGCTATTTAAAAATAGTTTCATCTCTGGTGTTTCATAAGAAGCTTTTATAGCTCTTATTATGTAACCTTTATTTCGTATTGTTAATAAAATATATCAATGTTTCTAAAAATATTAAATGTTGAAGAAGTAAAAATATTCCCATTTTGAATTCTTCTAAGCAAAACTATTGTTCTTCAATAATAAGTAATTAATGATAACATACTTAAAATCTATCTTCACTCACTCCTTTTACAGAGCAACAAAAATAAAAGACCTTCCTCGGAAATAACTTTATAATTCACTCCATAGGGATTTAAAGTATTAGGACAAACTTCGTTAAAGGATTTTCAAAAATAAAAATGTCAAAATGCTTTAAATAATTCACGGGTACGTGCCGAGAAATTATTAATGAGATTGTTATTACCCTAATGGGGTTTACAGGAAAAGAGATTTTTGTACTTAACCTGTTTAATTTCCATTAATGCTCTCGTTTGTATTGATTTTAAACCTCATTTTCTTAAGTTAATTTTGTTTTCAATTATATTATAGTAGTTTAATAGTTTTTTTTTATAAATAAAACTACTCATTTTTTTCTTGTTTATTTAGTTAAATACTTCTTACTTATTCTTAATGAAATTCAAGCTAAATTATTTAATTTTGTCGTTAAATTTATTTGTATATATTGAGTATTGTTATTGTTTCCAAACGTGGTTTGAAAAATTTTATGAAAAATGAGTTGTTAGTTAGTTTTACGGTACTTAATAATTAAACAGATAAATGTAAGTGAAAGAATTAAACATTTATATCGTTTGAATGTAAGATATTTTCATAGAAATTATCATTAATCATTAACAGATCATTAACAAATATTTTGAGTTTAATTGTTATGCATTTTTAATTTTAGAAAATGCAAAGATGAATCCTTTCACGACTCTGTAATTGATAATTATATTTTGTGCAATAATGATAAATTGTTTTATTTTGTATAGGCCTAAAAAATTATTCATAAATACTTCTTATTGTTAAACCACTATTAAAAATTAATCTCAATTTTTAAACTAATAAATACTTTTCATGTCTTTAAAATTATTCTTAATTCTTAAAAAAGGAAGAACCTTTAACTTTACCTTAAAAAATCGTTCTACAATCTTTTTGGTCTAGAATATATGCAAAATGTCATTAAGTAAAAGAAGGGATGCTTCCGTTTCCCAAATGTTGTTGCAATTTTTCAGTGCAACATGTTCCTTGTATTTCTTGTATTCCATAAATATCTAATAAAATAAGCTTTACAATGTTGTTTGCTAGTCCACATACAAACATTACTCCTCTAATTGAATTTAAACAGACAATTTTCAGATCATTCTATAATTTAGAAAATAAAAAATCAAGATATCCATGTACATAATATGAAGGTCCATGTGGTGATATTTTGTATTTCTCGAAAAATGACCAAAAATCATAAAAATATTTTAGCACAAGTAGGTTATAGATTAGAAAACTGTACAAATGTTGATAATATGTGACATATGGAATGATGAAGTTTTGTATAGACATTGTTTTTTATACAACGAAATACAGGAGCAAATATAGTGCTTGATTGAACCCTCTCCCCTCTCCCCCTCCATCGCGACAGAAATGTTGTGCTTATGCCCCAGCACGGACCACGAGCTGACGATCCATGCTTTAAAGGGATTCGTTATAAAAGACAAGTATGTAATGGTGTCACGTATTTTCATTTATCTTTCAGTAATAATTAAATCTATTTAATGGAAGATGCTTGTAGGAAATAACAAGAAATACTTGTTCTTTGGAGAGTTTTAATTAAAGTAAGTGAATATTAATGCTTATTGGGAAATTAATAAATTAAAGGCATGCTATTAAATTAGGATGACAAAAAATACAAACCAAAATCGGTGGAATATAAATAAAAAATCCTCAATTAAAGAAAAGGTTCAAATTGATGTATAAATGGAATGAGAATCTTATACAAATTTTATGTTCGTTTATCTGTCGTATAAAGTCAAGATTTTCAGATAAAATTACATACGTCACAGTCCCGAAATGCATACAATTAAACTTTTCGTTAAGATGCAATCCCGCATAAAAATTCAACTCAAAGTCGTCACCGAAAGTATCGAAAATGGTGACCAAAAATCAATATGTGAATCGTTATGCCTAAACTCTAAATATTGCAGATGTGTGACATTTATCGGTTGGATTTTGATAAAATGAACAGGATTACATAAAATTCAAATTGAAGCGCTTTATGATTCGACAAGACGAATGCTTCCACTATTTTTCTATTGTAAATACCCATCTTATATGTTTATAGATGTATCGGATTAAAACTAAGATATTAAGGGACAAACTCTTTCGCCCAATTTGTCTTCAATCTCGACAACTTTGTCATATTTTTGTTTATAAAAATTCAAATTTGCTGTTTTTTTGTTATTATAAGTCATAATCCTTAAAAGGAGGTAATTGCAGTCATTAATAAATTTCTAAAAATTACAAATATTTCGTATATAGGTATGATGTCATGCAATATAAAAAAATATATATAAAAGTTGCCTTTAGTAGCAGTGATTGTTTCACTCCAACTTGTTTTTACTACTAAAGTTATTTATAAGTAGTAATGAAACATATGTCATGTTACATTAAAAAACACAGTACATATAAATTACTTGTAAGAACAAAATTCGAGATTTTTGGTTGCTTTTAATTTACACGCAAAAGAATTTCTCTTGTATTTAGTTAAGGTCTTTTTTTCATTTGTGATTGTGTACAAATCAGTGTTCATCATGTAACATGGATTGTCTAAATTATCTATGTAAAACAAGCTTGATTGTATTGTATGGAGGTGGGCATGTCAAATGGTATAAACTATACCAAATGTTTTTTAATGTATTGTGTCAGTTTGGATTGACATTTATTTTTTAAACAATCTTAAGCCTGAATGATGCGTTTAAGAAACTAATTTCCCAAAACAACTCGAACTTTTGAAATCAGTGCCATATCTGTACAAGTCTACGCTTAATAATCTTCTCCAATCCCATACTTCTTCAACCCTATTTACGCTCAATTTACGATGAAAGCTTAATTCATTAAAACATCCTTTCTCTATCTCTTTACATTCTTCAAATGTTCATTCCAATCAAGACCCCCTCCCCCCCCACCTCGCCTCTTCCCTCTTCTTCAAAAGGAGAAAGAAAGGATGGAACTAAATTTTACCAGAATTGTGGAGTTAGAGAGACAGAACAACCACCCCTGGGGTCATCCCCTAGTTCCGTGCCATACAAAAGCGGAAATTAAAAGATCGTCTGCAAAACGAAGCTGTAATCCAATTGCGTCTTCGGTTTGGGTTTAATAAACAATAACTAATCGAATAAGGCTCCGTTAATTCTTAGAGCCTTTTGCCGCTCCCCCCTTGTTCGCTCCAGAGCTAATGATGATGACGCCGTTGCCTTGGTGACGGGAAAAGTGGGGTTACATCATTAGAACGTCCGTCCCTCTTTTCCTCTTAATTGATAGAATGGAAGAAGGAATGAAAAGTTTGATCCCTAACTCCCATTTTTGGTCATTGTTGTCTCGTCACAGACCTCTATGTTATGTGGAGAAATCGCGTTTGGGAATTAAATAGAGGTATACAGAAAGGGTGGAAATCTTGTTTCTAATGGTCATTTTAATTTAAGAGAAAATAAAAGTGGTTTTCTGAAATGTTGAATTTAAAGACATTTCAACACGACCGATGGCCAAGATACTATGCCTTACAGGTCTTACACACACTGCTTTCAAATACTGATAGACTTGATGACTGTTAAAATAATTGTTTGTGTTTTTTGACAGCCTTTTGCAGTTTTCTTGCATTGGAAAAGTCATTAAAATATTATGATGTGGTATGTGCGTTGTGATATTGAGTACATTTCCTTGAAAATTACCTCTTGTCACTCACACTAGGGTGATTCATTATTTAGAACTTCTGATTTTTTACCGAGGCACCCCCTCAAAAGTTGCTATTTTGCCATGCAAAAATTTATTAAAATTGATTAACATTTAGAGGTGGGACATAGCAGTCAAATATTGCAAATTTTGCAAATACTTTATTACTTTATTAAATCCTAAAAAAATTCATATAAAATCATTAATTTACGAGCTACAATGTCTTTTGCATGTTATAACATCATATAAACAAAAAAAATTCACTCTTTTTGCTGTCGTAAAGTGACATGGCGACGCCTGAAAGATATTGAGATTTGTAGTCTCTAGCTCATACGTATAGGAAGTAAATCAATAGAACAGTTGCTCTGTATCATTTCAAATATCACATATTTTTGACATTTAATGTAAATTTTATCGGGTTGTGAGGACAAATATTAAGATATGACAATATGCTGGTTTGGTTGGTTAGACAGGCTGAGACAATTCCTGTATGTAAACTTTTCTCGAAACGCAAAGTTGCTGCAAATTTCTATCATCAACTGATTCAAAATATAATTGTTTGTTAAGTACTACAAAAGTTACAGAAGTTGTTTTGTCAATCTGAACCAGTTAAATTTAATATAAGTTTTAGCTCTGTACAATGGGCTAAAAGCAATCAGCGTATGAATTCAGCTTTAGGCCTCACCCAACAATTTTCATCAACAGTTCCACTGGGACGGCAAGCCTTTTCAAAATATAACAGGATAAGACATAGTTGGCAGAATAACAGTTATGATCATGCGAAAAGACATAGAGTAGTTGCTTCCAAAGTTTAATATATTAGATGCCAAAGATTTCCTTGGATCATGCAACAACTACAGTCTATAGAAACTCAGAAGCTTAGAGAATTAACATAAAATATAAAAGCTACGTGTTTTGACACGAAGGCATGCATTCTGATTGAGCAAAAACTTGGTCAAGAACTTTCTGTATCCAGCATGTAGGCTACATATCTGTGAAATTGTGTTAGATGTAGTGCTCACAACATGATGTTTTTTCTGACCTCGATACTTTTCTTTTCAAGCGCTTTAAATGGGTTTGGAAATACATTGGCAAAAACAAATACAATGATTTCATCACCGATGCATTCACTGTTCAATCTGTAGAAGACAGAAAGGATAACTTCATTGCGTTTTCTAGAGAAATGTTTCACTCTCTCTCAAAGATTACTTTGAGCTTTTGGAATTGGTATTAATTTTCTTAGGCAGCTCTTCTCTTGACGTACCGGTACATTTTATAGATCCAGGTGAACTTTACTGAGCTATAGATGAAGGGCAAAAGCCATACAGACCTTCAAAGCATGGTTATTCAAAGAGCAATTCAGACTAAGAAAGAAGAAAATGTACTAAGATCCATTGCTATATTTATTTCCTGCATCTATTTGAAGTTGTTTTTTTTTGTTGCCACTTTCTGACTGCTGCTCCAAATAACAACTTGGTTACCTTGAAGAAGCTTTGACTACGAGATCATCATTGAAGGTATTTGTAGAGTTTCAATCAAAAGGTTATTTCTCAAGTTTGGTATCTCGGAGAGGAACTTGTTTTGCTCACTTTTTTAAAGGAATGCCAATACAAAAACCACATCCAAAATTATTACAGCACTTTATAATGAAAGTCCGAATTTAGAAAACGTTAGAAAGAAATTAACTCTCATTGCAAACGCTATCCCTGAGAAAGCTCGGAATAATTTTCCCTTTAAAACCCATTAAGGTTCTGTGATGTAATAGGCATTAAAAAAAGGTTTCTTTTTTTCTCACGAACCCAGCAAAACGGCATGAAAATGAAATTTACCTAACTAAAAAAAACATTCTTAAGAGAATTAGAGTGGTGAACGATGTTCAAAGAAAGTTTCCAGTCCTCAGAAAAAGTTTTTAATTAGGAAAGGGATGCGAGCTTATGAATTTCCACTATATACAGGTATGCCAACAATGCCATCAAAATATATACCATCAAATATTGTATTCTACACCATCAAAGATTGTTTTCTATGCAAAATATAAAAGCGTTTATATTGAATAGTTTATGTTATGTTACGTTGAGGGCCATAAGGCTATTGCATGAAATTTTTAAAATTCAAGTTTATTGCGCCACCACTAAATATTGTCCAATTTTCATAAAATTCAGCATTAATTTTTTTTTTTGTGGGAGAACAAAATTAACCGATGCTCCAGAGAAATTTCAAAGTTTGAAATTTTACTCCTTTTTTCGAATCACCCCAACCCACACCCTTCCCTCTTTTTCTGGATTTTGTTTTAAGAGGGAACAGTTACTACCAGATCATAAAGAGGAAGACTTATACGTTCATTCATATCGTCTGCAGTTGAAAAAACATTAGCTTGGTTGCAGGGCCTATTCTAACGGGCAGTCGTGGCCTATTTGGGCAGTCGTAAATTGTATTTGGGCAGTCGTAAATCAGATATTGGGCAGTCGTAAAAAATAGAAAAACAAGAAAATTAAAAATATGATTTTATTAAAGGAGTGCAATTATTATTCATCTTTTTGAATTTGAGTATAATAAAATTTAAAATGACTTTTTTATTTGTTTATGCAACCATTCCTTCTTTGAAGTTTCAGCTTCAAGAAAAACTCTTACCAGGCAACCCAATAATTGGCATATTTGACATAATCGAAGCTATTCTGGCGGTTATTCGTTCCCTTAACGCCTCGAATTTAGTAGTGTTTTAAGTTAAATAATTAGGTTTAAATTTTAACAACTTTGTGTTAAATTTAAAAACTAGGAAGACCTGAAATTATAAACGTATAAATGGGGACTTATGGATCGACAACATGACGAATCACAATTTTAAATTCCATACATAGGAGGCGAAAATATCATTATGAGACTGCTTAATAGGCCTATTTTTTTAATTTTTTTACTCTCTGTTTAGCGTAATAATGTTTGTAATGTCGGGGGGGGGGGGGACGGAAGTTTGGGCAGTCGTAAAAATTCCTTAGAATAGGCCTTGCTTGGTTGTATTTATTATACATTATACAACACAAACAATCTGTTATTTGCTTACAGTTTCTGATACTTTTGAGCTAGATGTCTAAAGTAAATGATTTAATAATTATAGAAATTAGAAAAATTGTAATATTGTTAAAAGTAAAATATAAGTTTTCAAAAAAAAAAAAATTCTGTGTTTAATTCTTTTAATTTTACTCTAACTTTTCAATTTCTCTTCTTAGTCATACTCTTTTAATTTTAATTTTTTTTTATTAAAAATGGGATGCTTAAAACTATTGCTATATAACTAATGCTAGTTCAAAGTAACGAAGCGGGAAAACAAAAAATAAAAAATAATTACTACTTTATCGCTTTGCACTGTGACGTAAGGATCTTTCCTTCTTAAAATTATTCATAAGATGTTCGTAGGTTATAAAATTGAAATCCAATTTTAGATTTAAAATCATGTAAAAATTAATTTAATGATCGCAACCATATTGAAATTTTATAACTTTCTTATTATTTTCCCTGAAATAACATTACTAAAGCTCTTGTCTTATCTCTCCAGTGACCAAACATGGCCGTCTCGTTGGTCTCAGTTCTTCCGTTCAGTGAAAGGGGTTGGTTCTTCCCTCCCCCTTCTTCTCGAGAAAGGCGCTGCCATCACCCAAGCGTCATTTGCTAGCTATTGAAGCGCGAGATTGCCGGCATACGTAAAGCGAGTCTATCCTCTCACTCTAATAGCGGCCTAAGTGGTCCTCTAGGCATGCCTGTCTGGTCAGGTTAGGCTGGCCTAAAATCTCTCTCTCACCGCGAATGGAGGGGAATTGTTGAATGGAACCACTCGTTCTTCCACTGAAGGTCATGTTTGAAATATATGCTTGAGAAATATGCACTTGGATGAGGTTCCATTAATATCAATAGCCTAAGTTATTAATTTTTTAAAAATTTAAACCAAGTCTTCTGTTACAGTAGTTAGTTTTTTCTTCTTCTGAGTAATGCTAAATTGCACATGTTTTTAAAAAAAAAAAAAAAAAAAAAAAAAAAAACATTAGCGATCTTATACTAAACTCCAGATTGGTTTTCAGCTCTTTACAGAGAGGTAATAATGCGATGGTAAACACTACGTCAAAGTATTTTATTAAAAAACGTTTAGGTGCAAATTATTAGAAATCATGTTAACCTTTTCCTCAACTACTCAATAAATTGATCGTACTTAGAAAAACTCTTTTTTGATTAAAGTTAAATAATAAAAACAACTGTAACTGCGTTAATATTACATTGATTTTACTTTTATGGATTTATAGTATAATTGAGAAATAAATCAATTATATTTAGTTATTTAACAATACGTGTATCCTTTCTTTTGGTTAACTTACACTATTAACATATAGTTGAGTATGGGAAGTATAATAACTATCAAGGTTTGATTTAGAAATAATTGTTAAATAGGAGCCGAAAACGTTTTAAATTTTCATCTAGTATAATAAAACTATTAGTAATGCGTAATAAAACTTAAAATATAACTAATATAAAGTAAATTTTAAAATATCTTGAGAATGATTTTCACCAGAGAATAACTTTGAGAATAATTGGTTTGCACGCTCAATAACCTATAGCTTGCACAATAATGGATAATCAGACCGGATCCTACGACTTAACGTTGATTCCGCACTACTATGAACATTCATGCTAAATCCAGGATTCATACCCGAAACCTTCGGTATGCGAAACCCAAGTCCTTACCACACAGAGATCAGGCAGGCGACTTTTACAATGATGTTACCTACAAAGAAGAACATTGTCGAATAACACATTTGAAAGATACATACTTTGTGTTAATTTCAGAGGGAATATTGTAAACATATGTCCAACAATTTATTTCCCCTCTTCTCCTACGTGTCATAAAATGAAGTTGTTCTTGGTTAGAAATGGCTTCTATATTTATCTCAAACTAATATAATTGGTCATTGCAAAGTCTGCAATGTTGAATTCGACTAAATTATTTTCTTTTCTTTTAACATGATGTCTCTTCACAATTTCTGTATTTCTTTGTATTTTTTTTTATTTTTAATTTTTTTATTTTTTTATTTACTTCTGTGTTTCTAGTTAAGTTTCTGTAAGTAACTGTGAGATAGCCAATAATACTGCTTATCATTTTTACATATAAGTTAAAGTATTGGATATCGTTCTGATAAAGGATTAAAATAAAATTATAAAAAAATTACAGTTTTTAATTGGCTGTTCATCTTTGTAGTTTTCTCTAAAGACTTATATTATGAAAAGTAAGAGAATAAGAGAAGAAAAGTATTAAATTTTACAATTTATTTTACGTATTTTAATTTCTAGTAGGTATTCGTAGGCAGATAATTTTAAA
This sequence comes from Linyphia triangularis, assembly GCA_963978545.1. Taxonomy (NCBI): domain Eukaryota; kingdom Metazoa; phylum Arthropoda; class Arachnida; order Araneae; family Linyphiidae; genus Linyphia; species Linyphia triangularis. Next base: position 63,262,700 of record OZ021722.1, read on the forward strand.
TTTAAAGAGAAACAAAATACATATGTTGACTATTATACATATTTGCTTCTATTTCTCATTTGACAAGCGGGAGCTCTTGAGTTCGATTCCCGCATATCGGTGCTTAACAAGCTATACCTGTCTTGTAAAAGGAATGATTAGAAAGGATGGCGATAGAAACAAGTAGTCTAGTGTTATTCAGATTTTCAGTCTTTCAAATGATGAATTTAATTTTTTTCACTGTTTTTACAGTCTAGGTGGAATCAGTCAAGA